>CAUYUJ010014207.1:358117-410617 GCA_963575745.1 Prorocentrum cordatum
TGACCCCAAGATAGCCCCGGAAGGCCCCAAACACCCCAGTCCTTTCGGGGTAAACGTAGATTTAGGTCGGGCCTGTCCCTCTACATAGGGAACGTTCAAAAATTGCAGCAGCAACAACAACAAACAAATCTGGGGACGATGTTTTGATTATGTTTGGCATTTCTGGAGTATGTGTTAACTTTTTTCCATTTTTCAGCGAAAATCCCCCTGTAGGGGGACACGCCCGACTTAAGACGTGGATGTGTGAAACATTCGTGCTCCGTCACAGCATTCCAGCAGGCCCTGGAGGCCCTCCAAATTTCCCCAAGGCAACCTCAGAGGCCCCAGCAGGTCCCCTAAGATACTCCCCCAACTGGCGTAGGGGATCGACTGCAGAATTGATTCACCCCAGAGGTTGCTCTCTCGTCGAATCTAGAAAAACATACGTGGAATGATCTACGAACGTTCTACGTATTCTCGTGCCTTCGACGAGCAAGCCATTTTCGGGGTAAGCCAATTCTGTAGTCGACCCCCTGCTCGAACAGCGGCCCAAGAGGCGCCAACGACTGCCCAAGAGGGCCTCGAGAGGGCCACGAGAAATGGAGCTCGAGCTTGCATTTCGCGCCCTCCGCCCCAAGATCACCCCCGCGACCGCCAGCAGGCCCCCAAGAGCCCCGCCAGCAGCCCCAGGAGGCCGCCACGACGTTCAAGTAAGGCCTCCAGAGGCTCCCAAAGAGGGCCCAGAGAGGCCCCAAACACCACGACAACAGTCTTGAAGAGGCTGCCCAGAGAAGAGCCCTCGGAGAGCTCTGCGATCGCGACCGCCCAAGAGAGCCCCATGACATTGAGCGACCCAAGAGCAGACCAGACGTTTGGCCACGCGCGCGCGCCGAGGCCACCGAGGCGTGCGTGTGCTGGCCTCTGCTCGTGCCTTCCTTCTCGCTCCTCCCTCCTCCCTCCTCCCTCCTCCTCCTCCTCCTCCTCCTCCTCCTCCTCCTCCTCCTCCTCCTCCTCCTCCTCCTTCTCGCTCCTCGCTCCTGTCTCCACGCTCCTTCCTCCTCCCCGCTCTCTCCTCGCCCTTTTGCCTTCCCCTCACTCGCTCCTGGCTCCCCTCTTCTCGCCCCGCAGCGCTCCTTCCACCTGCCTCCTGGCCAGCTCGCCTCTCCCTCCTGGATGCTGGCGTCCGCCGCCCCCTCCTCCCCGACTCTCCCTCTCTCTCTCTCTCTCTCTCTTTCTCTCGTCTCGGCCGTCGCTCCTCCCTCTCTGGCTCTGTGCAGCTCGCGGGTCGCTCCTTGCTCCCCCCCCCCCTCGACCCTGCCCCGGCCCCTCGCGTCTTCCTCCTCGCTCCCTGGACTACTCACGAGCTGCAGGCTGCATCATCTGGCAAGGGTACCAAGCAGCAGCACGCCTGCAGCCTCGAGCAGCAACACCGAACAGCAGCAGTCCGCAGCAGGCAACGGCAGCGCAGCCAACACCAGCATCAACAACGTGCCGCAGGCATCGGCACCCTGCAACTGGAGGCTGCAACCGCAGAGGCGAAGTCCGGGCCCAACGCCATCACGGAAGCCTTTCGGCAACATCTCCACCCAGAGGCCAGTGGGCCGCGGGCCAGCCCTGGTCTTTCCTACGTGGCCGGAGGAAGCGCGTGCGGGAAGGGAAATGGATCAACTATGTCATCTCGGCCTCGGCGGGCCCTCGGCGCGGCCTCGGCGGGCCCCTGGCGCGGCCCGCTGTGCCTCCGGGCGGCTCGAGCACCCCTCGGGACGCCCTCAGGGAGCGCCGAGATCGGCCCAAGAACCCCAGCATGGCCCCAGGACGGTCACAGAGGCCGTCCAGACGGCTCGCGGCGGCCAAAAATTATTGAATTTGTATGGTTTCTGCCTGATTTCTAGGTTCTCGCGATTTCGAGCCAAGAGCGGCCCAAGACTATTCTTGGGGCCCCCCCGAACGCTCCAAGGCCGCCCAAGAGCTCCGGCAAGTGCCTCAAGACGGCTCAGGCTCCAAGACGGCTTCCGGAGGAGCCCAGGACGACCCAGAGAGCTCCAAAACGGCCCGAGAGAGTTCCCCAGAAGCCTTTGAACGGGCCCCAAGAGCCGCCCAAGAGGGCTCACGGAGAACTCCGAGACACCCGAGAGTCCCAACATGGCCCCAAGACGGCCCAAAGGGCCGTCCAGACGTCTCGCGGCGGCCAAAAATTATTGATTTGCCCATGGTTTGTGCATTCGATTCGGGTTTTCGCGATTGCGAGCTAAGAACGGCCCAGGACGCCGCCTGGGTCCTCCACGACTGCCCCAAGGCTCAAGGGGCTCCGGCAAGGGCCCCGAGATGGCTCAGGAGTGCTCCAAGGCGGCTCCCGGAGGAGCCCTAAACGGCCCAAGAGAGACCCAAGAGGGCGCGAGAGAGCCCCAAGGAGCCCCCAAACTGACCCCCAGAGCCGCCCAAGAGGGTTCACAGTGAGCTCCAGGACGGCCAAACACCCCCAATATGGCCCCAGAGGGGCCCCAAGAGGGGGCCGCTGGGCCCCTAGAGGGCCCCGACAAGGCCCCATGACGCATGTACTTGGGTGCCCCTCTCGCAAGCCCAAGAAACATATCATGTACATGCGGTTTGGGGCCCTCTTGGGGCCACCTGGGGGCGCTCTTGCGGCACTCTTGAGGCTTTCGGGTCCCTCCAAGTCAGGGCCGGGTGCATTATGCCACAGAAGGCCCCTCTCGTGGCAGAATGGTGGGCCCGCGCCCGGCGGCGTCCTGGGGCCCTCTTGGAGCCCTCTTGGAGCCCTCTGGGGGCCCTCTTGGTGCCCTCTGGCACGACGGCCCCAAGACGGTCCCGACACTGCCCCGGAGGCGCCCAAGACGGCCCCAAACGGCCGCGCGGTCGCACGGCCTGCGGCCCCAGCGCGGACCCTCCATCAGGTCTGGCATGTGGCTGTCGCCTGCAGACTCCACCCATGGTTCGGCAACCCCCGCCGCCAGTGGCAGCAAGCACGGGGCCACACACCTATTTTCGAGGAGGAGGAGGAGGAGGAGGAGGAGGAGGAGGAGGAGGAGGAGGAGGAGGAGGAGGAGGAGGAGGAGGAGGAGGAGGAGGGGAGGAGGGGGAGGAGGGGAGGAGGAGGAGGAGGAGGAGGAGGAGGAGGAGGAGGAGGAGGAGGAGGAGGAGGAGGAGGAGGAGGAGGGGAGGAGGAGGGGGAAAGAAAAGCCACATGTCGGTAGAGCCCTCATGCGGGGCCCCGCGCGCTCCCGGGCGGCCCCGAGGCGCTCCACGACGGCCTCGGAGGGCTTCCCCACGGTGGCCCGAGGGCCCCGGACGGCCCCGAGACGATCCAAGAGGGCCTGCGAGACGGTCCACGAGCGCTCGAAGATGCTCCAGATGGCCTCCAGGCGGCCCAGGAGGCCCCCAAAACGCTCCAAGTGGGCTCCCAGACCCCCGAGAGAGCTCGCGCAAGCAAAAACTGGGCCAAAACCTAAGGAAAACGCGCATTTTGGCAACTCCTGTGCTTTTCGTGTCCAAAGCGCCCACAACAACAACAACAACAACAACAACAACAACAACAACAACAACAACAACAACAATCATTTTACCCGAACGCGTGGTGTTCTCCCCAGTGCCAGGGTTTTCATACGACACCAGGCAATACCCCCACTTCGTGGGGGGGCATTACAAGCTCTACCAAATATCCAAACGACTCTTCGCGACCACCCAAACCCAGCTTCCCGCCCTATGACGTTGGGACACTTCACTTCGTGGCGTGCGGACGACCGTGGCTACTACACTGGCGTGGGGTACACACCCACAGAACCCAATGGTTTTTGGAGATTTCGGCGTGCGCGCGCGAAGAAAAAACGAATGTGTCCCGCATGGTATTATTTGACAGGGATGATGGCCCTGGCAGGTGCGCAACCGTTGTCGCAGAAGTTCGAAAAAGTTGCTCGCAAAAGCCCGTTTGACAGAAATGTTTAAAAAGTGTTGGGTTTCCTACGAATCCGCAAGAGCGCGCGGGATGAGATTTTGACATTTTTTTGTTGAAAAACCATTGGTTTTTTGATGTTTTTATGTTAAAATCGCTCCGAACACTAAGCTTTTGGAAGGATTTCGTCTTGCGCGCGCGAATGTCCACTTTACCTTATTTTTTGCAAGGGATTCTTGAAATTTGATTATATTAGAACAAGAAATGTCATTTTATAGTGTTTTTTGCAAGGGAAAGCGGATTACAACAAAACAACCGGATCTTGATCACCTCGAATTACCTGAGGCTTCCTCACGAAAATGATGAAAACGTGGCTGCGGCCTAGGCGCGGCGGGGGGGGCGCGCACCAGGGGGCCCAACAATAATTATTCTTTAGAATTAATAATGTTCAACAACAACAACAACAACAACAACAACAACAACAACAACAACAACAACAACAACAACAACAACAACAACAACAACAACAACAACAATCATTTAAGACTGGGGACACTCCGTTCTCACCAGTGCCAGGGTTTTCATAGGAGGCGGGCAATACCCCCACTTTGTGGGGGGGCCGGTTCAAGCTCTACCAAATTTCCAAACGACTCTTCGCCACCACCCACACCCAGCTTCCCGCCCTATGACGTTCGGACACTTCACTTCGTGGCATGCGGACGACCGTGGCTACTATTCAGGGCCCCGCGGCCGACGACGACGGCGTGCGCGCGCGAAGAAAAAACGAATGTGTCCCGCATGGTATTATTTGACAGGGATGATGGCCCTGGCAGGTGCGCAACCGTTGTCGCAGAAGTTCGAAAAAGTTGCTCGCAAAAGCCCGTTTGACAGAAATGTTTAAAAAGTGTTGGGTTTCCTACGAATCCGCAAGAGCGCGCGGGATGAGATTTTGACATTTTTTTGTTGAAAAACCATTGGTTTTTTGATGTTTTTATGTTGAAATCGCTCCGAACACTAAGCTTTTGGAAGGATTTCGTCTTGCGCGCGCGAATGTCCACTTTACCTTATTTTGTTGCAAGGGATTCTTGAAATTTGATTATATTAGAACAAGAAATGTCATTTTATACTGTTTTTTGCAAGGGAAAACGGATTACAACAAAACAACCGGATCTGGATCACATCGTTTTACCTAAGGCTTCCTCACGAAAATGATGAAAATGCAGCTGCGGCCTAGGCGGCGCAGGGGGGGCGTGCACCAGGGGGCCCAACAATAATTATTCTTTAGAATAAATAATGTTCAACAACAACAACAATACGGGCCCCCAAGACGTTTCAGGAGGCTTCTGGCCATGAGGCTCCCAGAACGGCCCCCGACGGCGCCAGGACGGCCCCTCTGGCGCCCATTACAGCCCAAGGAGCAGTCAAGACTGCCCCAAGAGCGGCCACAGATGGCCCAAGAGGGCCTCCAGACGGTCCCCAGATGGCCCCACAGGCGCCCAAGCCCCAGACGGCCCCAAGATGCACCCACGAGGCCCCCAAACCGCTCCAAGTGGGTTCCCAGAAAACGCCCGAGAGAGCCCGCACGAGCAAGAATCGTCCCAAAACCTAGGGACAACGTGCATTCTCGCAACTCCCATGCTTTCCGATCTCAAAGCGTCCACGACGACAATACGGGCCCCCAAGATCGGCCCAAGACCTTTCAGGAGATCCCCATATGAGGCTCCCAAGACGGCCCCCTGACGGCTCCTGCGGCGCCCATGGCAGCCCAAGAAGCAGCCAAGACAGCCCGAGGAGCGGCCACAGATGGCCCCCAGAGGGCCCCCGGATGGCCCCCAGACGGCCCCACAAGCGCTCAAGACGGCCCCAGACGGCCCCGAGATGCACCCACGAGGAGACGCCCGAGAGAGCCCGCACAAGCAAAGCACGTTCCTAAACCGACAGCAAAGCTTACATGTTCGCAGTTATCATGCTTGCTGTTTTCAGAGTGTCCATGACGACAATACAGGAATCCCCCAATCGCCCCAAGATGATTCAGGAGGCCTCCATGAGGCTCCCAAGACGGCCCCCGACGGTCCCAGGACGGCTGTTGCGGCGCCCACGGCAGCCTAAGAAGCAATCGAGACAGCCCCAAGAGCGGCCACAGATGGCCCAAGAGGGCCCCCAGGCGGTCCCCAGACGGCCCCACAGGCGCCCAAGACGGCCCCAGACGGCCCCAAGAGGCACCCACGAGGATACCAAAACACCCCAAGTGGGCTCCCGGAAGACGCCCGAGAGATGCCGCACAAGCAAGAATCGTCCCAAAACCTACGGGAGACTTATTCGCAATGTCTGTGCTTTTCGTTTCCCAAGCGTCCACGACAACAATGCAGGCCCCCAACATCGCCCCCCCCCCCCCCCCCTGTGCTGACACATGATGAAGTGGATGGAGTCCACGGATCCACCCTAGTCAGCTACAGCGCTGGGATCAGCGCTTGCGAGAAGGGCGAGCAATGGCAGCGAGCTCTGGTGCTGCTCAGCGAAATGTGGGAGGCGAAGATGGAGATCGACTGCATCAGCTACAATTCAGGTATCAGCGCGTGCGAGAAGGGCAAGCAGTGGCAGCGCGCTTTGGCGATGCTCAGCGAGATGCGGGAGGCGAAACTGGAGCAGAGTACTGTCAGCTACAGCGCTGGGATCAGCGCGTGCGAGAAGGGCGATCAGTGGCAGCGGTCTCTTGCGCTGCTCAGCGAGATGCGGGAGGCGAAGCTGGAGCCCAACGCCATATCTCCCACTATGCCCCAGCCTTGCACATGGTGAAGGCTGGCAGAGACGGGTTTGCGGGGCCAGACCACCCCGGAGGATCCCAGAACGGCCCCAGAGGCCCTAGAGTCGGCTACTGAGATCGCCAGAGGGCCCGTATCTGTTCGAAGAGGCCTTGAGAATCGTTGCACGGTGTACCGCCCCAAGAGAGGGCCACAGAGGCGCCAAGTGAAGCCCTGGACAAGTTCCTTCAGGTGGGCTTCCCGTGGCCTCGGAGCTCCCCTAGAGAGCCTGAGTCCTGGTCCTCCTCCTCCTCCTCCTCCTCCTCCCCTCCTCCGCCTCCTCGTCCTCCTCCTCCTCCTCCTCCTCCTCCTCCTCCTCCTCCTCCTCCTCCTCCTCCTCCTCCTCCTCCCTCCTCCTCCTCCTCTCCTCCTCCTCCTCCCCTCCTCCTCCTCCTCCTCCTCCTCTCCTCCTCCTCCTCCTTCTCCTCCTCCTCCTCCCCTCCTCCTCCTCCTCCTCCTCCTCCTCCTCCTCCTCCTCCTCCCTCCTCCTCCTCCTCCTCCTCCTCCTCCTCCTCCTCCTCCTCCTCCCTCCTCCTCCTCCTCCTCCTCCTCCTCCCTCCTCCTCCTCCTCCTCCTCCTCCTCCTCCTCCTCCCCCTCCCACCCCAGAGCGCCGCAAGAAGCCGTCATGACAGCCCAAGTCGGCCCCAGAGAGGCCCAAGGGGGCCCCCAGAGGGCCCGACGCCGGCCAGGGCGAGGCCCGAGTTGGCCCAAGACGGCCCCCAAGGTGGCGTGAAGATGGCCCAAGATGGACCTGAGCGAGGTGCGGGTGTGGCCAGGACCCCAGTGAAGGGGGGCCGGTTAGTGATTGGGCCCCGAAGCCCAACAGATGGGTTGGAATCACTAAACCAGGTCTGCCGTGGCTGGTGTTTTTTTTCCGGGTGACGGCAATTCTGGCTCGTGGAGTGCAATGGGACGGGGGGGGGCGTCCCCGGTACAGATCACTAAACCAGGTCCCACTAGACCCAGTTCTGCCAGCGCCCGAGAGATGCGGGAGGCGAGACTGGAGCCTGTCCGCATTTCGTGTTTGGATGCGATGCTTGTGAGAATGAGGTGCTGTGGGACTGGGACGTCCGGGCAAAGGCCCGCCAAGAGGCCCCCGGGCACTGTCCACAAGAGGGCCAGCGAGATGGCCCCGGGAGGGGCTCGGAGAGCCCAAGAAGCATCCAGGGCAGCCTCAGAACAACCCCAACACGGCCCGGGACGATCCAGCAGGGCCCTCGGCGGAGACTCCCAATGATGGTGCAGGGCAACCCCACGTGACTCCATAGGCCTCGAGACATTCCAGGGCATCCCCAGAAGGTCTCAAGGTGCCCCCCCACACACAGCCCCGAAGAGCCCTCAGGCGAGCTCCCCGTCTCTCTGGACCCAAGACGGTCGCCCGAGTCGAGCGCATTATTTTCGCAATGTCTTGGGCTTCCTCGTCCTGCCGACACAAGACGGCCCTAGTATTGATTGTGTTATCTGCTGGCCGTGGGTTTCATCTGCGGGGCACCCTACTCAACTACGAAGCTGGACTCGGCGCGTGCGACAAAGGCGAGCTTGCCATGCAGGTGGTAGTGTTGCTCAGCGACTTGAGTGGCACGATTTGGTAGCTGAGCGACATCGTCTCCTACACTTTCGCCAGGCAAGTTTGTCTACAAAGCCCTCGCTTAAATAAAGTTTCGGTTTCGTCATAGTTGGCCCTGGTGTCCGATCGGACTCCGCTAGTTTCTTGACGGCATGTCGAGGGTCCGAAATTACCTTCTCGGGCGGGCACGGACTCCGCCGCCCGTCGGAGTGTGTCGAGAGCGTCCCAGTGCGCTCCCTCCGCAGTGCCGTGTCGCGAGCAGGTTTCTCGTTTCTGACGTCGACGACCGACTGTCGAAGATCGACAGGATGCACGAAGGATTGATGGGCGAGCAGGAGGACGCCCACAAGTGCCCCACAAGCCGACAGGACCCACCGAGATGTCCCGAGCATGACCCGAAGGAAGCCCCAAGAGGGTCCAGACACACCGAGGCGGCTCCGAACGAAGACCGACGGAATGAAGGATTCATGGGGAGAACGAGGGAGGCGCCCCAAAATGGCCCAAACGCCGATAGGAGCCACAGAGATGTCCCGAGCATGCCCGAGCATGCCCCGAAGAAGGCCCCAAGAGTGTCCAGACACCCCGAGAAGGCCCCTAACGCGCAGCCCCAGTAAACCCAATGGACAGTTACTCCAACGTCCTGTCGGTGATCCTCCCGTGTCACCGGGCGCCTGAGCGGCCCCAGTGCGGGCCATCTCGGCGCCTTCTTGCGGGCCTCTGAGGCCGTCTAAGTTTCAGACGAACGAACAGGAACATGCCCGCGCCCACCTGCCGGGCAGGTGGGCGCGGGCATGTTCCTGAATGGGGCAGGTGACTTGCCCCATTCTCACCACACTACGAGAGAACGTATCATCCGGCCCGATCAAAGAGCAGATGAAAAATATCACGGCGACCCGCCCCGCAGAAGCTATGATGCACACAGCGCGGCGTGAGAAACAGCTTCTGTCCACAACACGTCATGCCTGCATGGGTGTGCTTCCATTGATACCACTTCCACCCCCGCGTTCCTGCCTTCAGACCTGCTTGCCTGCATCCCTCGCCCACCTCCCCCTCCAGTGACCACCTCCTCCATCGACACCGTCCCCTCCGACCTCCCCCCCCCCGCGAGGCCCAAGATAGGCTCCACTTCCACGTCCACACTGGGCAGACTCCGCGGCCGGAAGGCCGCGGGTCAACCCTAATCTATCTTACAATATTGGGAGCAGTGTTTGCGAGAAGAGTTTCTGCACCGAGTGCCCTCCTGCGGCTCCGAGCCGCTGTCGAGCCGCTGAAGAGGGCGCCCCGACGGCCCCTACGACGGTTCCAAGACGTTCCCAGAGGCCGCCCCGACGGCCCAAAGACGGCCCCGAACCGCTCAAGGGGGCGCCCCGACGACCCCAAGACGGTTCCGAGCCGCTCCAGAGGCCACCCCGACGGCCCCAGGGGCGCTCCGAGCCGCTCAAGAGGCCGCTCTGACGGCCCCAAGGGCCCCCAGGGCAGCCCAGGAGTTTCCAAAGACGGCCCTCGGGGATTCCCCAAGACAGCCCCGAGACGCGAAAAGCGTTTTTTCCCATCGGGAAGTTGTCGTGTGTGGCATTTCTCGTGCTTTTTTCGTCTCCGACGCTCCCACGACGGCCACAGAACCCACGACGTAATCGTCCTGCGATGCCGCCACCGCGGCCCGAAGACAGGGCCCAAAAGACAGCCCGAACACGGCCCCACGGGCGCCCAAGACGGCCCAGAAGGCACCCAAGATGGCCCCAAGAGGCGCCCAAGACAGTCCAAGACTGCCCAAGGAGGGAGGAGGGAGGAGGGAGGAGGGAGGAGGGAGGAGGGAGGAGGGAGACGGCCCAAGAGGCGCCCAAGACGGCCCAAGACGTTCCGAGATGGCCCAAACGGCACCGAGCACAAGAGGGTCCCAAAAGGCCTCCAAGGGCCCCCTCGAAGCCGATGCGAGCCCCAAGAGGGCTCCACTTCCACGTCCACACCATGGCGGGCAGATTCCGCGGCCAGAAGGCCGCGGGTCAGCCCTAGTCTCCTCTACAATGCAACGACCTTTGCGTGCGAGAAGGGTCTCTGTCTTGAAAAAGTGTGCCGACCCCAAAACGGCTCAGAGCGGGGATCCCGATGCCCCAAAAGCTGCCTCAGGCGGCCTCGGGACGGCTCCGAAAGGCTCCAGGGGGCGCCAAGACTGCCTCAGAGCACCCTTGGGGGCCCCAAGACAGCCTCAGAGGCCCTCAAGGCAGGCCAGGAGGCCCCCCAGATAGCCCAGGAGGGCTTCCAGGAGGGCTCCAAGAGGCCAGGAACGTACATGTTCGCTATGCCTTGTTGGTTCGTCCTCGCAGCACCCAAGACGCCCATACCAGCCCCCCAGCTCGCCCCACGAGGCGCCCAGCGGCCCCCAGGAGAGCGCCAAAACGGCCCCACACGGCCCCCGGACGGCTCCGGAGGCGCCCCAGGACGCACCCAAGACAGCCCCGAGAGCAACCAAGAATGGCGCACGGGACGGCTCCGAGAGAGGCTCTATAGGGGGCGCCAAGACTGCTTCGGAGCACCCCATGGTAGCCCCAAGACAGCCCCAGAGGCCCCCAAAGCAGGCCGGGAGGCTCCCAAGATGGTCCAGGAGGGCTACCAGGAGAGCCCCAAGGGGGGCCAAAATCGTCCCACTCCTTTCGGGAATCGCACGTCGTCATTCTGTCTCGTTTTTGTTCGTCCTGTCAGCGTCCAAGACGACTACACAGGCCCCCCAGCTCGCCCCAAGACCCGCCCAGAGGCCTCCAGGAGAGCCCCCAAACGGCCCCAGGACGGCTCCAGAGGCGCCAGATACGGCCCAAGACGCACCCAAGGCAGCCCCAAGAGCAGCCCAGAATGAATGGTCCACGACGGCCCCAAGATGGCCCCACCGCCCCTCCAAGACTGCTGTACAGGCCTCTGCCGCCCCGTCTCCAAGCCTTTCCGTCAGCACAGCCTCCAAGACGGCTGCACAGGCCCCCCAGATCGCCCTAAGACGTCCCCAGTCGCCCCCAGGAGGGCCCCCAAACAGCCCGAAACGGCCCCGGGACAGCTCCAGAGGCGCCCGAGACGGCCCAAGAAACACCCAAGACAGCCCAACATCGGCCCAACATGGCCCCAAGATGGCCCCAAGATGGCCCGAGAGGCGCCCAAGACGGCCCCACATCGCCCCAAGACGGCCCAAGAGGCATTCAAGACGGCCCAAGAGGGCCCCGAGAGACCCCCAGCAGGACGAAACGATGCCCCTCAACAGCCCCCAAGAGGTCTTGGATGTTTTTTTTGTTGGGGAGCGGCGAACTTCCAGCGTCGTCTTGCGGGCTTCTTGAGGCCATGTTTGGGCCTGTTGGGGACGTCGTGGGGCGGTGCGCTCGAACGGTCGATTCCTGTCCTCGCACTGGGGGCCGTCTTACGGAGTTCGTGGGGCCCTCTTGGGCCGCCTGGGAAGCCTCTTGGCCCGTTCTGGAGACCTTTTGCGCCGTCTCGCCGCCATCTTGCGGGCCTCTTAGGCCGGGCCCACCAGCCCCATTGCCACCACACATAGTACCAGATAAACTTCTCATTCGGCCCTGACGAAGAACAGATAAGATTATCCCGGCGACCCGCCCCGCAGAAGTTGTGATGAACACAGACTGCGGCGTGAAAAACAGCTTCTGTCCACACCACGTCATGCCTACATGGGTGTGCTTTCACTGACACCGCCTCTACCACCGCGTTCCTGCCTTCAGGCCTGCTTGCCTGCATCCCTCGCCCACCTCCCCCTCAAGCGGCCACCTCCTCCATCCACGCCGTCCACTCCAACCTCCCCTCACCCGCGAGGACCCGGGGACGCTCCACTCCCACGTCAACGCCATGGCGGGCAGATTCCGCGACCGGCAGGCCGCTGGTCAGCCCTAGTCAGCTACAGCGCTGGGATCAGTGCGTGCGAGAAGGGCGAGCAGTGGCAGCGGGCGCTGGCGCTGCTGAGCGAGATGCGGGAGGCGAAGTTGGAGCCCAACATCATCAGCTACAGCGCTGGGATCAGCGCGTGCGAGAAGGGCGAGCAGTGGCAACCTGCGAGATGTGGGAAGTAAAGCTTGAGCCCGACGTTATCCGCATTGCAAGTCTGGCCGAAGCGCGTGCAGAACTGGCGTTCCGTCGAAAACCCGCCCTGGGGTGCCCCGAGAGCCCACAGGGCGTGCGGAAACACGCAGCCTCCAACGCCAAAAGCACGCCCCGGGGCGCATCCAGGACGCTCCCCGACGGGTCCGCAAGGCCCCTGGGCCGCTCGCCGACAGCTCCCGGGCCCCCAGCGCGGCTCTCCGGCCCCCAGCGCGGCCCAAAACGGCTTCCCCGAGAGCTTCCAAGACGTTCCCCGACGGCCCCAGAAGACCCCTGGGCCGCTCGCCGACGGCTGCACGACACCCACATCGCCCCAGACAGCTCCCCGCCAGCGCTAAACCACGCCCCATACCCCACACCGAGCCCCCGGCCGACACCTCCAGAAGGCTCCTGGGCCGCTCGCCGACGGCTCCCTCGCCCCCAGCTCGGCCCAAGACGGCCTCCCAGAGAGCCTTCAGCACGCTCCCCGACTCCACGACACCCGCGTCGCCCCGAGACGGCTTCCCGCAAGCCCCAAACCAAGCTCAATGCCCCACGCCGCACCCTCTCACCCCCCGACGGCCTCCCAGATAGCCTTCAGGACACCCCCCAACTGCCCCAGAAGGACCTTCCCATGACGCCAGAAATTGCTCAACCCCACCCCATGCCCTGGATCATTTTGATCTTCCCCAGACTCTCTCGGGAGCGTCCTGTCGACCCCAACCGCGGCCGCGGCATGCTCTCTCGGTCTTAGATCCCGTTGTTACCCAGGCCTCGCAGTAGTGGTGACAAGGGGGGGGGGGCATACTCTCGCAAGTCCCAGGCCAAGCCCCATACCCCACCCCGAGCCCTAGACACTCTGACCTATGCAAGATCTTCTCAACCGCCTCGTGTCGCTCCACAGCCGCACCAGGCGCCAGACCCCACCCTGGCGCCCAGACCACTCCGACCACTCTAACCTGCCGCACACACCACCCCGAGCCCTAGACCATTCTGAGCTGCCTGGGACCCTCTCAAGCGCCTCCTGTCGCACCATGCCCCAGACCCCAGCCCGGACAGCCCATCGAAAGCCCAAGTGGCTGCCCTCGCCTGGCGCCACCACACCGATTTCGGCACACCCCTCGCACATTCTGTGGCCCCATAGGGAGCTCCACCGAAGGCCGAAGTCGCTGCGCTCGCATAGCACCACCGCGTCGATTTCGGCACCCCTCCCGCAGTTTGTGTCCCCATAGAGAGCTCCGCCGAAGGCCCCACTGGCCGCCATCGCATGGTACCACCGCACCGATTTCGGCACACCCCTCACACGCTCCGCGGCCCCATTGGGACCTCCACCGAAGGCCTAAGTGGCTGCGCTCGCATGGCACCACCACACCCATTTCGGCACACCCCTCACACGTTCCGTGGCCCCATAGACACCTCCACTGAAGGCCCAAGTGGCTGCGCTCGCATGGCACCACCGCACCGATTTCGGTTTCGAATGGTAGCTCCACCAAAGGCCCCATCGCATGGCACCACCGCACCAAATTCGCACTCCCCTCACACGCTTCGTGGACCCATAGGGAGCTCCACCGAAGGCCCCACTGGCCGCGCTCGCACGGCACCACCGCGCCCAGTTCGGCACACCCAAGTGCCAGCGCTTGCATGCGCCCACCGTGCCCATTTTGGAACACCCCTCACACGGTTCGTGGGCCCATTGGGAACTCCACCGAATGCAGTGCGTACAACGACGGTGCCCACATTTGCATTTGGTTGGATTCTTCGCCAGGCCAAGGTGTGGTTTCTTTGATGTCCGCTTCTGCGTCCCGATGGCGCCCAATACTGCACCGCAGGCCTCCGACATGACCCCAGCGCGGCCATGGCGACCCCCTGTCAGAGCCCCTTGGACGGCCCAAGAGACCCTCAAGACCGCTCCAGAGACCCCCAAGACGGCCCAAGAATCACCCCCAGACGGCCTCAAAGGAGGCCCGAGAGGGCCAACTTTAGAACGGCCCCCCTCATCTAGCCCGATACAGCCCCGAGGCCTCCCAAATCGACCCGACGCGGCCCAGGCGGCCCACCAGGAAGCCCCCAAGACAGCCCAAGAATGCCCCTCAGGTCTCCCAGACGGGCCAAGACACCCTCACGCACCCCAGATGCTCCCACAGACGCCAGGGACTCCCCAGAGGGCCTTCGGGCCCCCAACAAGCCCAAGAGACGCTCCCGAGGGGCTCCCAGAAGACGCCCCAGACGTCTTCGCAGAGGCCTCCACCAACCCCATTCCCCCTGGGTGCAATAGACACTGCTACTTCGTGGAAGCCCCGCCTGAGCGGAAGAAGCCAGACCTGCACCTATTGTTAAGTCGGGCGTGTCCCTCTCCAGGAGGAATCTTCAAAACCAGTCAAAACATAATATGGGGACGACTTTGGTTTCACAATTTTGGGTCATTCTTGGCTTATGTTTGCTGCATGTGTGTTTTTTTTTAATTGTTCGTCCAACCCCGGCCTGTTGGGGGACAGCCCCTACCCAACTCCTGGGGCACTTCTCGCGCGGGCGGGGGTGGCCGCAAAGTGCTCCCCGACCCAGCCGCAGACATCGCCCAGGGACGCCTCCCTCGGGACCCCCTCTCGGGGGCGGCGCCCCGGCGGCTCCGCTCGCGCGCACGGCACGCGAGGACCCTCGGAGAGCCCACGGTGGCCTCGAGGGAGCTCTGGGGGGGCCCAAGGGAGCACCAGCGAAAGGCCTCAGAGGGGCCCCGACAGGTCCACACGGGCCTCGCCTCTCATGGGGCCCGCCAGGAGAGCGGTGAGGACGCACGGCTGCCGGTAGTCTCAGAGGCGTTTGTGTGCGATGCTTTCTGCTGCTCCTTCAGGAGGGGAAAAGCACACAGACACAAGTACTCGTCGATTCCCAAAAGAAAAAATCTGGGAACCTATGGGAAAATGAGGGGGAATACAGAAACCCAGAAGAGATGGGAAAACATGGGTGATCTGGTTATTTGGGTCTATGTGCTGGTGTGTCCCAGTTCCCCTTCACTCCTGCCTCCGACACCGGGCCCCTGGGGAGGCCCCGGAGGCCGCCAGGGCCGCTCCAGAGGCCCCCAAGACGACACGAGAGCTCACTCTGCATCTTCGAAATGGCCTCGACGCGCGCCCGACGCGGGCCCGATGCGGGATTCGACGCGGACTCGGCGTGCATTCGACGCGGACTCGACACGGATCCGACGAGGCCGACATGGATTCGACACGGATTGGGCCGCGACTGGACAGACAAGGTCCCCCGAGGATGCAACATGAGCCATAATCTCTTGGGACGGCCCCAAGGGACGGTTGCCCCCATCTGGTTCGGTTCGCACAGGTGGCGTCCTCAATCGGCCCGGCGCAGCCAAGGCGACACCCCAGGAAGCTCCTCAGACGGCCCAACACGCCCCCCAGAGGCCTCCAAAGGCCTCCCAGCCAGGCCAAGAGACTTTCAAGACGGCTCCAAAGGGGAGGGAGGGAGGGATGGAGGGAGGGAGGGAGGGAGGAGGAGGAGGCACAAGCAAGCCAACCTTGGAGCACCTCCCCCGCATCTGGCCGTCTCCACAGCCCGCGAGCCCCAGAGACGCTCCCGGAGGCTCCCACAAGCTGCCCGAGAGGCCTCCAAGAACCCATCCCCCCAGGGCAGAAACCTCTAAGACGGCCCCCAAGAGGCTTCCAGAACCCTTCCCCCCAGAGGCTCCCACAAGCTTCCAAGAGGCCCCCAAGAGGCCCCAGAGGCAGAAACCTCCAAGAACCCTTCCCCCCAGGGCGCACTGCAAATTAATACTTCATGGAAGCGCCGCCTGACCAGGAAAACCACACACACACACACCACACCTCTTAGGGCACCTCGCGCGAGAGGGGTTGCAAAAAGTGTTTCCGGACCGAGCCGCAAACGCCCGGGAATGCATTTTCAGGGACCCTCCTTGCACGGCGCGTATCCTGGGAGGTCCTCCTCCTCGCTGCCCACGGCTCCCTCTGCCCAGTGGCTGCCGTGTTTTGCTGGTCACGTCGCTCCGACTCGCTCTCGGACTACTGCCGATGCTGCCCGATCCGTTGTTGCTGCTGCTGCTGCTGCTGCGGCAAGCGCTGCCCTGGACGCCGACACAACCATCAAGTACACAGCTCGCACTGGAGCACTACGCAGCAGCAGACGGACCCTCAATATCCTGGCACTTTGGAATCCACTGCCCCTCTGTTATGAGGCCGTTGTATAGGAGAGGGAACAGAGGACACAGTGTTTACACAGTTTTAAGGAATTAGTGAATTCAGCATGGGTCGGGCTTGAAGTGCCTCGAAGAAAGCGCGCGCACCCGAATCGCAGACATATGGCTATATGCGGACCCGGGACACTTTGCTTCCCGTCGTCGTCCTCGCCCTTGCTCCGTTCCCCTTCCTTTCTTCCCTCCCCTGGATGGTGTCGAAAGCGTCCGCGGCTCGGGCGGGGGAGCGCCCCTTCCCACCTCCCTTATTATTCCTCGTTCCTCTTTGCCTCCTTGCTCCACCGTCCGTCGTCCTACCTCGTCCACCCTCCTTGTTCGAAAAGTGAAGTCCCTGGTGCCGCGTGCCCGCGTCAGCGGTAAATGCTTTTCCGGTATCCGCGCACAGCGGCGCAACCAAACAGAGGGGATTGCCAATGCGAGAGTTCGGGGCGCACCCAAAATTCGGGCGGCACGGCCGCCGAGCACAGTCGCATCGCTAACATGTAAATTATAGGTGCCTGCGGCAAGGTCCGCCCCCCTGCCAGAGCAGTGGTCTATATGGCGACGCGTGGAGCTTTGACTGTTAAGAGGTCCATGACATGTGACATCTCTCGTGTTTTCGGACTGCCGCGCGGCATTCTTTGGGGTCCTTCGAGGCCTTTTGGGGCGTCTTCGGGCCGTTGGGGGCCGCTTTGGCGCCGCGTTACACCGCGGCCGCCCTGGGCCAGGGAAACGTGTATTTGCGGTTCTCTCCGGGGCGCCCTGGGCCGGGGAAGTGTGTATTTGCAGTCCCCCCCCAGCTGGGCATGTCAACCTCGGTTCTGGGCTGGCAAAGTCGGGGCGCCCTCAAGGTGGCGAGCGTTTACCTTTTCGAAATGCACAGATCAAGGTGTGATCTGTGTACACAGTTTGTGTCTTCAACTGTGTATTTTCGTGTGTGGGCCGACTGTTTACACAGATCGTGGTGTGATCTGTGTAGACAGATCTCGTTCCCATCTGTGTATTTGGAGTGTGTCCCTCGCGGGTGGTGTTGAATGGGCGGGAACTTTCGCGTTTCTCTTCCGGCTGGTCCAGGGGGGCGTCGTGCGCGGTCGAAATACACAGTTCGTGTCTCCAACTGTGCATTTGTTGCGCTCCGTTCGCTGGAGTGGTCTCTGGGCGGGAGTTTCCGCGGGTCTCCCGGCTGGTCCAGGAGGGGGCCGTGGTCTGGGCATGCAAAGGCGCGGGGGGGGTGGAGATGGTGGGCTGTGGGAAGGAAGGGGTTCGATAGGAGGGGTGGCCGAGGGGCCAAGGATGAACGGGACTGGACGAGAGCGGAAGAAATGAGCCCAGGAGGATGTGGATCATCGGTGTCAGCATCGCGAGGGCGAAGGAGGTGGGGGAGGCAGAAGTTGGGGGCATGATGTGCACTAGGGCGTAGAGGATGGGAGGAGGGCAGGCATGTGGACGATGGGGGAACGAATCCGGCGCAGGAAGACGACGAGGAACGACGTGAATTGGCACATGGGGGGTGAGCAATGTGGATGAAGGGCACGATGAGGACCGGGGCGATCGGAGGGGCATGAGGAGGGTGGGGCCACAGCGAAAGGATATTTGGAAGAGGGGGGGGTGGGGCATGAGTTCGAGGCGGGCGCCAGCTAACGATTAGCTGAACAGTGTTTTGCGTGTCCGTGCGCCCCCAGAACACAGTGACTTGTTGCAGAACTTCATGATATGGGTAATCGTGCGCTTCGTGCTTCAAGGCCAAAGGTTCGAGTCCGCGACGCCCCATGGCGTCGCGATGATGCCGCCCCGATTTGCCAGACCGCAGATGCACAGATACGCAGAATATGTGTTGCAACGTTTGTGTCATGACCCTCTCTATACTAACAGACCCACGTTGGAATCCAACTGGCACTCGTGGACGTTAGTCCACAGGTCAGCCCTGGTCGGCTATGGCACTTGGACCAGCGCATGCAAGAAGAGCGAGCAGTGGCAGCGGGCTCTGGCGCTACTCAGCGAGATGAGGGAGACGAAGGTGGTACCCCATGTCATCTATACCATTACACCAGAGAAATGTTTTCTCTGGACGGTTTTATGGTTTGAAAGTTAGTGATATAGATAGTGAGATCGATTGTGAGATCGATAGTGGAATCGATAGTGAGGACGACTCCAAGGTCGATCGTGAGACCGAATATTAAGTCGATTCGATGAGATCGACCGTGATATCGACTGTGAGATCGATAGAGAGGCGGGTATCGCGATCGATGGTGACACCGATCGATAAGAAGATCGACCAGGAACCCGGGAGCCCGGGAACCCCGCCGCCCACCGAAATCGGCCCAGCCCTTTCGCCAAATCTTCTGATATCTGCTAATTAGGACCCCTTCAGTGCAAGCACTGATTGCGGAACTACAGTCAACCCGCAGAGTAAGGATGGGCGACTTTCCCAAGGGTGCCCTCGCATCCTTGCCTCTTCGGTCTATCCTTGACCACTCTCGTTGGCCGCGCCCTGCTCGAACAGCTTCGAAGTGGGCGTCCAAGGGCCTTGCATCCTTATCGCGCATCCTTACTCTACGGGTCGACTGTACCTCGGGCTCTCTGCGTGCCAGAAAGGGCCCGTCCCGATCCCCCGTGCCGTGAAGCGCCTCCGCGGCCTCGCTCGAGGGGCGACGTCGCCCTGGCCCACCAGAGCACTGCGACAGACCAGGAGGGCTCCAGAGGGACCCAGGGCGATTCTGGAACCTGAGACGTGTTGATGCCGGTGGAGGAGGAGGAGAAGGAGGAGGAGGAGGAGGAGGAGGATTAGGGAGGAGGAGGAGGACCAGGGAGGAGGAGGAGGACCAGGGAGGAGGAGGAGGAGGAGGAGGAGGAGGAGGAGGAGGACGACGACAAGGAGGAGGAGGAGGAGGAGGAGGAGGCGGAGAGGTCGCGTGTGGTCTCCAGGACAGTCAACAGCACAAGCCCCAATCAGGATCGGCCATTCATTTTGTTGATGTGATTGAACAATTTCCGTACGCTCGCTGTTGTGAAGGTTAGGTCGGGCCTATCCTTCTACATGGGGAAAATTCGAAAAATGATATAAAGCAAATAATACGGGGACGATGTCTTCAGCTTTTTTGCATATCATTGGCGCATGTTTGGGGTATTTTTTTTCGCACAAAATCCCACGTAGGGGGACAGGCCCGACCTAATGTAAAGGCATCTGGCCTGTGCCGCCGTTCCGGGACGCTCTGGGACGCTTCGCGCGAACTCCTGTCGAACAGTAACTTGCTAGCTTCACCTCGAGGGGGGAGGACTAGGGAGGAGGAGGAGGAGGAGGAGGAGGACCAGGGAGGAGGAGGAGGAGGAGGAGGAGGAGGAGGGGGAGGAGGAAGGGGAGGAGGAGCAGCAGCAGGAGGAGGAGGAAAAGGAGGAGTTGGAGGGGGGGAGGAGGGTGTTGGCAGTCGCCTCAGGCAGTGTGTGTTGAATGGAGTATTTGCCTCGTGTCCGTCTGTCGAGCATATTAGCGGGCTACTAGTTCCTGGACGGGTTGGCTCGTTGATGGGTGCTTGGGTGTGTCGTTGTTCCATCCCGTCATTTCTGTCTTCTCTTATCTGGTGGCCTGCGGCCCATACCGCCACCGTGCCTGGGCTGTGGGTCCGAGCCGTTTTGGAGTTTCGCTGGGATATCGTGGAAAACTTCTCGGGGGCCTCCTGGAAGCAGTTGTGAGCCTCTTGGGGGCCGTTCGGGAGACTATTTTGGGTCTCTTTGGAGCCTCTTGCTGCCTCTTGCGGGCCTTTCGGGAGCCCCTTGGGGCCTCACGTGGGGTCACTTTGGGCGGAAGGCTCGAATCGTCGGTTCATGCTGCCCCTCTTGGGGCCGTCCTGGTCGGGTGCTGCTAGAAGTGTCCCTGGCCCGAGGTGCCCCCAGCTTCTCGTTCCATGTTGGAGCCCCAGAGGCCCTCTGTGCCTCGTGAGGGGTGCCCCGGAGGCCGCTTGGGCCACCCCGAGAGTCCTGGGGGCACCTCGGGTCAGGGGCATTTCCAGCAACACCCAGCCTGGGGCCCCCCGCCCTCATGGGCCGTCTTGGAGCCATCGCCCTGGGGTTGTCCTGAGGCGGTTTGGGGGGCCTCTTTGGGCCGCCTTGGGGCCTCGGAGGCTCGGAAAGCGAGCACCTCAAGAGCTGTGAAAACCTGGGCGAACTCAGTGATTGTTGCCTCTTGGGGCCCTCTCGGGGGTCCTCGTGGAGCGCTCTTGTGGCCTCTTGGGGGCCTCTCGAGCCGTCTTGGGGCCATCTTGGGCGTGCAGGAGCTCTCTTGGGCCGTCTTGGCGGCCTTGGCGGCGTTGCCGCCCCCCATCCTCTTTCCCCCCCCCTCCTCTCTGGCCAAGCCGCCCCCGCACCCTTCCTCCTGCGGTGCGGGAGGGGCCCCAGAAGCTGTAGACACCGCCCCCACCCCCTTCCCCAGCAGAGTCGCTTGCCGGCCTTAAGCAGGTGACGCGGGGAGTTCTCCCTGGGAGTGCTCCGGAACCGCTGGCCACCGGGGGGGCCTGCTCCGCAGTGCCTCGTGCTTTCTACCGAGCCTACGCAGGCCGCGCGCCTCCGACCGGCTCGGGCGGCCACGGTGGGAAATGAGGCGCGCAGGCGTTTCTTGCTTTCCAGTCGTGGCCCGAATGCGGCCTCAAGGCAGCACAAGATAGTCCAAGGGCGGTCCAAGTCGCCCCTGCGACAGCTCCCATTACCCCTCGGAGGCTCCGCCGGTCTCCAGGGCAACTCGAGGTGCCCCAAAGAAGGCTCCAGAAGGCCTAGATTGAAGTCGGGCTTGTCCCTCTACAGGGGGAAGATTCAAAAATAGTTTCAAAATAGTCTGGGGACTAGTTTTGGATTATTGCTTAAACTATGTTTTATTATTTTCTGATATTTTGAACTTCTCATCCAAAATCCCCCTGTAGGGGGACAGGCCCGACTAAGCTTAGATGCAGCCCAGGAGGGTCCCATAACATTGTTCGGCAGCCAGGCGCAGCAATCCGAAGCAGAATGCATCACGCGAGCCAGCCGGCAAGCAACAGCCAGCCTGCAGAGAGCAAGGCGGCAGGCGAGCAGCAGGCAAGCAACACACCGAGGCTCGCAGGCAGCCTGTCTGTAAACAGGACTAGAAGCAGCAAGTCCGAACAAACAAGTACAGTCGGGGCCCTGAGGAAGGAACCCTTTTCGTTGGGGAGGGGCCCCGCGTTCCTTCAGTGTTTTACAGCTTGCCTCAGGCTTTCCTTAGGTTTCCGACGGGAAAAAGGGGCCTCGTTCCTTATTTAGGGTTCCTTAGGTCAACGCCCCGACTGTAGCAACGCGGGCCAGCCCTTGATAGACTGCGCAAGAGAATTCCGAGACGGCCCTAAGGAGCTCCCACACAGCCCAAGACCGCTCCAAAGGGGGGGCCCAAGCTGGCCCAAGAGGCCCCAAGCACCCCTCCTGACGCCTCCAGGGGACTTCGGAGAGCCTTCATGAGCCAAAGCGCATGATTGCCTGATGCACGTCGAATGATTGCCGCATGTTCGCTTTCTCGGCTTCGGGATGCTCATACTGGCCCAAGAAGCCTTCGAGATCGGCCCAAACAGGGACCAAGAAAACCCCAGGTGACAGACCCCCAAGAGGCAGACGGGAGACATCCCCAGGAGCCTCCCGCCACGAAGCTTCCCATCTCCCTTCTGTCCCCTCTCTCCTCGATCGCCTCAATCACGGCTCCTGGATTTTCTCCTGGCAGCAGGTTTCGCCAGCACAGGACGAAACAGACAGCAGCAGCAGCGGCGGCGCAGCAACAGCAAGCAGCGGCAGGCAGCGGGCAGCAATCAGCAGCACCTTGCAGTCGTACGAAGTACCACGACGTAGCAGCGGCAAGCACTATGAACGGCACGTAACAGCGGCAGCAGCCAGCAGCACGCAGCAGCATGCCACGGACTGCGAGAGTCGAGGTCCGCGTTACCAGTTCAGCCTTCCGGCAGCATGTCCACAGCCACATGCCAGTTCAGGCAAACTTTGTGGACGTAGTCCACGGGTCAGTTCTAGCCTTAGGATGTTCCAACCAATTTTAGCCTTGATCACCATAATGATTTTCGAGCACCAAGAAAACACCCCCAACCTCGAGGGTTTTCACGTGTGGGGCCCTTGGAGACACTCTTTCGGCATTGTTTCGACACTCTTTCGACACTCTTCTGGGTGCTCGAAATGATTTCTGGGATGTGGTCCTTAAGTACGATGGGAGCAACATGATTCGAGTCTCTCCTAACTGCGCTGGGATCAACGCGTGCGGGAAGGGCGATCAGTGGCAGCAGCGCTGCTGAGCGAGATGCGGGAGGCGAATCTGGAGCCCAACGTCATGAGCTAGAGCGCTGGGATCAGCACGCGCGAGACATGCGGCCACTGGCAGCAAGTATTGTCGTTGCTCGGCAATATGCGGAAGAGCAATCTGGAGCCGAAGGAACGAGACATGTGAGATATGTTCAGTGCATACGGCTATCATAGCTTACGAGATGTCGTCCCTCGACTCTGCAGGACTCCTATGTTTCAGATCGGTCTTTCGCGTTTTTGAATGCACTGTGGGGCATTGCGTGTGCGAGACCATGCTGTGCAACCACGGTGATAATGCTTGTGGGCATCATCGTTCGCCTTCGTCAGCGGTGATCTAGCGGGCAGGAAGCATGTCTAAACGCCCGTTGACGAGTCCGCCCGAATCAATTGTAGCGTTGGGATCAGCGTGCGCGATGCGGGAGTAGAGACAGAATGAGAGAGAGACAGAGAGGGAGCGAGAGAGAGAGAGAACCAGAGAACCGTAGAGGTTCGTGGGCACGTCGAACCTTGCGAGGCAGCGTGGACTTGGCCACGAGAAAACAATCGCAGACGGAACATATTAATCATATGTTTCGAGCGAGAACATCGAAATTACCGACATTATCGAAAAGTGTGGCAGTGAAAGTTGGAAATTCTAGGAACACGCGTCTTTGTCCAATAAGCCCTGTCTGGCAGGTGAGATCAAAAAGTGCTGAGCACGAATTGGACAGGCGTTGGAAGCGGTATCAAGCGAGCAATATTTTGCCAAGTTGGCCCCCGAGGGACCAGGGTGAGCTTGTGTGGGACGAAGCTGGAGGTGAAGGAGGAGGAGGAGAAGGAGGAGGAGGAGGAAGAGAAGGAGGAGGATGCCATTTTGGGTCATTTCTTCTGTTCGGCCCCCTGGCGCCCTGCCCGCGGACAAAACCAGGTGCCGTCGAAGCGGCGGTCACGCCGCGCCGCCGTCGCCGAAGGGCGACTCCCAGCCTGCCGCCACGCGCGCCCGCGCCCAGCGTGCCGCGGCGGCGGGCGAGGCGAAACCGTGGAGCGCGGCCGCCTGCCAGGCGTCCGCCACGGCGGGCCGCAGCCCCCAGCGCGGCGGCCGCCCAGCCCCAGCGGGAACCCCAGCGCCGCCCGCCGCGCCAGCGCCGCCGTGGAACACCGCCGCGAGCCGCGCCTGTTCCTCCTCCGTGGGCGCTTGCGGGGCCAGGAGCCGAGCTTTGCTCTTCGGCTCCTGCAGGCGCATCAGGAGCCGCCTCGCCTCCGCCGCCCGCTCGCCAGGGGCAGGCCGCCCCTTGCAGCTGCCCAGCAGGCCAGTCCCTGCAGGAGGGGACCTCTTCCAGAAGCGGCAGCCGCACTTCAGGCACCAGGCCATGGCCCCGTCACCGTTCTCGAGGCGCGAGACGACAATGCAGTGCCCGCGCACCTCCCGCGCCACGCCTGCTCCCGCCACAGCTGCCTGCAGCTCGGGGGCCGCCACAGCTGCATCCACGAGCTCGACGGCGGCGGCCCCTGCGGCTGCGGCGGGCGGCTGGCCGAGCTCCGCGCCCGCAGCGGCCCCAGCAGCAGCAGCAGGCGCCTGGCCGTGCACGAGCTCGGCCTCGAGCGCCGACGCAGCCACCTCCGCGTCGGCCAACTCCGCCGCGTCCAGCGCCGCCTGCGGGATGTCGTAGACGAGGTCGGCCGTGCCCACCACCCCGTCGGAGTCCAGCTTGTCGTGGTCCACCATGGTGGCGGCCAGCTCGCCGACCCAGCGCCCTAGCTCCTCCACACGCCAGGCGCACGCCTGGAGGAACCAGACCAGCTACTCGTCGATCGGCCATAGGGCGGCGCCTCTCTTGGCCCACAGGTCAGCTGCCCTGTTGCCTTTGATCATGAGCTCCTCCTCCCAGGTGGACGCCGCGGCGAGCGCCTTGTGCGCCTTGACCTTGCGCACTGTGGCCGACGGGCCAGGCCCTGCCCACCACTCCTGCCACAGGTGGCGGCGCGCCTGCAGCGGCGCGAGGGCCTTGCCCCGCGAGAGCGCCAGGCCGACCGTGCCCGCACAGTCGCAGAGGACCTCGAGGCCCGAGCCGTCGTCCGACGGCTGCCAGAACTGGGCCAGCATGTGGAACGCGTAGTCCTCGCCGTCCCTTGCCTCCTGCTCGGGTCCGTACATCCGCGGGACGATGCCGTGCATCCCGCCGATGACCTCCCCGCTGAGGCCGATCTGCACCACCGCCCAGCCAGCGCGGCGGGCCCCTCGCAACGCAGGGAACCTGGCGCTGCCGTCCACGTAGACCCTGCCCGCGAACTTCGAGCCAGGCGGCACGCCGAACCAGCGCGGGGCCGCGAGCGCAGCGTCTGCCGCCGCGGGGAAGGCAAGGGCAGGATCGGGGCAGAGCGCACGCGCGAAGAGCTCCGCCGCGGCGTCCCCGCGCTGCGCCACCAGCCGCGCCCCCTCCAGCAGCTCAGACGAGCACGCGTCCCGCCGCAGCGGCTGCCAGGCGTCGCACTCGAAGGCCCTGTGCCACAGCGTGCCACGACCTCCACAAAGGCGGCAGAGGCCGTTGCGCGCCTTGCCCTCCTTCCAGAGGCGCTCCTGCGGCCAGTGGGAGCCTCCAAGGACCGCCACGAGCGCACGCCTGTGGCGGGCCTGCCAAAGCGGCGGCGGCGGCGCGGGCCCCTGGCAGCCTGCGCCACGGGCGGCCTCGGCGGAGGCCTGCTCCTCGGGGCGGCGTCTCGCGTGAAGGAGGCGCTCCAGCCCCTTCCAGTTCACAGGCCATGCCCAGGCGCCAGGCCCGCGCAGCCGCTGCAGCGCGAGCACATCCGAGGCCAGCAACGCCGACGTGCGCACCACCTGCACCAGCATGCCTGGCGAGTAGAACTCCAACGAGAAGACCCGCGCCTGCCAATCGATGACTGCATTGTAGGCCACCATCTCGAAACCGACCCGCCTCAGCGCCAGCACGCACGCCTGTGCAGGGTCGCGGCATTGCCCCCAGGGGCGGCGAAGGTCCAGCAGGCCTTGCGCCCCGAGCCAGCACTCCTGCACCACCGCGGCGCTGGGCAGGCCCGTCTCCAGCGTCATGCCCCAGGAGCGCGCCACCTCCACCGCGTGCACCACGAAGGGGTCGCGGTAGGCGGCGCCGTGCTGCGCCCGCAGCCGCAGGTCAACGCTGGCGCCCATGCGCAGCCTGCCCTCCGCGCGCATGGCGGCGACCCGCAGGCCGTGCAGCTTCCCGCAGGCGAGGCCCGTCACCGCGGAGCCCCAGACGGCGGTGGCTGTGGGGCTCCCCCTCTGGATGTGGCCCACCTGCGCACCGGCACTGCGCAGCAGGCGCGCCCGCGCACTGACCGCCGCCGCGCGGCCGAGCCGCGCGTCCTGCTCACCCACGCGCCTCCAGCGCCCGTCGGTGGCGTCGCCACCGAGGCAGCGGGCGCCTGTCCAGCGGGCCAGCGAGGAGGAGGAGGAGGAGGAGGAGGAGGAGCAGGAGGAGGAGGAGGAGGAGGAGGAGGAGGAGGGGGAGGAGGAGGAGGAGGAGGAGGAGGAGGAGGAGGAGGAGGAGGAGGAGGAGGAGGAGGTGGAGGAGGAGGAGGATCGCACGCCACTGAGGGAAAGAGAAAAGCGAGAGAGAGAGAGAGAGAGTCCGACGGTCCTGCAAAAACCTTCCAGGGGGGCCGCCGATCCGAGAGGACCCTCTTGTCACCCCGGCTTCACTCTCTGGCTGGAAGGCCGAAGGCCAGACAACGGCCAAGGCAGAGCTAAGAAGCCTTCCCCCCTCCCCCTGTGGGCGCACCCAGGGGTTAAGTCGGGCTTGTCCCTCTACAGCAGGGATATTCACAAATAGTATGAAAATAGTCTGGGGACGGTGTCTCAAGTTTCGTTGGTCATTTTTGAATAGTTGTGGTGCATGTGTTTTATCTTTCGTCCAAAACCCGCCTGTAGGAGGACATGCCCGACGTAACGCCAAGAGGGGGGGGCCCGAACGTAAGACTCGAGAGCGGTGGAATCCGGATTAGCAGACGCTTTTCGACGGGAGCCGCGATCACAAATATGGATCAAGGGGGCGTGGATTAGCGACGGGTTCCGTTCCCATGGGAAATCGCAGATCCGCATTTTGGGGAGGGTACCTCCCCCGATCCCTGGATTTAGCGACCGCGCGCCAAATCCAGGGATCGCTAATCCATTTTTGCGCGCCCCCGAAAGAGGGGGGTGGCCGGAACGTAAGACTCGAGAACGCCGGAACTCGGATTTTCATACGGTTTTTGAGGAGAGCCTTGAGACGGGGGTCAATGCAAACAGGGGTCAGCCAGAGTGCCGGATCTTGCAGGATCTTGAAGGGGCAGGGTCGCATTGACCCGGGTTTGGGTGCAGGATCTTGCAGGATATTGCAGGGTCCTTCGCATTGACTTGGGCTTAGGTGCAGGATCTTCCAGGATCTACAAGATTCTGCAAGGCCTGACTGACCCGGGTCTGGATTGACTCGGGTCAGAAGATTCCTGATTTTTGACGGGCCCGTACTGGATTTTGACAATCCAGTTTTCGTTGGACGTGTGCAGCAGGAGTTCGCGTCAAATTTCAGACCAAGGTTTGTCGGTTTTTGGATGGCCCCGTCGGGGTCACCCGAGTCCCCCCAAGTCGTACGCTTCAAAAAATCTGGTCCTGGAGGTGTTGCCGCGTTGTTCGGGCTCCTCGGGGCCCTCCATGAGGGAGCGTCCAAAGTTGCCCATCGGGGGTTCGTAGAGGGGGGGTATCCCAGGGTGGTGCTAGGGAACGAGCAGGCCGTGTCAAAAGGCGGTGGGACTTCTCAGAAGCCCTCGCGCCTTCTGAGAAGTTTGTGATGCTCTTCGGGGAATGCTTAGAGAACTTCTCAGAAGGCCGGGGGACTTCCGAACCTTCTGAGAAGGCCTTCTCCTTCTCACTTCTCCCCCTCGCTCGCCGCCGACAACCCCACCTGTGCCCCTACCCCATCGGCACGTCCCCCCGAAAAGTTGCCCAGGACGAGGGGTTTGCCCCAGGACCCCGGTCCAGGGCTCGCCACTGAGGTTAATTCAGGCATGGCCCCTTTACAGGAAAAAAATCCAGAATGGCTAAAAAGTAATATGGGTACTCTTTTCTCCTATCTTTAGACCGTGTCTGGATATTGTGTGGCTACCTTTCAGTGTTCTTCCGGAAGTCGCCTGTAGCAGACAGGCCAGGTCAGGAGGGAACAACAAATGGCCCATGCACAAAGCATCGTCGACGCCAGGGACCACAGGAGAATACGCAGGAAGTGGAGGGGACGACGAAACTCCAGGAAAGGTTGGGACGTATGGGGAATCCTGGGGAGCTTGCGTCTGCTTGCTTGTTTTTGTGCCCCTGGGCCCCTCCAGGGCGGAGCGCCTCCTCCCCCTCGCCCCCCCCCCTCCTTCCCCCCTTTTCCCGGTCTCCAAGTGGTCCAGGTGCTCGTAGCAGGGAGGAGAGCCTCCTCCCTCGCCCCCCCCTTCCCCCCTTTCCCAGCCTCCAAGCGGTCCAGGTGCTCTTAGCAGGGTGGAGCGCCTCCTCCCTCGCCCTCCCTTCCCCCTATGTCCAGCCTCCAGGTGCTCTGGGTGCTCGTAGCTGCCGGACACTGCTCCCCTCTCTTCCCGCGACCTTGCCGTCAGGGGCGGCCTAACCGACCCCTTGCAAACCATCTCCTTCCGTGACGCCACCCTCGCTTCGCCCCAAGACGTATGTTTGCGGCCGGAGGGAAGCTTGAAAGGCAAGGATGACAGGGGACGGTTTGCTAGGGGTCGGTTAGGCCGCGCCCGATGCTCTTCCGTCCCTGGAGTCTTGGTCGCGGTGTTTGGCCCCCCCGGCCCTCCACAAAATGAGCGTCAAACGCGCCCCAGGAGATGAGAAGGCCAGCCCCATTGCAGACCACGGGCCAAGGATCCCCCTTCGGCGGCCCTCCCCCTCCCCCTCCTCCTCCTTCTCCTCATCCGCCTCATCTTTCTCATCCCATCCACAAGATTCCTCTTACTCCTCCCCTTTTTCTCCTCCCCTCCTTCCTCTCCTCCTCATCCGCCGAGGCTCCACTCAGCAATGCCTCCCGCCCTCCTCCTCATCCCCTCCACTCCTCCTACGCTCCTCCTCATCCCACCTCCACCTCCACCTCCTCCTCCTCCTCCTCCTCCTCCTCCTCCTCCTCCTCCTCCTCCTCTGGCCCTGGGGGGGGCAAGCGAGAGGCGGCGGGCCCTCGCAGAATGCTCGGAATGTTCTGGGCGGCCTTCCCAGAAGTCGTCCGAGCCTGCCCCGGCAGACGCTGGAAGTTTCCTGGAGGGCGCGAGGGCTTCTCGGCCACGCGCAGAGAGGAGCGTCTCGATAGGCCATGGTCCCTCCAGCTTTCGAGTCACACGCGCGATCCAGTCTCCGAGCAGCTGCCTACGGAGATCCGGGGAGCCCGTCGCACGCATGGGGATGCGCGCTCCTTCTTCTAAGCCTTCAGGGTCGCCGGCAACGCTCTTCAGCCTTAGTGGGCCCCATAAAGGGCAGGGCCGTTTTTTTACCGTTTCCGAAAAAGTGTCCCTTGAAGATGGAAACGGCAAAGAAACGGCGACCGGAAACGGCAACAGAAACGGCTCCAGGATTGGAACCGGAGCGGGAACCGGTGAAAGAACGGCGACGGAACCGGTAACAAAAACGGCGTCGGAACCGGCAAACAAAAACGGCAAAACGGGACCGGTAACAAAACGGCTCTGTCGTTTCCAGGGCCCACTAAGTCTTTAGCCACGCGCAGAGGGGGATGGGGGGAGGGGGGAGGGCTGCTCAGAAGCACCCCTGCTTCTCAGGAGGCGCGGGCCTGTCTCCACAGATGCCAGGCGGGCGCCTTCCAAAGAAGCAGCCCGCGTCTAAGGAGCCCTCCCCCCTCCCTCCAGCCCCTTGTGCGCGCCGCAAGGGGAGTTTCCCAGAGGGCGCGAGAGCTTCTGCGAGGCCCCGCCGCCTTCTGAGGAGGTTTGCCTGAAGTCGGGCCTGGACGTCCCTCCGCAGGAGGAGTATTCAAACATAGTCGAAGAGCACTTCTTTGGAGACGATTGTTTGAGCAATGTTGGACTATTTGGGATGTTTAATACTACTTCTATTTTTTCGCCCCAGATTTCCCTGTCGGGGAACAGGCCCGGCCTAAGGCTTGCCCCCTCTCACTTCCCCCCTGGGCTCGCCGCCGCACTTCCCAGCAGTTCTGAGGCAAAGCACGGGGCGCTGGTATACCGTATACCCTTTCAAGTCCGTCTTCAGCGTCGATTCGCGTCGATCAGCGTCTGCGAGTCGACGAGGCAGCGCCGATGTGGCGTCGGTTGAGCGTCGAGTTTGGCATCGGTTGAGCGTCGACGTGCGTCGGTTTGGCGTCGATCGTCGTCGATTCGCGAGGGCCGACGGGATGGTACAGTCGGGGCCCTGAAGAAGGAACCCTTTTCGTTGGGGAGGGGCTCCGTGTTCCTTGATCGTTTCGCAGCTTGCCTTGGATTTCCCTGAGGCGTTCGATACGAAGTCGAAGTTCAACCTATGGAAAATAAGGGGTCTCGTTCCTTATTTAGGGTTCCTTAGGGCAACGCCTCGACGTCATTCAGAGCGTGAATTACCTACCCCGCTTTCGCTTCCAGGAAAAACCAAGTCATACCACGCGCCTCCTCGTCAAGCGACCTGACCAGTACAGGCCGTAGTTTGGCATCGCTTGGTATCTCTTGGAAGCGAGGGTGGTCAAAAGCGAGGTAGGTTTGTTTTCCCCCTAGTCATGGGGAGGGGCTCCGCGTTCCTTGATTGTTTCGCAGCTTGCCTTGGATTTTCCTTAGGCGTTCGATACGAAATCGAAGTTCAACTTTAGATGGAAATTTACGTTGTTCAAGGTCACTCACGAAATCGATACGAAATCGAAGGAAAATAGGGGCCTCGTTCCTTATTCTTAGGCTTACGCCACACCGCCGACCCCTTGTTTATGCCAATCTGGGGGTAGTAGAAGCTGCGAAGGGGTGAAAAGGCGAGTGATATTTGTTTGGTGTCTGTTCGCCGCCACCGCCAGAGGGTCTCGGGCAGTTCCGCGGGGGGGTCCGAGCGGACGGCGACACCGCGAGTTTTGGAGCCACTTGGGGGCCGTTTCGGAGCCTCTGGGGTGCTTCTTGGGGGTTCCTTGGGGCGTCTGGGCGGCCTCGTGAGGGCCTCTGGGGCACTCTTGGGGCCCCCTGGGGCTCCTGGGGGCAGAAAGCTAGAGTTTCAACATGTTTGGTCGCCCTCTTGGGCCCCTCTTGGTGCCGTCTTGGAGCCCTCTTGGGCCGTCTTGGGGACCTCTTGGGCCGTGTTGGTGCCGTCTTGGGCCGTCTGGAGGCCGTCTTGGGGGCCTCTTGGGCCATCTTGGGGCTGTCTTTGGGGCCTCTTTGGCCGTCTTGGAGCGTCGGGAAGCCGAAAAGGCGGAAAAAGTCCGAAGGCTTTTTTTTTTTTTTTTTTTTTTTTTTTTTTTTTTTTTTTTTTTTTTTTTTTTTTTTTTTTTTTTTTTTTTTTTTTTTTTTTTTTTTTTTTTTTTTTTTTTTTTTTTTTTTTAATTTTTTTTTTTTTTTTTTTAATTTTTTTTTTTCCTTAATTTTTTTTTTTTTTTTATTTTTTTGTTTCTTTTTTTTTTTTTTTTTTTTTTTTTTTTTTTTTTTTTTTTTTTTTTTTTTTTTTTTTTTTTTTTTTTTTTTAATTATTTGTTTTATTTTTTTTTTTTTTTTATTTTTTTTTTTTTTTTTTTTTTTTTTTTTAATTTTTTTTTTAAAACTACAAACTTTACGACTTACTACTAACAACCACTACTACGACGACGACGACGCCTGGAAAAGTCGGAGGCCCAGGTTTTCCGTTGTGGGGCATGCCCGAAGGGGGCGGATGGGAAGGCGCCCGCGTTTACAGACGTGAGCCATTTATCGGACAGTCAGAAAGAACATTACAGGAGAACGGGCCAACCGCATCGCCCGGTCATGTGCCGCGCGTGCCACGAAAAATCGGAGGCCCAGATTTTCCGTTGTGGAGCATGCCCGACGGGGGCGGTTGGGAAGGCGCCCGCGTTCACAGACTTGAGCCATTTGTCCGATAACCAGAAAGTACATTATAGGAAGACGGGCCAGGCGCATCGCCCAGTCGTGTGCCGCGCGTGTCACGATGCGCGCACGGGGGCGAAAAAGTTTGAATGCTCCGCGTGCCCACCGAACGGGGACGGGAAGAAACCAGCGATTTCAGACGGGGGCCATTTGTCGAAAGACCAGAAGAAGAATTATTTCAAGCGAAACAACCCAGTTGTGTGCGCGAAGTGTTTTAAAGCGGGACGAGCGCCGCGGAGAGACCCTCCGAAACGCACGGCGGAACCAAGTGACGAGCATTGCGACAAGGCACGGAAGTTGCGAGGAATCTGACCGCTGGGGACGGGATGGATAAGGCCCGCGTTTACAGACGTGAGCCATGTATCGGACAGTCAGAAAGAACATTTCAGGAGAACGGGCCAAACGCATCGCCCGGTCATGTGCCGCGCGTGCCACGAAAAATCGGAGGCCCAGATTTTCCGTTGTGGAGCATGCCCGACGGGGGCGGATGGGAAGGCGCCCGCGTTCACAGACTTGAGCCATTTGTCCGATAACCAGAAAGTACATTATAGGAAGACGGGCCAGGCGCATTGCCCAGTCGTGTGCCGCGCGTGTCACGATGCGCGCACGGGGGCGAAAAAGTTTGAATGCTCCGCGTGCCCACCGAACGGGGACGGGAAGAAACCAGCGTTTTCAGACGGGGGCCATTTGTCGAAAGACCAGAAGAAGAATTATTTCAAGCGAAACAACCCAGTTGTGTGCGCGAAGTGTTTTTAAGCGGGACGAGCGCCGCGGAGAGACCCTCCGAAACGCCCGGCGGAACCAAGTGACGAGCATTGCGACAAGGCACGGAAGTTGCGAGGAATCTGACCGCTGGGGACGGGATGGCTAAGGGGGACGTGGAGGAGGGAGGATGGGGGAGCAGCCAAAGGCGGAGAAGGTGAAAAGTGAGCCAGTGGAGGGAATACGAGACAGAAAGCTGAGAGGGGAGACGGGAGGAGGGGGCGGAAGAGGAGGATGAGAAGGAGCAGGAGAACACGACGAGGACGACAATGGCGGCGACAGACTCGACGGCGTAGGCTGGGCACCTTTTTGGGGCCATCTTGGGGGCTTCGTTGCCCGTTGTGGGAGCCTCTGGCGCCGTCGTCGTGAGAATCCTCTCGGGGGCCTGCGGGAGGCAGTTTGGAGGCTTCTGGGGAGCTGTTTTGGGGCAGCTTGGGGCTTTTTTTGGGCTTGTTGGGGGCCTCTTGGGGGCTTCTTGGAGCCACTTGGAGGCCTCTTGGGGCCTCCTTGGCGCCTTTTGGGGCGGAAGGCTAGAATTTTAGGTTCGTGGTCCCCGTCTGGAGCCTTTCTTGGGCCCCTCTGTTGGCCCTCTTGGACTGTCTGAAGGCCCTCTTGAGCCGTTTTGAGGCGCTCTTGGGCCGTGTTGGGGCCCACTTGGGAGCCTCTCGGGTCGTCTTGATGACGTCTTGGGGGCTTCTTTCGCCGTCTTGGAGCGTCGGAAGCCCGAAAAAACGCGAAGGCCAAAAACGTTGAAAAAACCAATGGAAATCGACGATTTTGGCCTATTGGGGCCATCTTGGGAGGCGTCTTGGAAGCTTCTTGGGGCGTCTTGGAGGCATCTGGGGCCATCTGGAGGCCATCTTGACCGTCTTCGAGTGTTTTTTCGGCGACTCGGGGCCCTCTTGGACCGTCTGCAGAGCTTCTTGGGAGCCTCTTCGCTCGTGTGCGGCCCCCCCAGCAGACTCTCTGGAGCGGATGACCCCCCCCGGACCGCGCCGGCGGATCCCGGGGAATCCGGCCGGACCCCCCCCCCCCCCCCACCAAAAAGACCGGACCAGGCTCCGGGGGGAGGGGTTTGGGGAGGGGGGAAGCAACTCACACGCCGATGACCCCAAGGGCGTCGGCGTGAATTAGGGTCCTAGGTATCAAACTCTTGGACGTCGGGGAGGCCCCCGTCCGTGCCACCAGAAGGGGCGGGCCCAAGGCCTCCTTGATCACTCACCAAGGGGTGCTCCGCGGCCCCCCCCGGCCCGCGGACGGAGCCCGGCAACCTCAGCAGCCACTTGGGCCCCCCCCCCACCCCCTCCAAAACGACCGGACCAGGCTCCGGGGGGAGGGGTTTGGGGAGGGGGGAAGCATCTCACACGCCGATGACCCCAAGGGGTCGGCGGATTTAGGGTTCCTTAGGTCAACGCCTCGACGTCGTGGGAGGCCCCCGTGAGCTGCCACCAGAAGGGGCGGGCCCAGCTCCTCCCAAGGGGTGCCCGCGGCGGCCCCGCGGAGGGCCTGCCAAGGGGCGCCTCGCTCCGAGGGCCTGCGCCTGGGGAGCCCTGGGGCGCCTCCTGGCTGCCGGCCGGAAGCAGATCCCCTCGGCATCGCTCCCCAGACGTCGGGCGTCTCGAAAAAATCGAGGCAGAGGTTTTTCACTGTTCTTGGCCTCTCGTGGCCCTCGCCGGGCCTCGGGACCGTCAAAAAACGGCTGAGGATGAAAAGCCGGTCCCAGGGAAGTGGTCGGGAGGTCGGAGGCCCGTGTCTCAAAAAAAATCGAGACGTCGGATGTCTGGGTCGGACGTGTGCGTTTTCTCCTCGGCAAGGACCATCGAGGAGCATCCTTGATCATTCGGCGGAGAACCGCGCACGAAACCGAAACAAAAACGCAGGGAATGGACGTCCGAGCGAGGGCCAGTCCCCGTCCCCAGAGTAGGCAGCACCTCGTCTTCGGACACTGGAACGTAGATTGCAAGTGGCGGGCTGTTTTTCCATCCCAGGCCGGTTCAAGGGTCGGGGACCGGGCCCTGAACAAGGAACCCTTTTCGTTGGGGAGGGGCTCCGCGTTCCTTGATTGTTTCGCAGGTTGCCTTGGATTTTTCTCTTATTGTTTTCAATCGGAAATCGAAGTTTAATTTATGGAAAAATGGGGCCTCGTTCCTTATTTAAGGTTCCTTAGGTCAACGCCCCGACTGTAGGCATCACCTCATCTTCGGAAGCTGGAACGTGTATTGCAAGTGGCGGGCTGTTTTTCCATCCAAGGGCGGTTCGAGGGTCGGGGACGACGTCGCGGTGGTGTGGTGTATATGTGTTCCACCCGTTGTCCTGGGGAGACAACGAGAAACGTATACGCCAGGATCCCGCATGCACCAGGATCCGCTTTCCTGTGCGAGTTTCAGTGCGGGGCTATAAAAAAGGCGTCCGTGTATAGAGTTCGGCTCCTTACACAGTAGGCAGGTCTCACCTTAGATCAGGTTATGAGAACAGCGCGACCCAGAGCTTCAGCCATACGGCGGTTTGGAGATCTCGTGGACCGTTTTTGTTCTGATCTCGTTTCGCGGCAAAGGCAGATAGGAGAAAGACCGGAAGAAAACGAACACAAAACGAAAACGAGAAACATTGTTTGGTTCGAGCCCTGGCACAACCCACACCCAACCCCAGCCAGGACCACCACTCCCGAATCTCGTCATTTAGGGTTCCTGGCTGTGGGTGAGGGCGTTCTTTCATACCCTCGAGAACAAAACAACACAACACAAAACAACAACAAACAACGGCCAGGACCCCCTGGATCACCAGGTCGGTTTTCGGGCTCCAGGACCGTCAGAAACAGATCCGGGGTGAACAACTGAACCAGAAGGACCCCAAGAAGGGTCCAGGCACCGACTTGGAAGGGATTTGCCCTGACCCCCCTTCTTGAAAGACTTCCCCATGGTCCATCCCGTTCAGCCCCCCCGGCCGCCTCCAGGGTGGCATCACCTCATCTCAGTTTCTGAGGGCGCACCCCCTGTAGGATGTGGCCATCGCCTCAGGGCTTGTCCGTCCCGCTCCGCGGTGAGTCTCTGCTCCTGCGGCTGCTCTGTCGGCGGGCCCGGGCGACGGCCTGCACGCGCGCCTGCAGGCGAGCCTCTCGATGGGCAGCGCTCGTTGGCGCGGGTCGAGGCCGCAGAAGCTCGAGGGCCCAACGCACGGCCCACGAACGCCTCAGGCGACGCCCAGGGTGAGAGATACGGCCAGGACCTTCGGCTCAGCGCGTCGCCCCGCCCGTTCCGGCCCACCGCGCTTCGGGGGCGCCGCGTGCCGTCCACGTCTGAACTCCCGAGCGTCAGCGCCTCGAGCTGCTCCCTGCCCCTCGGCCCGCGGAGCGACGGTCGACGCGCTCTCCGCGTGCGAGGCGCAGCGTGTCGCCGGGGCCGCCGCCACGACACGCTGTGCAGCAGCTCCCGACGGTAAGCTCGAAGCTGGTACATTGGGGGCAGCAGCTGGGAGCACTCCTCCATCTCCTCCTCCTCCTCCTCCCCTCTCCTCCTCCTGCTCCTTCGTCCTCCTCCTCCTCCTCCTCGTCCTCCTCCTCCTCCTCCTCCTCCTCCTCCTGCTCCTCCTCCCCTCCTCCTCCCTCCGCCGCCTCCTCCTCCGCCTCCTCCTTTTCCTCCTTCTCCTCCTCCCTCGTCCTCCTCCTCCTCCTCCCCCTCCTATCCTCCTGCTCTTCGTCCTCCTCCTCCTCCTCCTCCCTCCCTCCTCCTCGTCCTCCTCCTCCTCCTCCTCCTCCTCCTCCTCCTGCTCCTCCTCCCCTCCTCCTCCCTCCGCCGCCTCCTCCTCCGCCTCCTCCTTTTCCTCCTCCTGCTCCTCCCCTCTCCTCCTCCTGCTCCTTCGTCCTCCTCGTCCTCCTCCTCGTCCTCCTCCTCCTCCTCCTCCTTCTTTTCCGGCGGCCCCCCCGTGCCGGCAGGCGGCAGGCCCGTGATGGTGCCGGTGGAGTCGCGGGCCGCGGCGGCCTCGTGGCGCGCCGACGCCGCCGCCGTCGTCGTCGCAGCCGCCGCCGGGCTTGCCAACGGCGAGGGTGGGAAGGGGAAAGGAGTGCAGTCGACGCGCATAGCAAGGACGGGCAACCTTCCCAATGGGTACCCCTTGCAGCTTTGCCTCCTCGGCCCACCCTTGGCCACTGCCGCCGCCTGGCATGCGAGCGGCGAGAATCGGAAGGGGGGAAGAGTACGAATGTCAGGTCGGGCATGTCCCTTTCTGCTGGAGGAGTAGTCCAACATAGGATAGATCTCTCTAGTCTGGGAATGTTGTTTCGACCACGTTTGGCTACTCTTGGGTATTTTTGTTTGGCTATGTTTCACTGTTTCTTCCAAGATCCGCCTGTAGGAGGACATGCCCGAGCTAATACCTCGGAAATTGGAACATGTACATCACCAGTGGCGGGCTATTTTTCAGTCCCAGAACTTTTTGAGGGTCGGGGACGACGTCGGAGTGGTGTGTTGTATACTATTTTCCCCGTTTGCCCGTGGAAACAACGAAAAATGTATACGCCAGGATCCCGTGTACACCAGGATCCGCTTGCCCCCCAAAAAAGGTCCCGGAACTCAATGGTTTTCACGTGTCGGGCCCTGGGAGACACTCGTCCGACACTGTTTCGACACTGTTTCGACACTTTTCCGGGCGCTCGAAGTTATTTCTGGGATGTGGTCCTTAAGTTCGACGGGAGCAGCATAACTCTACAGGGGGAATCTTCAAGCATAGTTCAAACATAGTCAGCGGACGATATTCTGACCATGTCATGTCATTGTTGCATCTCTTTGGAGTATGGTTTAAATTTGTCGCCCAGAATCCGCCTGTTGGGAGACATGCCGACCTAATATGTTTTCTGCTCCCGCAGAGGGGAGGCCCTGAGAGTGGCCGTGGCTCGAAGGGGACGCCTTGGAGGAGGCGGTCCCTGCAGGAGGCTTCTCGACACCGTTTCGGGCTCCCGGGAGGCTGAGCTCTGGGCCTCCCAGATGGGGTCGGAGCAAATGGGGTCGGCGGATCCCGCCGCACCGCCGATACATCGGCGAGGCGGTTCGATGGGGAGCCCGATTTTCTCCACGCCAGCGTCACCGATGCATCGCCGATGCTTGGGCGATGCAGCGGCGGAGGTGCGATCCTTCGACCCCATCTTCTCGGTCCCCATCTAGAAGGCCTATATTATCGTAGCCAAGGCTGGACTCCTTCAGAGGTTCTGGCGCTGGATGTCTGGGTTCGAAGTCCGAGGGTCAGGAACCCCCCAGGACCTCCCCTGGGATAAGCTCTAACCAGAATTCCAAGGGGGAGAGGGGGGGGGCAAGCCTGCCATGGCGACGAGAAGACTCCCGGATGGTCCCAGGGAATGAGAGACGCCCCCTAAAAACGAGATCCTCGAGCCTCCTCCTCCTCCTCCTCCTCCTCCTCCTCCTCCTCCTCCTCCTCCTCCTCCTCTTCCTCCTCCCCTTCCTCCTCCTCGTCCTCCCCCTCCTCCTCCTCCTCCTCCTCCTCCTCCTCCTCCTCTCCTCCTCCTCCTCCTCCTCCTCCTCCTCCTCCTCCTCCTCGAGTCGCCGGATCGGAGGGCTGTGCAGGCGTCGCCTGTAGTTCCGCGCCCCCTGCTGTGGAGATCGCCGCGCCTCGCGCCGGGTTCGTTCCGATGCGTCGCCGCCGCCCCCGTGCGCAGGGCCGCGCCGAGCACACCGCACCGGGCCCTGGACGGCCCTCCCCGGCGCACGAGGCCTCCCTCGAGCCGCCGGATGCCAAGGGCTCCTCGAGCCGCTGGGTGCCAGGGTGCCCATCGGTCGTTGAAAGCAGGTGTTTCTGGATGCCCAGGTTCCAGTCTACTCCGAGCGCCCTCCTACTTCAGTGATCGAGTGGTTTTTCACCTGTTTCCGTCCTCCTTAGGGAGCGGGCGGAACCCAATCCACTTTCAACGCCTTCCTACCTCATGTTTCTACATACTTCTTCCGACCGACGGTACCTTCTCCGCCGTGCCTTCCAGCCCTATCGGCCACGCCTCTCCGAGAGGGTCCTCGGGCTGGCGGGGGAGGGGGCGGCGCGAGCAGCAAGGGGGCAGTCGGCGAGGGGGGCAGGTCACCTTTTCCACCGCCACTTCCAGTCTTAGGTCAGGCACGTCTCTCTCTACAGGAGGGAGGGATGTTCAAAAACAGGTTAAAACAATAATCCGGGGACGATGTGCTAAAACTATGTCTGATCACTTTGGGAATACATGTTTTGGGTGTTCTGTGAAGCTTTCGCCCAAAACCCCCCTGTAGGGGGACAGGCCCGACCGAATCCCAGCCCCATCGGCCGCGCCTCTCCGAGAGGGTCCCCGGGCCGGCGGGGGAGGGGGGCGGCGCGAGCAGCACAGGGGGCAGTCGGCGAGGGGGGCAGGGCGCCCTCTCCACCGCCACTGCCAGTCCCATCGGCCGCGCCGCCTCTCCGAGAGGGTCCTCGGGCCGGCGGGGGAGGGGGGCCGGCGGCGCGAGCCACGACGGGGCCGTCGGCGAGGGGAGCGCGGCCACCGGAGAAGCCTGGAGTGCCCCTCGAGAAGGCGGGGGGCCCCCGAGAAGAGCCCCCCCAGTTTCTGAGCCTACGTCGGGCCGGTCCCCCTGCAGGAGGGATGCTCAAGCAGATGGTTCAGAACATTGTCTGGGAACGATTTTGGAGTATGTTTGAATATCGTTGAGCAGTGTTTGGCTATGTTGAACTTGTCCTCCAAAATCCCCCTGTAGAGGGGGACAGGTCCGACCTCATTCTGAGCGTACCTTCCTTCCGGCCAGACCGAGGTATCAGATGGAGATCGGCTCGGGGAGGGTACCCTGATGCTCTTCGTGTTTGCTTGATGTGCTGGTGCACCACTGGGGGAGGGCACCATCGAGTGATCCTTCTGGTTTGGGGTGTTTTGGCCGGCGAAGGGTCTCATGTTCTTGAAGGGCGCTCTTCTGTCGTAGGCCCGACCGTACGGCAGCCCCTGGGCCCCCCCAGGAAGACATCCTGCTTTGTTGGAAGGCCCCGAATCTGTTGGAAGGCACCCAGGTCTCCCCCCTCTTGTCAGGGTGTGCCAGCCGAGTTCCTGGCCCCAGGGGGTGCCCAAATTTTTGCGCAGCTGTGGAGCCCCCGGAGCCCTCTGGGCCTGGTGAAGGGTGTTCCGAGGACGCTCGGTCCTCGCAGGAGATCCTGGGGACCTCCCGAGCCAGGTCCACCGTTGGCAACACCCGTCCTTGGGCGCGCTGCCAAGGGGCTGGGGGGAGGTGGGCCGCCCCCGCCGCCCTCCCAAAGCCCTACTGCCGCCAAGACTTTGACCTGGGGACACCGTTGGGCTTAACAGGAGCGGGCGCTCACCTCCTCCTCCTCCTCCTCCTCCTCCTCCTCCTCCTGCTCCGTAGCCATTTTGGCTCAAGGCCATGAACCGTCCCGACGACCGCGAGTCCCTTGGGGCGACCTTTGAGCGCGAGGGAGGTTCCGCTTTGAGGCCACCTGACCTTCCAAAGCCTGTGCCCCCTCGGCCGCGCTCTGACTTCGACTATATTGTTGTGAGCTCCTGGTGGAACAACGTTGCCATTCTTCGCCCCTGCACGCCATGCCAGAGTCTGCGAGGAAGGCGAAGAGGGATGAGGACCGTCGCCGTCGTCGCCGCGATGATGGTGATGATGTTTCTTCTCGCTCTGCTGGCTCTGGCGGGTCCGACAAGCCCAGCCGCGAGCGGTCTGAACGCGGAGGTGGACGCGGGCGTGATCGGGCTGCCCGTGGCGCTTCGGACGGAGCCCGTGCGAGGAGTGAACGTGATGTTCGGGAGGATGCGGGGCCGCCCCGCAGACCGATGGACTCCCCGAACCAGCGTCTGGCGGCTGCAGTCTCAGAGATGGAGAGTGACGGCTTCCAGCTCTCGCAGGTTCCCACTTTCCCGCCGTCGCAGTCCCGCGGTTCCTCTCATGACCCATGGGCATCAGTTGCTGCTGCTGCTGGTCGGCATGTTCCTGCGGCGCCGCCTACTCCTATGGCGGGAACGGCCACCCCAGTGGATGGTCCCCCTTCTGCTCCTCAAGGGCTGGTGGGTGGCCCTGAGTGGACGGCATATGTCTCGCAGGTCGTGGCCACGCAGCTGCAGGCGCACACTGCGAACATCACGGCGCAGGTTCAGAATGCGGTGGCTGCCACCACGCAGCAGGCCCAGGGCACGATCATATTGCAGTTGCATGCCCACTTCGCCCCGACGATGCAGCGGGTTGAGGGCCACGAGCTGGCCATCGGCGATATTCAGCGGAAGCAGAACGGAATTGAGGACACCCAGAAGGCGCTGCGGGAAGACATCAAGCGTATCAATCACCGGCTGGCCCTGTCCGAGGAGAGCCACGCATCGGTGGACATCGCTCGCCTTGCGGAATTCGACAGGGACCCTCACCCCACGATCTTCACGATCAACGCTCCTGATGATGTGCCACCTTCTGAGGTTCGTGGTGCAATTGGGTCGTGGATTAGTGACGCCAATCTTGACGTGGAAGGCACGGTGCTGCACGGCCGAGGACCCAGTCGTCGCTTCATTCTGGAGGTTAAGGGCGGAGCCGCTGGAGTATCCAAGGCGATCGCCCTCGCCAAGGCGCTCCGCTACCCCTTCTGGTAAATGGGGGAGGTTCACGGCGAAGCAGCTATCTGGCGCTCCTGGCGAAAGGATGCCTGACTATCGCTGGTGGGCTGTCAGAGCCAGAGGCCTGGTCCACATCGAGGGCCAGCCATTGGTCGAGGTCGTGGTCAGAGGTGCCAATGAGCCGTCAAGGTTCGCGTGGAACCCAGCCGTCGTCGCACAGCACAACGTCGTCGTCGCCGCCATCTCTGCTGCCTTCCACCGTGCATTCGCCACTGTGGACACCAGTTCCTGGTCGCGGTCCTGACTCATGGGCTCAGCCTTGGCGCACTGCTGCCCTCGAGAGGGGCTCCCATCGCGAGGTTCGGACAGTCACATGGAATGCCAGAGGCTTGTGCTGTCTAAGTCGCAGGTCACTTTGTCGTGCCAAGTTGCGGCGACTGGAACGATGTCTTCGCATGCGGGCCGTCATTCTCCTTCAAGAAGTCCATGGGTCGGAGCGCGACTTATATTTTCTCGTGGGTCAGCTGCCATATGAGTGCCGGATCTTTTTCAGCGCCGCTTCATCCCCCGGCAAAGGAGGCGTGGCAAGCTTGATCACGTGGTACAAGGAATCAGAGACTCAGAAGCTACCCTCTGGTTCGATCCCGACTTTCAAGATGGAGTGTGGTTCCTGGACGTATTCCTTCTCTTCAAGAGCAAGGCGGTGGCCAGTCGTCCCGCCTTCTCAATGTTCAATATTTCGGTCCCAGTGTATCTGACCGCCTGGCAGCACGTACTCTTTTGCGACGAGCTGCGACCTGGGCCCAGCAGGATGAACGCCATCGATATTTCATCGCGCCGGGAGACTTCAATGATGCGGATGTTGCGCCTGGCTCGCTGCTGCGGCCCTCTGCGAGACGTGACGTGGAGGTTCGGGGTCACCAGCGCCAGCCGTTCTGGAGGGCACTCTTTGCGTTTCGCATAGTGGAGGCGATGTCCAATCTCCCGACCCACTTCTGTAAGCATACGCAGTCCTGCTCCACGATTGATAGGGCCTTTATCTTTGTCACCCCCGCCTTCACCCTTCGAGACAGAGGTCTCGCTGTCGGCGCAACAAGAAGCAGCTAGTCTTTCGGACTGGTCGTTGAGTGACCATGCTCCTCTCTTCCTCCAACTTCGACCGCGTGGAGGGAAGCGGCCTGCTGAACGCGCGACCCCCGATGTTGTCTTTCGGGCCCCCGAATACAAGGCGGAGCTCAACAAATACATGGACAACATGGACTGGACGGGCTGCTCGGTCGCGGAGCGCTGGACCATCACTATGGAGGTCATGATCAGAGCTGCGGCCAGAGTGCGAAAGATGCTCCTGCAGCTACCTCTGGATGCCCCCCGTGATGGCGACGAAGACGCAAGGGGAATTACGCTTCGCAGTATTGCCCGAGCCATTCGGCGGCAAGGTGATCACCTCGCCCCGTTGTTTCGACAGAACTCGTCTTATGGACGGCGCTTCCTCTATGTGGAGGATGAGGTGGTTTCCTTATTGAACGCGGGTGAGTTCTCTGAGACCGTCATCCGCACAAATGCTGAATGGCACGAGCGGCTCCAACGTCACGCTGCTACGCAAGTACAACGAGGAGAGCGTCGTCGGCAGGAGCATGCTGAGCTCTCGAGAACAATGGCGCAAGATCCAGAGGACCTCGGCGAGAGGGGCTCGTCTGTGGAACGAATCGCGTCGGCAGCTAATTTTGAATGGACTACGCCACAATGGACATGGTTATTCCTCGATGTCCACGGCGGTTGCGGACGTCCAATGTGGGCCCTGTGGTGTTGGGCTGCCTCCAACGCTTAGGGCGGCGGGTCCTGCGTGGGCTGAGTGTTGGCGAACGTGCCCTTTTCCCGCGGCACCAGATGTTTCTGTTGCGTCTCGTCAAGTCATTGTATCGGACTCACCCGGTGGTCGGACCACTGCCACTTGCAGAGGCGACCTTCATGACGACCGAGCCGCGCCCCGTGAGTCCCCGAGCCCAGTGACCGCTGATGTGGCGCGCGGGTGGAGTCATCAAGACGCTGTATCGGACTCGCTTGGCGGTCGGACCTTGCCGCGCGGCAATGGCGACCTCAACGCCGGGCCCTCCCCTGGGACCGCGCCTCGCGAGCCTACGGTTTCAGCGGCCGCTGTTGATTTGTCTGGCCTGTCTTGCATTGCTGCGTCTTCGCTGTCGGTCTCGTCGTCCTCCTGTTCGCTTCTCAGTGGAGTCTTATCGGAGTCTGACAGCGGCATGCCTCCGCCCCGCATGCCGACTGAGCTGACTCCCGACAGAACAGGACAACAAGATGAGATGCTGTGGAGAGGTGCTGAGAACATGACCACGGCACTCCAGCGTCATTGGGGAGAGGTCTTCAGGGCGAAGGAGCCCCCACCTGCGGATGTCCTTCGCGCCTGCCTTCGCGATCATCTTCCTGAATATGCAGCGCCTGCTCTTCGTCCGCCTTCGATCGTTGACCTGAAGCTGGCCCTCCGCAAAGGCAAACCCATCGCCCCTGGACCTGACAGGCTTCCTCACCGTGCATGGTTGGCTCATGATGATGCAGTGGAGGTGCTCTATATTGTCTTGCCTGATATGCTAGTGTGACTGGATCTCCGAAGGGCTTCAATGACCATCTGATGTGCTTTACTCCTAAGGATGAAAGACCTGAGGATCTCATGGATCTAGTACGTGCCCCAGAGGAGCGACGCCCCTTGGCCTTCAAGGGTACGGACTCCAAAGCCATTGCCAGTGTCATAAAGATGCGGCTACGGAGTATTGCGGAAGACCGATGTCATCACGTACAGCGAGGATTTGTCCGTGGAAGACAATTCACCACGCATATTGCAGAGTTGGATACATATGCGCGCATGGCGGGTGGTCATACGTGTGCGGAGGCTCTCATGCCTGTCTTTATCTCCTTTGATGTATGTGCTGCATGTCCGTCGATGAGCTGGGAATGGATTCGAATTCTTTTGGAATTTCAAAAGCTTACCACTGGCTACCTGTTGGCCATCCAAGCCTTGTGCCATGATATGCAGTGCTGGTCCTGGTGTGGAGAGTCCCTGCTCTTTCTCTTCACGTGAGTGCGGGTGTAGCACAAGGGCGCCCGCTCTCCGGCACCCTGTGGGCGCTGACATTCGACCCCTGTCTGCGCCACCTGTGTCATGGCAACATGGAGGGCTACGGGTGCGCCTCAGGGCTGAATGGCACGGAGGTCGGGGATACTGCGTTTCCGCTGGTGACCGGCCCTCCCGACATGGCGCCGGTGCTGGCAGGTGCATGTGTTGACGATGTGGGAGTTGTTCTACCTGCGCTGAGTGAAGTGACCCGCGTTGCCCCTGTCTTTGACGCCGCCAGGTTTCTGGCGGCCCTGAAGCTTAAGAGTAGGAAATGTTTTGTTGTCCCCCTCTGGACCAGAAACACCCCTGAGGTGCAGGCCCTTGTAGAGGCCCGACTCCAGTCTGTTGCCCCGTCGTTTTCGAGCTTTCCGATCAGGGGTCGGGCCAAATACTTGGGAATGTTGTTCGGTCCAGAGGCCACTCTTGACATGCAATGGGGGGCTCCAAGCACGAAGCTTGGATATCGGGTCCGTCTGGCCGCCTCCACTCGTGCCCCTGCCGAAGCCTCCTGCAGGAACTTTAATTCATGCTCTCTCCCCGTCCTCTCTTACCTCGTGCAGTTCTTTCCTCTCCCGTCCTTTCTCATCCGCAAATAGCACTGGCTCTTGCATAAGCTGCGCCAGCTGCCTCCGAACACGTTTAAACGGGATGAACTCCTCAGTCTGAGACTTTGGTTTCCAGGGTCGGCGCCTGCGGCGAGCGGTTCGGGCTCTCCACATGGACAAAAGCCAGAGAGTTCTCTCAACTTCTGAGTGAGTGGCACTGGTGGCATGGCACGAGTATTAGGCACGTTCGTGGCGAATGGTCTCCACCTTGTTGGGCTATGAGTCGGTCGATCGCCCAATGTGTGGTCTCTGTTCTGGACGCCTCCCCCTCCGAACTCTTCCCGCGCGCAGCCCTGCACGAGGCAAAGACTCGAGGTGTAGAGGAGCAGCTTGCTGCTGCCGCGGATGGGAGGCGGCCGAGAATCCAGCGTGTCCTATCCCGATCCCTTTCCTCTTCCCTCTTCCCTGATCGCCTTCACCTCCTCCTCTCCCGTCGCCTCCACTCCTGGATCCCATCCATGAGGCACCCTGGTCCCCAAGAGATGGAGGCGAGATGGCTCGCCTTGTGGGCTGTGTTTGCCCGATCGCCTCCGTCATGGACTTGGGCGCATCTGAAGACGCTGGCAGGTGGATGGGTCACGACTGCCCGCATGCCTGTCTTGGCGCGTCGAGGTTGCCGACTGGGTTGCGAGGGTTGTCCCGATTCTTTCCCTCGCTACCTTTGCTGCCCTCGTCTCGTCCATCTGCTCGCCCGACGCCGCCCTCGCATCTTTTTGCCGTCCAGCCCCATGGCTCGGCTCGGAGCCGGCCTGGAGGAGGACCACTCGAATAGCTTCTCTCGCGTGGACGCGCACCGCATGTGTGTCCTCGCGTTCCACTTTTACCATAAACTGAAAGCTGAGCAGGATGCGTCGCCTGGCTCTGCCCGTGACCTCGAATCTCACCTGCAGATTCTCAGAGGTGTCAGGCTCTCATCGGGGGCCTGATGATGGAGGATGGCTCTTTAAGGCACGTGCGCTCCTCCTCCTCCTCCTCCTCCTCCTCCTGCTCCTATTATTCCTCCTCCTCCTCCTCCTCCTCCACCTCCTCCTATTATTCCTCCTCCTCCTCCTCCTCTTTCTCCTGCTCCTCCTCCTTCTCCTCCTCCTCCTCATCCTCATCCTCATCCTCATCCTCATTCCTCCTCCTCCTCCTCATTTCTTCTCCTCCTCCTGGGCGGGGAACCCATGCGTGGCCGAGGCTGGCTGAGGCCAAAGAAGCCCCGCCTCGTTCCTTATCGAGCCCCTCCTATTGGTGGCACGATGGCTGTACGACGCTCGAGCGGCGGCCGCGGCAGGCTCTTCGGGAGGAGCCTGGCAGCCCCTGCTGCAGGCCAAGGGCCGACTCCGGGCTCGGAGGGGGGCTCTCACAGTGCTAATCATGGCAGCACGATGTTCGATTGTGTCCAGCTGCCTGCGGCAAATCCCGCCACCGCGCCTGTGCAACAGCGCGGTAGGAACGAGGCAGGAGGAACAGGAGGAGGAGGAGGAGGACGAGGAGGAGGAGGAGGAGGTGGAGGAGAAGGAGAACATGAGGATGAGGAGGAGTAGGCTGCTTGGGGCCTTATTGGGGCTTCCTGGGGGCTTCTGGGGAGTTGTCTGAATGCTGTTTGGGGGTCTCTTGGGGGCCTCATGGGACCTCTTGGGAGCTTCTCGGGGCCTCCTGGGTCGTCTTAGGGGAATATTGGCCCTTTTGGCGCCTATGGAGGCCGCCTTGGGGGCCTTTCTGGGCCGCGTTGGGGCCCCCTTGGAGCGGTTCGCGGTCGTCTTGGGAGCCTTCTGTGCGATTTGTGGGTCCTCTTGGTCCGATTTGGGGCCCTCTTGGGAGCCTCTTGGGCTGCCTTGGAGCTATATTGGATGCCTCTTGGAGACCTCTTGGGCCGTCTTAGGGAACTTCTTGAGGCTGTCCTGAGAGATTCTTGAGTCGTTTTTGGCCATCTTTGCGTCATCTTGGCTGTCTTGAAAGCCGTCTTGGAGGCCATGAGGCTCCCACGAAGGCTCAAACCAGACCCAGAGGCCCCCAAGACGGCTCAAGAGGTCTCCAAGAGGCCCTCCAGGAGAGCCCGAGAAGGCCAACACCGTTGATTCCCTTCAGGTGTTTAAAGGATTTTGAGGTTCTGCCATGTTTGGGTTTCCGATCGCCCAATGCAGCTCGAGAGGCCTTCTTGGGCCGTCTTGCTGCCCTGGAGCGCTTCAAGGCCCTCGTGACGACCTCTTTGGGAGCCCCTTGCGCGATCTTTGGGTCCTCCTGGGCCGACTTGGGGCCTCTTGTGGGCCTCTTGGGCTGTCTTGGAGCCATCTTGGAGGCCTCTTGGGCCGTCTTGGGTGGTCAGAAACCCGAGCAGGCGAGAATTTCAACATCCTGCAAAACTTGGGGACAATCCGTGGATTTGGCCCCCTCGGGCTCTCCAGCAGGCACTTTGGAGCTCTCTCTGGCAGTCTTGGGCGCCTCATGGGCCGTGTTAAGGCCCGCTTGGGCTATCTTGAGCCATCTTGAGGCTCTCTACAGCGGCTATTGAGCTGTCTTGGGCCATGTTGAGCCGTTGTATTGTGGTCTTGGCTGTCTTGGAAGCCGTTTGGGAGGCCATCCTGGCCTTCTGCAGGCCGAAAATACAGCCAAAACGCATTTTCAAAAGCGGTGCTTTTTTAGGGGTGCGTGCAGCGAAGGGGGGGGGTCCCTTGAATCTCTACAGCACTTCCCACCAGACAACCCAACGCATTCTAACACGCCCACTCCGTGCAGGTACGGTGGCGGATGATCGGCGAGCTCCCCTCGGAGGAGCTCGACGTGTGCACCACGTCGCGTGGTCGGCCAGGGAGCCAGGGAGCTCGGCGAAGGAGCGCGCTGTGCGGCGAGACGCTCCAGCGGCCCACGGGTTTGGAAGCCGGGGCGTCCCTACGCAGAGCTCCCCGGCTGCCCAGCCGACTCGGTGCGCCCTCGCGTCCGCGTGAGTCCTGGCGCTGGCGGGGTGCCGAGCTCCGGGGAGGACCGCCGCAGCGGTGGCGGCGGAGCTGTCTCCCGATGGCCGCGGCAGCGGCCCACGTGCCGAGCATGTTCTGCGGGTGGAGGGCAAAGGGTGAGATCTGAAATGGCGTTTCGATTGGGTTTCGAGGTTTGAATCTGCACAGGGTGAATCACAGGACGGATTGAGCTTCAAGGTGCGAAAGCCTATCTGGCTTTCACCCTGAGCCCTGCACCCTAAGAAAATGCTCAGACATACCAGCCCCCAGCCCAAGCAGGCCGATGGAGCAGGCCTACCGCTGGATCCAGAGCACCCCGACGCCGATGGGCCTGGCGCCTCACACGGCACCCCCGTCGCCCGCCCCCCCTCCACCGAGGGCGGCTTGCACGGGAGGGAGGATCGGGGAGGGGATCCAGGTTTTTGCCCGTGCCTGTCACAAGCAGGCAGCTTGTGACGGAAGTTGATTCGCAAAGTGGGAAAGTGGGCACGGGAGGGAGGATCCAGGGGAGCGGGGCCATGGGGCGCGGTCCACGATTCGCAGAGCGACCGCAAACGGCCGAAACAACGTATTTTTGCCCCGATGTAACATATCGTAGATGCCCCGCCGGATCCAGGCCATTGGCGAGTAGCTTCTCTGCGAGTAGTGGAACGCGCCTGTCTGTTGCTGCTGTGCCCTCTGGGGGCCTCGTGAGCGCCCTCCTTGCCACGGCTGGACCCGCCTCGAGGCTCTCCCAGGGCCCGCCCCAGGACGGAGGTTGCTCCTGGAGGCGGGCAACGCCGACTTCCCAAAAAGGAAGAAACAGGGTGGAGGGGAGGTCGAAGGAGGGGGGAGTGAAGGGAGTGAAGAGCACCGTGGACAGAAGGCACGAAGGAGTCGAGAAGCAGGTCGTGCCGGGGAACGCGAACACAGCACCACGGTGAGCAGAGAATGGGGGGGGGAATGAGACGAGGAAGAGGAAGGACGAGGCACAGCAGCGGGATCAGGGCGAGCCTGCAGGCCGACTTTGGGGGCGGGCGGGCCACAGCCGAGACGCCGACAGAAGGAGCGCCTCGGGTGCGGAGGGGGCTCGCTGTTCTCCGGGCTCCTCTCCGTGGCTCCTCCTCCGTCGCTCCCCGCGCACCCGGGCGCCCCTGGGGCCGAGAAGGGGCTCCGTTCCTCTCACGTCGCGCTCCTTCGGATGGCTCCTCCTCCTCCTCCTCCTCCTCCTCCTCCCCCTCCTCCTCCTCCTCCTCCTCCTCCTCCTCCTCCTCCTCTCTCCTCCCTCCTCCCCCTCCTCCCCCTCCTCCTTCCTCCTCCCCTCCTCCTCCTCCTCCTCCTCCTCCTCCTCCTCCTCCTCCTCCTCCCCCTCCTCCTCCTCCCCCTCCTCCTCCGTGTCGCAGACCCCGCCGGGCTGCCGCGCGCGGCGGCGGGAGGCCACCGCACGGGCGGCGGGAGCGTCGGCGTCGCGCCCCCCGGGGGGGGGGGGGCAGGCCTGCTCGCGGGCGCTCGCGGGCAGGGGCCGCGCTCTCGTGCGAGGAGCTCCTGCGGGGGGATCGCCGGGCTCGGCCCCGCCTCGGTGGCTCGCTGCTCGTGCGCGGCCTGCCCGATTCGGCTCGCCTCGCACGCGTGCGCCCTGCTCCACGGGCCGGGTCGGCGTCGCGTGCCCCCCTCTTATCGGAGCGGCAGAAGTGGGCACTCCGAGTTTCTCAATAGGCGTCGGGGGGGGGGGCGCCACCCCCGCCGACAGCCCCACATCGTCCCCCGTCGCGGGCAGCCACCGCGCACCAAAGGCGCTCTGACCCCCGTCGCGGCGCGATGACGAGGCGAGGTTGACCCCCGTCGGAGGGGTACCCCCCACGCTTATTAAGAATCCCAGAGTACGGGAATGATGGACACGATGCCCAGCAGCAGTTCCTGTTGATTGTTTCGAACAGAGCTCGCTGTTTGCGCCGCCGCGGACACTGTTCCTTGAAGACTAAAAGCCGCCAGCCCAACAGCGGGCGTTGTCAGTTTTGGACAACATGTGTTGTTCGGCATTGTACCCATTTTTTCTGTGACCAGTTCGGGCGTCCAAATCTGAAGGCGGCGGGGCTTCGCAGAGGCCCTTCGGCCTTCTGAGACGCCGACTCTGTTTTCGGAGAAGGTTTTGATCGTCTCAGAAGGCCCGAGGCCTTCCAAGCCTTCTGAGAAGGCCCGCCCCCTCTGCGTCACCCCCTGGGCTCGCCTCCGAATGAGGCATTGAGCCCGCATCCTCCGGAATCCGCGCAGATGTCGTGGTCTGCTCTGGACCTCCTCTCCACAGACCCCGGGACCCAGCTCCTCCAGCTCGATTCGATTCGATTCCGATCGATTCCGATTCGGACTCGCTTCGACCTCGGTTTCCAGTTTGGATTTCGAGTGGATTACCAGCCTCGAACGTATCCCTATCTCTAAGATTGACACGCCAAAAGGCGATGACAATCTGAGGGACTCGCCCTCAAAAAATAAGGGAACCCCTAAGATTGGCATCGTGATGAGGAGGTGCCCAGCACAGGGACAGGGATATGCTCCAGGCTGGTAAGGGGAGGCCCCACTGGCCTGCCGCCTTCCGCCGACTCCACTCCCCGTGGCTTGGCTGCCGGCGTCCGCCCATCCGCCTCCCGTGTCGCGCCGCGCCGCCTGCTCCGACGCGCGGCCCCTTCCGTCTTGGGAGGGGCGCCGTGGCTTACCAGCCTGGAGCATATCCCTATCCCTATGTCGGACATCACCTTACGTCGATGCCGATCGTAAGGATTCCCTCCGTTTTTGAGGGCCTATCCCTAAGATTGTCCTCGCGTTTTGCTCGCCCATCTTAGGGATAGGGATACACTCCAGGCGATGCTTAAGAAAACCTAAGTTTTCGGCCAGAGTCTCGATTATTCTTAATGTTTCAATGTAAATCCTAAGATTTGAATAGACATGCTGGGTTTTTATTCACATTCTGAGACTATGAATTTCTTAACCCATGATTTCTAAAGCATTTCGCAGGGTGTACGTTCGAGGCTGGCTATTGGCCACCAATGGCAGACGCCGCCTCGGGCGCAGGGCCTGCCGCGGGTCTGCCGCGGTGCCGGCTGCGTCTGCAGTGGGGGCCCATGCCAAGAAGCACCCTGGTCGCCTCCAGTCAGGAGGAAAAGAAACACACAGACACAATTAATCGTCGATCCCCCAGAAAATATGGGAAAATATGGGAATTGGGTGGGAAGACAAAAACCCAGAAAATATGGGAGAATATGGGGAATCATTTTATTTGTGTGTATTTATTTGTGTGTCCCAGGGCCCCTTTCATCCAGGGTGACCCGGGTTTTTCCTGGAGTCCGATGGTTCTTGTGACGGAGATCGTGACGCCCCCACACCAACAATGAGTGGACGTCCTGGGGTCTCAGGGTTGGGCTTCTTGTGGAAGGCTTCTTGTGGTCGGGCCTCCACTGTACCCATGGGTCGTTGAAAGTAGGTATGTATGGATTCCCAGATTCCAATCTACTTTAAGCGCCTTCCAATTTCAATCATCGATCTGCTTTTGCTGCGTTTCGTTGCTCTCTGGGAGTGGCTTCACCTTCTCCGTCCTCCTTAGGGGGCGGATGGAACCCATTCTACTCTCAACGCCTTCCTACTTCATGTTTCTACCCACTTCTTCCGACCGATGGGTATCTTCTCCGCCGTGCCTTCCAGTCCCATCAGCCGCGCCTCTCTGAGAGGGTTCTCGGGCTGGCAGGGGAGGGGGTGGCGCGAGCAGCAAGGGGGCAGTCGGCGAGGGGGGCAGGGCGCCTTCTCCACCGCCGCTTCCAGTCTTCGGTCGGGCACGTCTCTCTACAGGAGGGAGGGATATCTTCTCCCGACCGATGGGTATCTGGGCGCGGTGAGAGCAGGCGGCGCGGCGACGTGCCGATCCGCGGTGCGCCACATCGATCCGACCCCGGGCCCTCCTGCCCCCCTCTGGCCGCCCCGCCTCCGAAGCCGTCCCCCCGGCGCGCGCAGGCGCGCCGGGGAAGGCGTGTCCACAGGGGCGTCCAGCGTCGAGCCGGGCACGTCCCTCTGCAGGAGGAGCGTTCAAAGGTTCAAGCAGTGGCGAAGCGTCCTGGCTCGCCGGAAGCCCTAGCAAACAATGTTCTAAGAACCTTTGATGATTTCCACGAAATGTTCTTGGAACATCTCTGGTTGAGGCTGTTTTGTTTTAACACATCGGGCTAATACTCTAAGAACATTGTACTCGTGCTTAGAACATATTGGGTTTCGAAGACCATATCGTGGTAGGACTACAGGAATGTCGGGACGGTCGGTTCCTGCTCAAAAGGTCGTCAAACAAATAGTCTGGGGACGATTGCTTGACTATAGGCTTGATCGTGTTCGAGTGCTGTTTGGCTATTGCTCGTTCTTCTGCCAGAATCCGCCTGTAGGAGGGCATGCCCGCTAAGGGAAGGCGTGCCCACAGGGGCGTCCAGCGTTAAGCCGGGCACGTCCCTCTACAGGAGGAACGTCCAAAAGTAGTCGGACAAGTAGTCTGGAGACGATGGTTTTGACTAGGCTTGTGCTGTTTGACTATCGTGCATTCTTCTTCCAAGATCCGCCTGTAGGAGGGCATGCCCGCTAAGGGAAGGCTGGTCCACAGGGGCGTCCAGCGTCGAGCCGGGC
>CAUYUJ010014207.1:415617-427804 GCA_963575745.1 Prorocentrum cordatum
TTTTTTTTTTCCGTCGAAGGTCCCCCTGTAGGGGGGCAGGCCCGACTGATTAGTAGCGACCCTTGCCAGCAGCACGCACCAGTTGCCCCTTGCTCGGGCGCTCTGGCCCTGCCCCGCTGAGCCCCCACCGCATGGACACTTCTTGCGGGCACCGCCGCCGCGTATCGCGAGCTGCGTCTCGATAGGCCGTGGGCCCTCCAGCTTTCGCATCACACGAGCGATCCAGTCTCCTCCTCCTCCCCCTCCTCCTCCTCCTCCTCCTCCTCCTCCTCCTCCTCCTCCTCCTCCTTCGGCCCTGGGGGGGGGCGGTGGGGCAACCGGCCCTGGGGGGGGGGGCAAGCGAGATGCGGCGGACCCTCGCAGAAGGCTCGGAATGCTCTGGGCGGCCTTCCGAGAAGTCGTCCGAGCCTGCCCCGCAGACGCCGCTGGAAGTTTCCCGGAGGGCGCGAGGGCTCCTCGGCCACGCGCAGAGAGGGGCGTCTTGATAGGCCATGGTCCTTCCAGCTTTCGAATCACACGAGCGATCCAGTCTCCGAGCAGCTGCCCACGGAGATCCGGGGAGCCCGTCGCGCGCGTGGGGATGCACGCTCCTTCTTCGAAGCCTTCAGGGTCGCCGGCAACGCTCTTCAGCCACGCGCAAAGGGGGATGGGGGGAGGGGGGAGGGCTCCTTAGAAGCACCCCTGCGCCTTCTAAGAAGCAGCCTCCTTCTAAGAAGCCCTTCCCCCCCCTCCACCTCTTTGTGCGCGCCGCCAAGCCTTCCACCCTTCCCTTCGTTCCCTCGAAGAAGAGAAGTTGCAGAAACAGAAACTTTCGTCGGCCTGCGCGGATTTCTTGGATCGGCGCTAGAGGCTCCGTGCGCCAGGGAGGGGGGCCCAGCGCCGATCCAAGAATACCTTCCTGCCGTGCTCTCTTGTTCTCATCGTAGAGCCCTAGGATGTTGGAGTCTTAGAACCCCAGAACTCTACAATCGCGCGCGAGTCCAGCCCAGAATCCTAGAAATCCTCCCTCCACCCCTCCCCCCTCCCTCCACCCCTCCCCGTCTCCCTCCGCTCGGCGGCGAGCGAGGGGGGGAGCTGCGAAGGAGCAAGCCTCCCCAGGAGGCGAAGGGCTTCGGGGGAGGCTCGGGGAGCTGCCCGGAAGGCCGTGGGGCTCCCGAGCTTTCCGAGCAGGCCGGCCCCCGCGGCAGTACCCCCCGGCGCGCCGCCGATCCCCGCGGGTCTCTCTGCTCCGGCCTTCCCTCGCAGCCGTCCGACTTGGCGCGAGAGCGCGTCGGAGGAGGGGGACGAGGAGGAGGAGGAGGAGGAGGAGGAGGAGGAGGAGGATCAGGAGCAGAAGCAGTAGCAGGAGCAGGAGGCGGACAAGGAGAGGAGGAGCAGCAGGAGGAGGAGGAGAAGGATGAGGGAGAGGAGGAGGAGGAGGAGGAGGCGGAGGAGCTCTCTTGCCCCGCGAGGTGTGGGGCAACCTGCAGGGCAACCGCCAGGTCCGGTAGCGCTGGCCCGGTGGCCGGCCGCGGGTTGCGCGACGCACGGGCGTCCTGGGAGCCGGGGTGGAGTTCAGCAAACCCTCAAGCAGTGGCCGAGCGTCCTGCTCGCCTATAGTCAGGCGATCGCAAACATGGATCAAAGGGGGCCCCAAACGGTCATTTTGCTCCTCCTCCTCCTCCGCCTCCTTCTCCTCCTCCTCTTCCTCCTCCTCCTCCTCCTCCTCTCCTCCTCCTCCTCCTCCTCCTCCTCCTCCTCCTCCTCCCCCTCGTTCTCCTCCTCCTCCTCCTCCCCGAGGCGGCACCAGCCGCATTTTGGGGAGGGCACCTCCCTGGATCCATGGATTTGGCGACCGCGCGCCAAATCCATGGATCGTTAATCCATGTTTGCGTGCCTCCGAAAGGCCCACCAAATAATGTTCTGAGAACTTGTTTCGGTCTGCACGAGACTTTTTTGTTTTCACACATCGGGCTTATATTGTAAGAGCATTGCCTTTGCTCTTGGAACAGATTTGGGTTCCAAGACAATTCCGTGGCAGTCATGAAGGATTGCCGGGTTGGTCGGTCCCTGCTCAAAACCTGGATCCTTCGCGTTGTAAACAAAGTCGCAACGCGAGGTTGTTCGTTATTTTCGGCCTCTAGAGGCCCTCGCTGGGCCCCGGGACCGTCAAAAAACATTCAGGATGAAAACTTGGTCCTCGGGAAGGGGTCCAGACCTCTGGAGGTCGACGCTGTGAAAAAATAACGACGCCTGGGGTCTGGGTGAGCCAGGGTCCCCCAAGCGGTGCGTTGGCCACACTGTGTTGTGTAGGGAAGCAAACAGTTACTGTAGGTTCGTGGAGACCAGCGGCGACCCCGTCAGCGGCGTTCAACGTTGATCGCCGCGGGCGACCCAAAATCGTTCGATGTGGAACGATTTGGACGTTTCGGATACGGCCGATCGGTCAAGGTTGAACGATCCCCGCGGTGTCAGACACCAACGCTGAAGTCGGCACGACACGAACCCTGACGTACACAAACATAGAAGTTCGGAGGTCTGCGCGGATTCCTCGGATCGTCGCTGGGGCTCCCTGGCGGCGCCTCCAGCGCCGCCCCTGGCGCGCATCGCGCTCCAGGGAGGGGTGCCCAGCGCCGATCCGAGAAATCCGTGCGGACCTCAGAGTTTTTACGTTTATGCCGCTGTTTGTTCCCCTCGATGAGTCGGTGGGGATGCGGGGTGGCCGCACAGTTTCGGGACTTGGGTCGGTCGCCGAGGATGCCTCGGGCGGCTGGGGCCTCCGCGGCCTCGAAGCCATGCGGTGACTGACCGGGCGGTGAGGTCTCTCGGGGTTTCGATGTCACCGCGCGGCCTGTGATTGCACCGTTTTGGGGACCTCGACGGAAGGGAAGCGGGTCCTCGAGGGGATGGGTCGTCTCAGACCCCTTCGCGTCGTGCAGGGGTCCTCGCGGGAGGTGTCTGCGTGCTTTCGGCCTCTAGGCCTGGGAACCGGGCCCACCCGGCTCCAGGATGCCAGTGAGCCTGCGGAAAGGCCCCACCCGATGCAGCTGAGCGCAATGCAGTTGTAAGTATCATCTTCGGTGGAGCTTCCTATGCGCTCATGAAAAAACACGTGAGGACTGTGCCGAAATGTACATATGCGGACATGCAACCACTTCCATCGGGGCCTGCGGTGGAGCTTCCCATGGGGCCACGAAGCGCGTGAGGTGTGTGTGTGTGTTGATAAGGGATCGGCATGCGAATCCTGCTACAGGGGCCTTCGGTGGAGCTCCGTATGGGGCCACGAGGCGCGTGAGCGGTGCGCCGGAATGGGCGGGGCGGCGCCATACGAATCTTGCGGCTGGGGGCTTCAGTGGAACGAACTCCCTAACGAAGAGTGCAAAGGGTGTGCCGAAGCGGGCGGGGCGGCGCCAATCAAACCCTGCCATTTGGAACCTTCGGTGGAGCCCCCTACGGGGCCACGAAGCGTGTGAGGAGCATGCCGAAATGGGCGTGACGGCACCATGCGAATCCTGCCACCGGGGCCGTCGGTGGAGCTCTATACGGGGACACGAAAAGTGCGAGGTGGTGGGGGGTGTCGAGCCCGCTTGTGCTGGGATGAAATGACTTCTCATTTAGAACCATGGGGCAGGACATATGTAAATTGCACCTGACCACGGTGAACGGTTAAGCTTGCCCTCGGGATGATGGTGGAATCTTTGTGGTGCAGTCTGTGTTGTGCACTTACTATGTGGTCAACCTACGTGGTGCAATCCATGTGGTGCAATCTATGTTGTGCAAGCTATGTGTTGCAACCTAGGTTGTGCAATCCATGGTGTGCAACCTATGCGGTGCACTCTATGTTGTGCAAGGTACGTGGTGCAATTTCTGTCCGGTACAATCTGTGCAATGCAATATTTCTGGTGCAACCTACGCGGCGACGTGATGGACCTGAAGGTGTCGAACTCCAAATTTGAAGTTGACAATCCCACTGCTCGCGCAATCATCCCTCCCACCCACCCGCAACTTGGTTTGCAAAAGCGATGCGGCGGCGATTGCGATGACTGCTCGGCGCTGGCTGGCGCATCGCCGCGGCCGCGCCAGCGCGCATGCTCGCACGCAAATCGGCCAGCTAGTTTGGCGCCACCGACGCGGCCGCGGTGGCGCTTACCGCCAGGCGCTTCCCAGCGGGCACTGCAGCGCAAGCCGGCGACTTTGGCGGGCGCTTTAGCATGGCAAGGTCGACAACGGTAGACGCGATGATGATAGTAGCGATGCTGGTGACGATGATGACAAAGACAACGGCCCAGCCAGTGTCGGCGCCGATGCCGATCACGCCGATGACGGCGTCCTCGCGTCGGTGATGAAGTTTTTGAAAGGAGTTCGACATGCGCTCGCGGCCATTGCGCGGGAGTGGCCCGCATGGTATTCGTCGACACGGATTGTGCCCCCTCCCCCCCGCAGCACGCGCGCAAAGGGATTCGAATGATTCCGGCATGCGGCGCGAGAGGTCCGTTTGGCAGAATGTAATAAAATGATTGACAAGCCGACGGGTCTTCTTAAGAATTCGTAAGACCGCGAGAGCAGGTGTTTTTTGGGTGGAACATTAATGTTGCAAAACCATGTGTTTTATATGTGTTCGGGACACTCGATTCTGAAGTCCTTACGGAACCATTAGGTTTCTGATGGGTGCTGGCATGCGCGCGCGCGGCGACGTGCGCGTGTGATTTTCTTCCCATATGTTGCAAGGGGGGGTTGTGACACCGCGCGCGCAAGGGCGTTCTTGCGATGACGACATGCGTTCGCAAGAAGCCCGCTTGGTAGCGTGTTATGAACATGTTGACCAATCATTGGTTCCCCCAGTAACCCGCACGAGTCCGAGCGCAAATCTTATTTTGTGGGGGGGAATCCCGTGTTAGAAAAACATGTGTTGTTATTTGTTGCCGGGACTCTCGATTTGGAAATCGCTGCAAGACCTAAGGTGTTTGAACGATTTGGGCACTCGCGCGCGACAGCGCGCGCGGGTGCACTTCGTCCGTTTTTGTTTGCACGGGATTCTAATCAACTGGTGAGTTTTGATGAATGGGTGCGCGCGCATAGTATCAGTTGCTTGGCGATATTGGCGTGGCTGGTGTGGTACGAACTCATATCTATGATGAACGATGGGGCATAATCCGATGCAAATTGATGTACGAAAAGGAGGATCGTTCAGTCTGGGCTGGGGAACCCCATGATTCTTTTAGAAGAGGAGATTCTGGGGTGGCGACGAAGCGGCGACGAAGCGGCGACAACATAGCCGCAAGGTCAAGGCCGCCACGCCGGCCCAGACGGCGTGCGGCGACGAGGCAGCAACGGGGCGGCGAAGGCGACAACATAGCCGCCAGATCCCTACACCGATTCAGTTCCTTACAGAAGGAAGAACCCCTGCGTGCAAGTTCTGTTTGGGGAGTGTTGACCGATCGATGGACAGAGCAAAGTATATGGTAATCGAAAGGCATGTCCTGATGTGTGTTCATTGGCGATTTGAACTGCGAGTCCAATGTGAAGCAAAGATGGCGTCACCCCCCTACCTCCTTATCTCCCGAAGATTGGTTTATCAGGTACCAAATCATGAACGTGCGCGCTGCTAGTATTTAGAAACTTGCACGGCAAGAGCGGGATCTTTTCATGACGTTGTCTGGGAAGACAGGAGAGTAGCGTTCAGATTGAGCTGTAGATGGGCAGGAGGGACGGGGTGCGACAGGAGGACGGGTGGTGAGGATAACGAGGAGAACATGGAGAAATAGGAGGCTGTGAGATTGGGAGGACGGGGGGACATGGGAGGATGGAGGAGGGGATGGACAGAAGGGACAGGAGGAGCAGGTGGAGGAAGAGGAGGAAAAGGAGGAGGAGGAGGAGGACGGAGGACGGAGACGGAGGAAAGGGGAGATCGAGACTGAGGGAGTGTGGCTGGGCCGGGGAGGGAGGGGATGAGAAGGAGGAGGAGGAGGAGGTGGTGGAAAGGTGGACGAGAATGTGGAAAGGGGGAGCAGAAAGAGGGAGGCGAAGGGGGAGACGGAGGAGGAGTGTGGCGAGTGAGCAAAGGGAAGGAGAAGGAGGAATGAGGATAAAGAGCACACAGACGAGGAGAAGGAAGGAAGAGGATGAAGAAGAAGGGCGTGTGGGAAGGATGAGAGGGGGAGGCGGAGCAGGAAATTAGTGGGAATGGCAGAAAAGTGAAGGAGGAGCAGGAGGATCAGGAGGGTGGAGGGAGGGAGGCGAAGAGGGAGGGCGGCGGCTGTGTTTGACTCGCCGGCAGTAGAGTACGGGACGGAGCAACGCAGCAAGTAGAAAATCACGTAGCCCGCATTTGGAATTGGAGGCCGGGCTTTTAAGCAAATTGCCAATGCACGATGTCCAGACAAGTTTATACGCCGCACCCAGCGGTGTGCCCCTTGATCTGTCTCTGCCTCCTCAGTCCGTCTGCTTGGTTGATGTTGAGGACAAGTGTTGTTAGATTCTAGCGATTGGTTTTGTCTGCGTGCTGAAGCCAAGGGATCCCTTTTACGACGGATTCGGTGGAAAGCTCTACTTGAAATTCCGGTACGCCATCGTATACAGATCAGCATTCTCGCAAGAATTCGTGCGTCGACGCCTCCGTGTGTGTTTGAACATTGAGTAATACCGAAGTCGACGTGTACGCTTCAATTTTCACCGAATGGGATAGACGACGAGGAAGATGTGGAGGAGAGAAAGGACGAGGAGGAGGAGGGGGACGGTGGGAAGGAAGCGAACAGTTGAAGCAGGAAGGGAAGCGGCAGCCGCTTTGGACGAGAAGGATGAGAAGATGATGAGGACAGAAGAGAGTTGAAATGGCAAGGCGCAGGTCCACGGCGGACCAGGACACGGGAAGCGCTGCGTCCAGGAGTTCATGTTCTCGTTGTTGATGGGCTGGGTATCTCCTTCAGGCAGGACTCTCAGAAAATAAGTCGCTCCAGAGCGTCCCACAATGCGTTCCAGGGCCCTCTAGAATGGCTGGCGCGCCCCGTACGTACTCCAGATGCGCTATCTTGCGCAATGCGTTCACTTTGCGAGTCCATCGGGGTCTTCTTTCTCGCCTGGTGTTCAGTTCCTTGCATTCCGTCCGCTGACTGGCAGTCAGCCTAGATCGCAATTCAGGAGCAGCGCAAGTTGAATTAGGTTGACCCTGCCCGGGCACAACGAAGCGCTCGGTACAGAGCCCCGTGTTTGCGAGCATGTCGCACTGGAAAATTACATATGACCTTCTCTCTCGCTGGCGCTTTTGACTGCCACCATCTCTATGTGATGCCAAAATCGGCGACACGTTCCCGCGAGCGCCACGTTTGTTGTGACATAATATACTTCTTCAGGTGTCGACACTCACGTCTTATAGTGCTCACATGTGCGATGTAAGTGTCGCGTGGCCTTTGCCTCGCATTGCATGTGGTTTGTTTGGAGACCAGGGGCACTGGCAATACCGCAATGTCATACCAGTGCCACTTCCAGCTGCTCAAGGCAAGTCCTGCCATCGTGCTATTACTATGACTGTCCTCGTGTCTCCAGGATCCTTTAACCATTGGTCTTCCATGTTTGTACCGTCATTTTTCTTTTCCCACTAGCATTTAATCATTTCGCTCACTCCTCTGACCCATGTTGCAATACGGCTAGAACTTGGGTGCGACAGGGAGTACCACGGAAGAAAGCGTAAGGCCACGAGTGGCAGTAGAAAACTACGCGAAACGGACCTCTGATTTCTGTGATGGTATGGGATGCATATGCATGGGCAGGGCGGGCTTCTCGGAGATTCATGGAAGCCTCTGGGACGAATACTGGACCTCAGAGGGGGTGTCTCGGGGCTTCTGGGAACTGGGGGGGGGGGCTTTCTCTAGGTCGTTGGCGGACACGTTTGGCTCACGTTGGGATGTTCGGGCCACTTCGGCTTGTGATGCCCAATGCGTGTTGCTTGTTTTCAGGCGTGTCCGCGTCTTGTGTGGTGCGTTGTGGGAGCTCTCTCGAGGCGCTCACTTCCAGCTCCTAGGCTTATGATGCTCCAACCTACTTTAGCCTTGACCACCAGGAAGAATTTCGAGCGCCAGAAAAAGTACCGAAACTCAAGGGTTTTCACGTGTCGGGCCCTGGGAGACACTCGCCCGACACTGTTTCGACACTCTTTTGACATTGTTGCGGGTGCTCGAAACTATTTCTGGGATGTGGTCCTTAAGTAGGATGGGAACAACATAATCCTAGGCTCCGCTTGGATCTATGTCGGGCGATTATGGAGCCACGTTGAGGCCCCAGAAGCATAGGATTCGACAAGGGGAGTAGTCCAAGATCATCGGGGCCTCCTGCGGCCCTCTTGATGGCTGTCTTGGACCATTCATGGGCCACCCTGGGGCTACCTTAGAACCTGTTGCGTCTGTCTTGCCAACTCTGCTTGTTGTGTTGTTGACGTTACGTTGTTGTCGTCCTCGCCCGCGACCTGCCCGCGACAACCGCGACCCCCCCCCCTTTGTACTCTTTTTCGCAATTGCGGGGTGCCACGGTGAGGAAAACCGATGGAGGGAGAGGAGAAGGCGAAACAGTAGATGACGTTACGTTTTTGTGGCATATACTGTATCGTCTGGTCCCGCACCTCCTCAACGGCAGACAGTGGCGTGACTCTAGACCCTGTTGGGCTATCATGTCTCTTGCTCTGTTCGCACGCCCTGTTCTGCACGCGCCGTATGCTTCATTTGCATGTCGATGTACCGCAGTCGGCCTCGCACTGCCCTGCAGCTTCCCACGGGAACGGCTCGGCCACGCAGCTAAGAAGTCTGACCGGCGTCGGAAAACGAAGCAGGAGAGGGACCCAGACCCCCGGCGCCGTGACTCTTTTCACGGCGTGCCCCTCAGAAGTCTGGACCCCTTCCTGGGGGCCGGTTTTTCATCGGTTGTTTTTCGACGCTCCCGAGGCCCTGAAAAGGGCCCCGGGAGGCAGAAAATGGCGCGAGAAATTTCCCGTCGGGATTTTTGTCACAGCGCAGCGGGGCCTTGAGTTGTTTCTCCTGGGGACCGGTTTTTCATCCCGAGTTGTTTTTGTTACAGTCCCGAGGCCCTGAAAGGGCCCCGGGAGATAGAGAAAAAATGTTTCATGACGGTCCCGAGGCCCTCAAAAGGGCCCCTGGAGACCGAAAATAACGTGAAACAGTTCCCGTCCGGATTTTTGCACAGCGCAACGGGGCCTGGGGAGTGGGCGGAGGGGGAGGAGGGAGGAGAAGAGGAGGAGGAGGAGGAGGAGGAGGAGGAGGAGGAAGAGGAGGAGGGGAGAGGTAGGGAGGAGGAGGAGGAGGAGGAGGAGGAGGAGGAGGAGAGGAGGAGGAGGAGGAGGGAGGAGGAGGAGTGAGGTAGGAGGAGGAGGGAGAGGAGTAGGAGGGGAGGAGGAAAGGAGGAGGAGCAGGAGGAGGAGGAGGGAGAGGAGGAGGAAGGGAGAAGGAGGAGGGGCACCCGCAGCGAAGCCTGCGGTCGGCCCTCCTCGCAGATGAGGCGGGTCGTTTGGGCGGCCCCCCGCCCGCCTGCGCGCGGCCGGGCTCGAGCCGCGGAGGGGCCGCTATAGGGGGCGGAAGCCTCGCTCCCTCGGCGCCGGCTGCCCTTTTTCGTCCCCCCTCCTCCTCCTCCACCTCCCCTCCTCCTCTTCCTCCTCCCTCCTCCTCCCTCCTCCACTCCTCCTCCCTCCTCCTCCTCCTCCTTCTCCTCCTCCTCCTCCGCCTCCTCCTCCGCCTCCTCCTCCTCCTCCTCCTCCTCCTCCTCCTCCTCCACCGCCTCCTCCACCTCCTCCTCCTCCGCCCTTTCTCCCGCCCCTCGGGCAGTGGCGAAGCGTCCTGGCCTGCCTATAGGCCCACGGCGTGCCCAATAATGTTCCAAGAACCTTTCGCGGTTTGCACGAAATGTTACGAGAACATGTAATTATGGTTGGGACTGCTTTGTTCTAATACATCGGTCTTATGTTCTAGCACATTGTTGTTGTCCTTTGAACATTTCGGGAGGGGAGGGGGTGGGGGGAAACTATCGCGCGCTCTTCGAGGTGCTTTCCCTTTCTCGGCCGTCGCGGCTTTGCGGCCGCGGCCGCGGCGGCGGCCGCAGCTGGGAGGGGGAAACGATTTTGCGAGCCTTTCGCAATGGCAGTCCTCCTTCAGCCGCGGCCGCGGCTACGGGCAATCGCGGCCGCCGCCGCGGCTTGGAGGGGGCGGGGACCACGCGCAGAGGGGGGGCAGTGGGAGGGGGAAAAGGCTTCCTAGAGGCACCCCTGCGTCTTAGAGGGCGCCGGCCTTCGAGCTCCACTGTCCTCCTCCTCCTCCTTCTCCTCCTCCTCCTCCTTCTCCTCCTCCTCCTCCTCCTTCTCCTCCCTCGCCACCTCCCCCCCCCCTCCTCCTCCTCCTCCTCCTCCTCCTCCTCCTCCTCCTCCTCCTCCTCCTCCTCCTCCTCGGCTCGCGGCATTTTCAGCGACCAGTGCGGCCCTGAGCTCGTGCACGGCTTGCCTTGATGAGGATGTTTGCTGCGGGGCGGGCGGATCGAACCGTCTTCCATACTCGAGCCAGAGGCCCCAAAGACAAGCCGGAGCCTCCTGCTTGAGAGCATCGAGATCCGCGGCCCTGAGGGCGCCCCGAGGGTGCCGAAGCTGGCAAGAACGCGGTGAGGTGCCGTGCTGTCCGAGGCCCGAGCAAGGCGTGCAGGCAGATGCCGCTCTTTCACCAAATTTTCGGGGCTGCCACCAGCCGCGCTTGCTGCTTGCCTGGCCTGACCTTCTTTCCCGAAGAAGCCACACTCACTGCAGAAAATACAGTCGAAGACGATGAAAATATAGAACAGGTTTGGGTTCGAAGGGGCTCGATGCACCTTAGGGTCCTCCACAGTGCTGTTCCTCTTGCCCTCCTGGGCACGGATGCGCTCTTACAGGGCCAAGAAGGGCTTTCGTTCCTTATCTTGCGTTCTTTCAGCAGCCCGATGAATTCAGGTGGGTCAGAGGATCGCACCTGTTCACTGCACCTCCGAAGACGGTGCCCCTGGCCCCTCCCTGCCTCTTCGTCGCCTTGGCAGGGCGACTGATCGACCAACGGCCCTTGCCGTGCTCTGGCAGGGCGCGCGAGAGCTCGAAGGGGAACTCCAGGTATAGTCGATCTGACTCGAACGTTCTGCCTCAGGCTTCCGTGTCCTCCTCCTCCTCCCCTCGTCCTCCTCCTCCTCCTCCTTCTCAACCTCCCTCTCCTCCTCCTCCTCCCCCTCCTCCTCCTCTTCGTCATCCATCCAATCCCCTCCTCCTCCCTCCTGGTCCTCCGCTGGCTTTGGACCGCTGTCTGTGTGCGTCGCCGCTGCGCCGAATCCCAGCGCCCGGCGAGAGGGTGTCAAGGATCAGGATCCGTCCGCCACCTCCCGCCCACCCACTCAACCACCCACCGCTTCGCACACAAGCAGCAGAAGAGGGATGGAACACTTGGGGAGGAACCCAGGGAAAGGGGGGCCGCCGTCCTCCCCCGTCCCCCCCCCCTCTTGTCAAAGAAGAAAAAAGCACATCAACATAAACTCTTGGCGCTCCGCGCGGATTTTTTGGATCCGCGATGGGCCCCTCGGCGGCGCATCGGCGCCACGCCCTGGTCGCGCCCCGCGGCCAGGGAGGACGGGTCCCAGACGAATTATCCCAGAAGAAGAGTCCGCGATGGAATCAAGCACCAGAAAAGTTTGTGTTTACGTGTTTTTGTTATTCTTCCAGTCTTCCCCCGTCCCCCCCCCCCTCTTGCCTCTCCCTCCCAACGCCCTTCCGCATGCGTCCGTGGGCCCTGGGTGGGGGATCCTCTATCCTCTATTTATGAGGACCGTGGCCTCCTACAGGGCTATTTCTATGGAGCGTACCCTGAGGGCTCCAAAACCTAGAAAAAAGTTCCCAGGGCACGGTCGAACAAAACAAAGGAAAAAGCTCGTTGGGAAGTGGTGAGGGCTTTCTGTGAGCTCGCGCCCTTAGGAGTACGAGAGGGGTACGACAGTCGCGAATTCCGATGCCGACAGCATCTCATGAGATTCGCACTCCGCGCGAGCGGGTGGCGTAACCACGGCGCGTGAGGCGCAACGACGATGGGCGATGGGGGCGTGACGAGGGTGGGTGGTGGGGCATAACGACGGCGGGTGGGGGGGTCGTAACGACGCGGGTGGGAACCGCAGCGACGACGCGTGGAGGGCGCCAGGACGACGGCGGTGGCAA
>CAUYUJ010014208.1:0-130000 GCA_963575745.1 Prorocentrum cordatum
AGGCTTCGGGGAACATGATTCCGGACGCTGCGGAAGAGGTCTCCCAAGAATCTCTATTGGCAGCTCTGCTTGCCCCCGTTGTGGCTCTGTTGGGTGCCTTTTGGGGCTCTCTTGGGCTGGCTTGTAGCTATCATGGGTCATCTTGGGTCCCTCTTGGGCCGTCTTGGGGCTCCTCGGGGTGGCACTGTGAAAACGTCGTCGTCGTCGTCGCCGTTCGCCGATCGGCGGCGTCAACTGTTGTCGTCGTCGTCCATCGTCGTCGTCGTCGTCGGTCGCCGCCGTCTCCTCCTCCTCTCCTCCTCCTCCTCCTCCTCCTCCTCCTAATCTGCCTCCTCTTCCTCTTCCTCCTCCTCCTCCTGAAATCATGTTCCCGGAGACGCTTCCGGGGACAGGATTTCGAACGATGCAGAAAAGACTGGGTCCAGGGTGGCTCTGCGCACGCGGACAGCGTCGCCGCCGTCGGCATGGCCGTCGTCGTCGTCGCCGTCGATCGTCGATCGGCGACGTCGACTGTTGTCATCGTCGTCTATCGTCGTCGTCGTCGGTCGTCGACCGTCGTCGTCGTCGTCGTCGTCGTCGGTCGTCGTCGTCGTCGTCGTCGTCGTCGTCGTCGTCGTCGTCGTCAATCACCGTCGCCGGTCGTCGTCGCCGATCGTCGATCGCCCTCGAGCCTCCTCCTCTCTCCCCCCCTCCTCCCCTCCACTCCTCCTCCCCGCCTCCTCCTCCTTTTCCTTTTCCTCCTCCTCCTCCTCCTCCTCCTCCTCCTCCTTCGCCCTCTCCGTCTCCTCTGCGCGGAAGAAATCCAACAACATTTCGCGCAAATCAACGAACTATGGCCCTCTGGGCCTTTTGAACGTCCATTTAGGGCCTTTTGGGGCCGTCTTAGGGCCCTCTTGGGCGTCGTGGGAACCAGGAAATCATGTTCCCGGAGAGGCTTCTGGGAACATGATTTCGAAAGAGGCCCTCTTGGGCCTCCCTGAGGCCGTGTTGGGAGCCTCCTGGGCCAACTTTGGGGCCTCTTGGGCCGTCTTGGGGGTTCCGTGAGCCTCGCAGGACGACCGTTTTGGGCCGTCTTGGGCCCTCTTGGGTCTCTCTTGGGCTGTCTTGGGGCTCGGGGGCGTCTGGGGCACTATGAGGACCAAGCAAGCAAATATGCCGAAAACGTACGTTGTACAACGGGAATGGGCAGATTTTTTGCCTCTTGAAGGCCCTCTTCGGCCAGCTTCAAACCATCTCGGGCCCTCTTGAGGCGCTCTTGGACGTCTTGGGGCCCCCTTGGAGGCTGTCGGACAGCGTCGCCGCCGTCGGCGTGGCCGTCGTCGTCGTCGTCGCCGTCGATCATCGATCGGCGGCGTCGACTGTTGTCATCGTCGTCGATCGTCATCGGTCGTCGTCGTGGTCGTCGTCGTCGTCGTCGATGAATCACCGTCGTCGTCGTGTCGTCGTCGTCCGAATCACCATCGCCGGTCGTCGTCTCCGATCGTCGATCGCCCTCGAGCCTCCTCCTCCTCTCTCCCCCCCTCCTCCCCTCCACTCCTCCTCCCCGCCTCGTCCTTCTCCTCTTCCTCTTCCTCCTCCCCCTCCTTCTCCTCCTCCTCCTCCTTCGCCCTCTCCGTCTCCTCCGCGCGGAAGAGATTCAACAACATTGCGCGAAAATCAGCGAACTGTGGCCCTCTGGGAATTTTTGAATGTCATCTTAGGCCCTGTTGGGGCCGTCCTGGTGCCCTCTTGGGCGTCCTGGGAACCCGGAAATCATGTTCCCGGAGAAGCTTCTGGGAACATGATTTCGAACGAGGCCCTCTTGGGCTTCCCTAAGGCCGTCTTGGGGGCCTCCTGGGCTGGCTTTGGGGCCTTTTGGGCCGTCTTGGGCTGTCTTGGGGCTCCTCGGGGGCCACTCTGAGGACGAAGCAAGCGAGTATGCTGAAATTGTACGTTTTACAAGAGGGATGGGTAAAGTTCTGCCTCTTGAAGGCCCTCTTTGGGCCCCCTCGGCCATCTTCAAGTCATCTCGGGCCCTCTTGGGGCGCTCTTGGACGTCTTGGGGCCCTCTGGGGCCTCGATGAGGCTGTCTTGTATGCCTCTTGGGCTGTCACGCGGGCAGCGTCGCCGCCGTCGCCGTCGATCGTCGATCGGCGGCGTCGACTATTGTCATCGTCTTCGATCGTCGTCGTCGTCGGTCGTCGACCGTCGTCGATCGTCGTCGTCGTCGTCGTCGTCGTCGTCGTCGTCGTCGTCGTCGTCGTCGGCAATCACCGTCGCCGGCAATCACTGTCGCCGGTCGTCGTCGCCGATCGTCGATCGCCCTCGAGCCGCCTCCTCTCTCCCCCCCTCCTCCCCTCCACTCCTCCTCCCTGCCTCCTCCTGGTTCTCCTCTTCCTCCTCCTCCTCCTCCTCCTCCTTCGCCCTCTCCGTCTCCTCTGCGCGGAAGAAATCCAACAACATCTCACGCAAATCAACGAACTGTGGCCATCGGGGCCTTTTTGAAGGTCCTTTTAGGGCCCTTTTGGGGCCGTCCTGGGGCCCTCTTGGGCGTCCTAGGAACCCAGAAATCATGTTCCCGGAGAGGCTTCCGGGAACATGATTTCGAAAGAGGCCCTCTTGGGCCTTCCTGAGGCCGTCTTGGGGGCCTCCTGGGCCGTCTTTGGGGCCTCTTGGGCCGTCTTGGGGGGGTTCCGTGAGCCTCACAGGACGACCCGTTTGGGCCGTCGTGGGCCCTCTTGGGTTTCTCTTGGGCTGTCTTGGGGCTCGGGGGCGTCTGGGGCACTGTGAGGACCAAGCAAACGAGTATGCTGAAAATGTATGCTTTACGAATGGAAATAGGCCGGTGTTTGCCTCTTGAAGACCCTCTTGGGGCCCTCTTCGGCCATCTTCAAGCCATCTCGGGCCCTGTTGGGGCGCTCTTGAGCGTCTTGGGGCCCTCTTGGGCCTCGCTGAGGCTGTCTTGTGGGTCTCTTGGGCTGTCTTTGGGGCCTCATGGGCCGTCTTGGGCGGGTTCGTGGACCCCACAGGACGCCCGGGGCGGCCATGCCAACCGGTGGCACCACCCCACCCCCGCCCCCGGGCCCCGTCCGTCTGTCCTACTGCTCCTCTCCAAACCCTCGTTCCCTAACCTCCCGATCATGTTCCCGGACCCCCGTCCCTTCCCCCCAGAGCACCGCAGCAGTAGGAAAGCGTTCCGAAACGGTGAGAAATCATGTTCCCGGAAAGCGTTCAAGAATATGAATCGTACGTCGTCCAAGGCGCCTCGGAAGGCGCAGAATACTCCTCCAAGGCGCGGAATCATGTTCCCGGACCGCCTTCCGGGAACATGATGGGGACGACCTCCTGAGGGCCTCCAGTGGGCCTCTTTGGGGCCTCTCGGAGGCCTGTGGGGCTCTCCTGGAGGCGTCTTGGGGCGCGCTCAGGGCCATTTTTGGGCATCTTGGGGGCCTCTGGGGGCCTTCGGGGAGGCTCTTGGGGGCCTCTTTGGGGCCTCTTGGGGCCTCGCGGGGCCCTCTTGGGGACCGCTGGGCTCGCTTAGGCAGTCTTGAAGCCCTGTCGGGGCATGGGGGCCTCTGGGGGCCTTCGGGGAGGCTCTTGGGGGCCTCTTTGGGGCCTCTTGGGGCCTCGCGGGGCCCTCTTGGGGACCGCTGGGCTCGCTTAGGCAGTCTTGAAGCCCTGTCGGGGCACTCCTGGAACCATCTTGGGCGGCTCCTGAGCCATCTTGGGGCTCTCCTGGGCCGTCTTGGGACGATTTTTGGGGTCTCTTGGGCCGTCTTGGGGCGGTCTTGGGGGCCTCTAAGGCCGTCTTGGAGCGGTTTTGGGAGACTCTTGGACGGCCTTGGAGCGTCGGAACCCAGAAAAAGCGAGGAGGCCAAAAACCTCGAAAAAACGATACAAATCAACGATGTTGGCTTGTCGGGGCTCTCTTGGGAGGCCCCTTGGGATGCCTTCGGGGCCTCATGGAGCTCTCTTGGAACGTCTTCGGGCCTTCCTGGCCATTCTTGAGGCTATCTATGCGCGTCTTGGAGCGCTCGCGGGCCGTCTTGGGCGGTCTCGAACTGTTCCTGGCGGTCCCAGGGGCCCTCCGGAACGCTTCGGACGCTCCCGGGGGCGCCCTGCACCCCCCATGGAGATGACAGGCACCGCCCCGGGGCCCTACTTCGATATATTTCGATATATATATATATATATATATATATTATATATATATATATATATATTATATTATATGTATATATATCTATATAAATCGTGTATAGATGTGTATATGCATATCTGCATGTATATAATTATACATGTGTGTACATATGTGTATCAATGTAAGTATAAGTATACATATGTTTATGTGTCTATGTATATATGCGTGTGTGTATATATATATATATATATATAGATTCGGCCTTGGCGTTCGTCATGTTGTAGGACGTTTTCTTTGCCAGCCTTCCCCGGGGAGGGGTGTACCTCGCCAGCGCCTCCTCTCCTGGACCTGGACGGGCGGTTTCGCAACCTGTTGGAACGTACAGAGAATGCTCAACTCTTTGGGTTTCCCATGGTTTGTGGACATTTCTGGCTTCCTGGCGCGGACTCTAATCAAAATGGCCTTGGGATGGCCCCCGAAGCTCCCACGAGTGATCCAAGAGGCCCAGGAGGCCCCATGAAGCCCCCCAAGAGGCCCCACAGAGGCTTCTAAGAGACGCCCGAGTCCAACAGGCTACCCCGAAGCACCCAAGACGCTCCAAGAGTTCCCAAGGATCACCAAGAGGCCTCCAATACGCCCCAAGAGGACCCCAAGAGACTCTCAAGAGATATCTGAAGAAACTCCAGGAAGCTCTGGCCTTTCTGCTCCTCTCCCCCTCCTCTTCCTCCTCTTCCTCCATTTCCTTATATGCCTGTTCCTCTTCCTCCTCCTCCCTTCATTCTCCCCTCTGTCCCCCCTCCTAGTCCGATTCCTCCTCCATCCTCCACTCTTGGGGTACGACGGCTTCTCCAGCCCATTCTTTTACTGCGTGCTCTTCTTAATTAGGGCAACTCGCCTGGGATTCATTCCTGGATGCGCTGGTGGGTTTATTTGAAGCGTCAGGCGATACGTTACATATATGTATATTTACATATTTATACATAAAAAATTCGATGTATATGTCTATACCATATGTATGTATATATGTACAGTGGCATTACTTAGCTGCGATTCCACCGTGCATTCAGGGAGAACTTCCAACCTGCAGATACTTTGAGTTGATGTTGGTTACCACTCGTACGTTGCACTTGGTACCGTCACATACAACGGCTTATACCTCGACAGCCAGGTATCGGACATTGGGTGTAGTGCTATACGCCAATGTCCTCAAAATACTAGGACGCACGATGGACATCATCAAACACATTCACAAACATGTCTCGGCAATGCCAAGCAAACATCCGTATGGCAAGCGTCAAGAAACCCAGTCTGCATTCGAGGATACAAACTCCTTGTCGGAAGCATGCACGTGCAACGACATGCAAGTGGGTGCGCCACAACGGGGTACCATGCGAAGCAAACCGTGGCGCCATATGTTTGCATGGCATACCGCCGCCCAGCATACCACGGCGTAGCAGCATCGAGCAACATCCAACAGCGTATCATAGCGCAGCGCTGCATGGCCTCGGCGCGCCTCTAGCGTAGCATCGCATTTACACCGAAACCAGGTCTATCCCAATCGCTCGATCCACACTGCAAGTCGGGTATAAACTAAGTCGCATCGAATTAATAAATACTCAATGACAAACTCAGGCACTGCGACCAACAAGCTGACACCAAGACTCCAAGGAAGAGGGAGGGGGAAGAGGAGGCGCAAGGGACCGAGAGAGGGGAGAGATTCCTGGACGAACGTCCACAGGAAAGAACATCTCACGCGTGCGTAAACCACACATCACGACCAGCGGCGGAGGTGGTGCCCGCACAGAAACACTTCGCGAGCCAAGAGCTGGCACTCCGAGTAGGGCCGCCCGTTAGGATAGAGGGCCCGAGCCACATGGGTGAGCACCAAGTGCAACGGTTGCCAGTGCAACGCAGGGGAACGAGGGAGAGGAGGAGACAAAGGCAAGGGGCAGGGCAAACAACTGCGAGCAAATCGTAATCTAAAATGCATGTAGGGCCGCACATGGGGGGTGCAGGGGAACGGGGAGCCTCGAGACCAAACCGCTCCTGATGGTCCCGAGGCGGTGGACGTTGCCCCCGTGACCGGGAGGCAGCGCGGGTTGATGAATTCGACATGCAATTCGTGGTTGCGATCGGGCAGGGAGGAGGAAAGGGGGGAATGAGGAAAAGGGGGGAAGGAGGAAAGGAAGGGGGAAGAAAGCGTATACGCACTGAGCATTCTGGGACAGGATGATACTTTACCAGCGTGGTCTGCTGAGCTTCGAGCTGCCTCACTGCGAGAGGGAGCGAGGCCGAGACAGGCAGAGGAGACAGAAAGCAGGCAGGCCAGCATCAGCAGGGCTAGCCAGCTGGGAGGCGAGGGCACAAGGAAAAAATGGCAAGGGGAGAAATGGGCATCCTGTCCCAGCCCTTGCTCTATCGGGCGGAACAAAAAACGTGCGCGTAAGGACCTACGCTGTGCCCAAAGTGCGGGAGGAGGGATGCGAGGAAACGCAGGGAGGTCAACTGCACGCTCTGGTTGAGCGTCCAAGCCTAGCAACGCTGTCCATGCCAACTTTCCTGGCACCAGCAAAGTGCTACCACGATTCCATTGAGCAACCCGCTCGCACAATGGTTGAAGCAACGTGCAAGATATGAGACACAGGCCGGACGCGCCGCCCGCGTAGCTGTCCTTGCAGCGTCGCCAGAAACCAGCATGACCAGACCATGATTCCACGGAGGAAGGAGGCGAGGGAGGCAAGATGAGTAATCGAGGGAGGAAGAAGGGGGGAGGAGTGGCCACCTCAGGTCACCGATCTGCGCGTCCAACTCATGGATGCTGGTGGTGCTTGCTGTTGCTCCCCACTGAGCTGCCGGTGGTCGTGCTGCTGGTCGCCGTCGCGCTGCTCAAAGGCCGCGCTGCTCGCCACACTGCACCTCTCACTTTTGGGCGGCGGGGTCCTGCTGCTGCTCCCCGCTGCGCTGCCGGGCGTCGCCCTGCTGGCCGCCGTGATGCTGCTCGCGCCGCGCCGCTCCCATGGCACGTCTCACCGGGCGTGGGCTCGTCGCGGCGTTCGGCAGCGGCACGTCTGGGGCCCGCGGTGATGCGCGGCCGCGGGGCGCAGAAACAACGACGAGTAAGGGACCTGCGGGACGTCCGGCCGTTGGCAGGTGGCTCGTGCCCATGGGGACTGCCGCGGCTGACGCCAACCCCCTCCGTCGGGAGGTTCACAGGAGCTGGCGCCCAGGCGGCTGGAGTGGGCGAACAGAAGGAGGAGGAGGAGGAGGAGGAGGACCAGTGCAAACCCAAGAGTCATCAACGATGCTGTAATTAACCCTCCCTCCAAGGTCCTTCTTCACAGGCCCCTACAACGGTTCACTTCCACTGAGGGAACAACATCGGTGGAAGACAACCGTTTGAAGACCCTGAAGCATGCCAAAACATTGTCCTCGCGATTCCAACGTCACGGATCAACCTGACTGTTGCGTCTTGGCGATCCTGAATCGTGCCGAAACGCCATTCCTGGGACTTCAGCACAACGAATCAACGTAACTGCTTCACCCTCATAATCCTGAACCCTTCTAAATCACCATTTCTGGCACGCTGATCATGGGAATCCGTGAAACCCCTGGAACTTTGAAAAACGAATGTGCGCGTTGCTGAAGCGAGAGCGACATTATGAAAACCACCCGCCATCAGTCTGTGAAACTCTTACCAACTGATAAAACCAATGCGCGCGGCGCTACGGCGAGACCCCATTTTGAAAACCACCCGCCCTCAATCCGTGAAGCTCTTGCATTTTTTACGAGCGAATTTGCGCGGCGCTAAGGCGATAACCACATTTTGAAAACCACCCGCCCTCAATCCGTTAAGCTCTTGCAAATTTCTACAACGAATATGCGCGGCGCTAATGCGAGAGCCACATTTTCAAAATCACCTGCTCTCCATCTGTGAAGCTGTTGCCATTTTTTTAGCTTCGGGGTCATAAGTGGTGAGGAAGTCTCAGGCGAAACGCCAGGCCCGCCCTAAAAACTGGCCTCGGGGTGCGACAGGGAGAAATTATTCATAAGGAACAGGAATGGAGGAGGAGAAGAAGAAGCAGGAGGAGGAGGAGGAGGAGCTGGCGCCCAGGCGGGTGGCTGAAAGAACTGCTGGCGCAAGTGGTCAGAACAATCCACGTTGTCGTCCTGCTTGCCAACCTCGTCGACGTGCTGCTGTTTCCCGTCGTCGTGCTGCTGGGGTCCGTCCTGCGATCCGTCACCGTCATTCATTGGTCCGTAACGGTCCAGACCGTTACGGTTCGCTGTGGCATGACTGTGTGGGTAGCGCCTCCCAGAAACCAATGTGGCGAAAATCGCATCAGAGTTAGCGCCCAATGGTCAAATATGACCATAGATGCCAGGGCCGTTATCCTGCACAGATCTGCTCGTCGTCGTGTTGCTCACCGTCGTGCTGCTGTGTCAGTCGTTTCGCAACACGTCGTCGTACTGCTAGAGCAGGTCGCTCTGCTCAATGTCGTATCGTCCGCACTGTGTTGCTGGTGCCCGACATGTGAACCGAAACAGATTTCGGAGGCGAGGGTGCTGCTTTCCGACGTGCTGGTGGTATCGTATTCTGGGAACCTGTCTTGCATAGTCTCGTGCTACGGGTATCCATCGCTCTACACACGAATGGATGCCAGAGTCGCCCTCCGTCGTGCTGTTCAGCTCCGGAAAGCTTGGACCGAACGTGCTGCTAAACGTCGTGATGCTGGTGTCCGTCGGACTGCTCTTCGGGCCAAGTGTAGCGAAACGACGTCGTGCTCGTCAAACTGCTCGTCGCACTCGTGTGTCGAAGTGAGGCTGGTATGTTCCGTCGTGATGCTGGTCTCGGAGTCCCTGAGGTGGCGTTGAGGGTCGTATTGCTGGTATCCGTCGTGTTGCACACGAAAGGATATCAGAACCGAAGGTGTTGCACTCTGGCGGACTGTTTTTCGCCGCGCCACACGAGCCCGTCGTGCGGCGCAACGTTGCACTGCTGTTTTCTGGGGTGCTGCGCCGGAATAGATGCTGGAATCGAGGGTGTTGCGCTCCATCGTACCATCCAAAGGCGTACTGCAAGAATCCGTCAACCTGCTGAATATCGTGCTCCTGTATTGCGTCATATTGCGTATGAGTCAATGTCGAATTCGAGGGTTCTGCACGCCGTCGTGCTGTTTACCGACGTGCCGCGGGGGCCCGTCTTGCTGCGCACTCTCGTGATTCTGGGACCTGAGTGTGGCGGCGGACTGGCAGATGTCAGAGCCGAGGCTGCTGTGCTCCTTCGCGTTGTCCAGCGCCCTACAGCGGGAACCCGACGCACTGCTGAGTGTCGCGCGGCTGGTGTCCGTCGTGCTACGCACGAGCGGATGTGGATTTCAGGGTCGAGGATGCTAGTCGCTGCCGAGCCGTCTAACGCTGTGCTGCGGGAGCCAAACATGGAGCGTGCTCATCGTTGCATTGCTGGTGGCGATCGTGCTCACAAACGTCGTTCTGCTCATGCTCGTGCTGCGGATCCGCTCATCGGCGTGCTGCTCATTTTCGTGCTGCCAGTGGCTGCTTTGCTGATTGAAGCCAGTGCTGTTCGTCGCCGTCGTGCTGCTGGTCTCTGTCCGGGCGTCGTCGCGCAATTCATCGTCGTGCTGCTCGTCTCCGTCGCGCCGCGCGTAAGTGAATGTGCTGTCAGGCCCCGCCTCCTCGCAGCGTCGTCGCTCCAAGGGTGCCCGAGCCGCTCTTCGAACACGTGGCGGCCGTTGTATCCCAGGAGCTGCTGGCCGGCGTGCCCGTGCCGCTCAGTGGCGTCGCGCCGCTGGCAATGGAGCCGCTCGTCGAGCACGTGGAGGCTGTCGTGTCCTGGTCGCGCCATTCAGCGTCGTCGTGCGTAGGGTGCTGGAGCCGCTCGTCGACCTGGTGGTGGCCGTCGTACCCCTGAGGCTGCTGCTCGTCGTGGACGCGGCGCTCAGGGGCGCCGTGGCGCTGATGCCAGACGCTCGTCGAACTCGTGGTGGCCTTCGTAGCAGTCGTACCTCTGGGTCAGCTGGCCTTCGTTGTCGTGCCGCTAATGGTCGTCGTGCTGCTGGCACAGGATTCTCTCGCCACACTCGTGGTGGCCGTCGGGTGCCGCATTGGGGCAGGGGGCGCGAAAGGTAGGAATAGTAAGGCGGTGGCGAAAAACACGGCCCGCCCCGACTCAGCTGGAAAAAATATTAGTAAGTGTGATACGTATCGCTCTGAAGCCCGAGGTCAATCTGCGATGGCGGCGACGGCAGAGAACAAGAAGATAAGGATAAAGCCGTTTTTGGGCTGTGGTGGAAAGAGTGTCAGATCCTGCGCGGGCGCGCCCAGTGAACCTTCGTTCGGCAAGAAGGCGCGACGCATGTCGTTCACCTGGTTCCCCAAGGGCACCAACGGCGGCGTCGGCAATGGGGTGGCTGGGGGCTCTGGGCTGCAGCGCGTGCTCAGGACCCTCAAAACTTTCTGCACCCTCTGGCCGCTTCGCCAAAGCTCTGTTTGCTGGCGTCCACCGCCGCTGTCGAAGAGCAGCGTCCACTCGCGCACGTCACAGTAGATGGTGAAATGGCGAGACGGGTCCCAAAGCTTTCCGCGGTGGAGTTTGCTGACGTTCGACTTGCAGGCCACTTGCGAAAGCTCGCAGCCAGTAAAGCGCACGCAATGCACTTGCCCTCCTTCCGCCGCGTCGCGCTCTTCTGAGAAGGGTGCGGCGCGGACAGCTGGCCGCTGGAGACTCCAGCAGCCAGCCGCCAGCGGCCAGCCATTGCGTCGGCCGACCTGTCTCAGGTCCTCCCCGGTGCTTGCCTGGCGGGAGATGCGCTCCTCAGCCTGCGCAAAAAACGGGGCGAATAGCCTGCGTGGCCTACCATGGCACAGCGTGGCGCTGCATAGCCAGGCGCGGCACAGCACACGAAGGCCTCGCATCAACTTCGCGCGAAGACATCCGTTCTCGGAACGTGGGTGGCCTGGGGCGCAAGCTCCTCCCAGCCCGCTTCCTCTAGGGAAGTCCCGACCCCCTGATTGCGCGGCGTTCGAACGTGACCGCGCGTGGCCCTATTTTGGATTCACGCAGCCGTGGATTGCTTGCAACATGGCTGAAGTCGGCCAAGATGGCCCGGACATGTTTCCGCGAGGCATTTTTTTGTTACGACGCGATGCAGTTGGACAATTTCGTGACTGCAGACTCCGCCGTGCCCTCCAGGGGCCTCTTTCCCGGCAACAAATTAACGGCACTGGAGATGCAAATTTCGCGAGCGGAGGCCAAGCTCCGTGACTGACCACGTAAACTTGAAACCCGGACAAAAGGAGAGGGGGAGGAGTGGAGGGGAGGGGAAGGGGGGTCCAAGATGCTGTGTGGATTTCCGCGAGGCAATTCAATGGCCCCGGTCGAGGCTCCCGAACCATCCAAGGATGCCCGCGAGAAGTTCGAGTCAATGAGCAATGTGTTTTTTTCCGATGATTTTGTGTTCTTTTTCTTTTTCTCGCGGTTCCGGGGTGGCCCATGAAACCTTGGGCCCCCCCCCCTAAGAGCTGCTCCAAAATGTGCAACGTGGCCGAAAGGCTCCCAGTTAATCCCCAAGAGACTTTTGACGAGACACTGGTGGCTGCGGCAATTCCCCCAACGTGTCCTCAGTGTGTTCAGCATTCTTTGACGAAGTCCCAGAGGTGGGAACCGTCGGGGGCATTTCCGTCTGATCGCAATGTCGTTTTCACTGGTGCCCCCCGATTGATTTCAACAATGCGCTGCCACCTCCCATCCTGCGACATGTAGCCTGAAAATAGTTTCTGGATGGGCCGGTGTGGGCACGCGAATCTCACATCATTCTCATACCCCGCAACTCCAGATCAATGCCACCCACCGCCGCTCGCAGTCCGTCACCTTTCCAGACCCCACTCGGCGTTTTTCACCGCCGAGCATGATCGCCCTGTGTTTCTCCAAGAGTTGCGACCTTCGCAGCGGCGATCGGACATGACATAAAAAATTGGGAATGCATCCAGGTATGTGTGCGGACCAGCGAATCGAAGCATACGCGATGACCTGAAGGGGAAGGCATGACATACTCTGCTGCCCCCCCCGGTGCGCGCACGGTGGTTGCTGTTGTCTCTCCAGTCGTGCCCCCCGTACAGCGTCTGCTAGCCGGGGCTCCCTGCGCCCAGGGTGTCCTGGCGAAAGACCCAGCCCTATGCAGCTGCATGCAGCGAGGCCAACGGTCTTCTCATTCCATGCTGCACGCCGCGGGAGGGATGCAGTTCGGGCCGGTGCGGGTGGAGAAAGCAGTGGAGTAGGCGCGCCGAACTCCCCCTGTGGCGCGATGCGTCAGATGGGGCGTGCCGCGCCGATGAGCGGTGAAGGCCGCCGCCGCCTCCCCTTCGTGCCTGGGGCGCCGATCCCAGCGCCGAGCCCGATGGCGGCGGCCTCCACCCTCCCCTCCCGCGGTCTGCCCAGCAGCGGTGAAGCCAGCTGCTATTTATTGCTCGTGCCTTCCGCGCGGGCGCTGCCCTCCCCCCGTTCCCGTAAGGTTGACCAAACCGTGTGTGTGTGTGTGTGTGTGTCTGTGTGTACCGCCTCTCTCCCTAATTAAAGCTGTGCGTCGCCCGCCTAGCTTTTAGCGGAAGAGGTTCGCTCTCGCCCCGCAGATCAAAAAGTGTGTGTGTGTGTGTGTGTGTGTGTGAATGTGTGTGCCACCTCGGTTTTTGGCCTTTTACTTCTTCTGTACTTGTTTTCTGGTTGATTGTTGTTTTCGTCATCCTTTGGATGGAGCGTTACAGCGATGTGAATTTTGTGGCAGTTAGTTGAGAAAGGGGCTCTTCATGTGTAGCGGATTACACATCGAGTCCTTTTGTGGCATCATAAAAACATAGATTTCTTTTGCGGCGATTGCAAATGGATTCCTGGTGTGTCGGATTACACATTGATTCCTTTTTGTGGCGGTTGTGGCGGATTACAAATTGACTCCTACTCCTTTTGTGGCGGATTACAATTGATTCCTTTTGTGGCGGACTACAAAAAGGAATCCAATTGTGGTGGATTACACATTGATTCCTTTTGTTGCGGATTACAAAAAGAACCCTTTTGTGGTGGATTACATATTGATTCCTCTTGTGGCGGATTACAAAAGGAATCCCTTCGTGGGGGTATGTAGAAGGAAACCAATGGGAGAAAAACAAACAGTTGGGGAACCACTGAAAACTGTAAAACATGATGTTTTTTTTTGTTGTGCAGTTTTTTGGTGCCGAATGCTCAACAAGCTATGAAAACACAGCGTCTTCAGCATCCAGAGCTCGAACACGCTATGTTTCACACAAGGGATTCCTTTTGTAATCCGCCACAGAAGGAATCACTCCGTAATCCGCTACAAAAGAAAGCAGTTTGCAATTCGCAACAAAAAAAACATTTTTTCTAACCCGTCACGAAAGGAATCACTTTGTAATCCGCCACAAAACGAATCAATGTGCTATCCGCCACAAAAAGAAATCAATGCGTACTCCGCCACACAAGGAATTCTTGTGGAACCCGCCACAAAAGGAAACACGTTGTAACCCCCCCACAAAAGAAATCCTCCTGAAGTTCGCAACACAAGGAATCCTTTTGTCAGCGGGTGGAGAGAGAGAAAAAGAGAGAGAGAGAGAGAGATAACCAGAGGAAGAGAAAGAAAAAGAGAGAGAGAGAGAGAGAGAAAGAGAGAGAGAGAGAGAGAGACAGGGAGGGAGCGTGCAGGTTTCGCGACTGCAAGCGCTCACCGCTGCCCACAAGGGCTTCTTGGGGGTGTGACAAAGGGGGAAAATATTTGTACTTTTTGTCATTCCCAACCATCTTGTGGTGTTGGGTCCTCGTTTTGAACAGCCCCCGCGTCCTTCCTCAGCATCACCGTCACCATCATCAACGTCATCATCACCATCACCAGCATCATCAATTCGGCACACTCCTGTCACGTTTCGTGGCTTCACAGGGAGCTCCACCGAAGGCCCCAGTGGCTGCGTTCGCATGTGCCCACCGTGCCCATGTCGGCATACCCCTCACATGTTTCGTGGCCCCACAGGGAACTCCACAGAAGGCCCCGGTGGCTGCGTTCGCATGCGCCCACCGCACCCATGTCGGCACACCCCTCACACGTTTCGTGGCCCCACACGGAACTCCACAGAAGGCCCCAGTGGCTGCGATCGCATGCCCCCGCCGCACTCATGTCGGCACACCCCTCCCACGTTTCGTGGCCCCACAGGGAGCCCCTCCGAAGGCCCCGGTGGCTGCGTTCGCATGCGCCCAATGCACCCAGTTCGGCACACCCCTCACACGTTCCGTGGCCCCACAGGGAGCTCCACCGAATGCCCCAATGGCTGCGTTCGCATGCGCCCACCGCACCCATTTGGGCACAGCCCACACGTGTCGTGGCCCCACAGGGAGTTCCACCGGATGCCCCAGTGGCTGCGTTCGCATGCGCCCACCGCACCCATTTCGGCACACCCCTCACACGTTTCGCGGCCCCACAGGGAGCCCCGAAGGCCCCAGTGGCTGCGTTCGCATGCGCCCACTGCACCAATTTCGGCAAATCCCTTACACGTTTCGTGGCCCCACAGGGAGCCCAACCGAAGGCCCCAGTGGCTGCGTTCACATGCGCCCACCGCGCACATTTCGGCACGCTCCTCACACGTTTCGTGGCCCCACAGGGAGCTCCACCGAATGCACTAGTGGCTGCGTTCGCATGCGCCCGCCGCACCCATTTCGGCAAATCCCTCACACGTTTCGTGGCCCCACAGGGTGCGTCACCGAACGCTCCAGTGGCTGCGTTCGCATGCGCCCACCGCGCCCATTTCGGCAGACCCCTCACATGTTTCGTGGCCCCACAGGGAGCTCCACCGAATGCCCCAGTGGCTGGGTTCCAATGCGCCGACAGCACCACTGTCGGCACACCCCTTGCACGTTTCGTGGCCCCACGGGGGGCTCCACCGAAGGCCCCAGCACAGCCCTCGTGCGATTCGGGGCCCCTTAGGGATCGCCACCGAAGAAGATACTCACACTTGCGGTACGCACATCTGCAGATGGTTGGGTCCTTTGTTACTTTTTTTGGGGTGGGGGGGTGGGGTGGGGGGTGGGGGGTGGGGGTGGGGCGGGCGGTGGGGGGGGGGGGGGTGGGGTGGGTGGGGTGGGGTGGGGTGGTGGTGGTGGGGTGGTGGGGTGGGGTGGTGGTGGTGGTGGTGGTGGTGGTGGTGGTGGTGGTGGTGGTGGTGGTGGTGGTGGTGGTGGTGGTGGTGGTGGTGGTGGTGGTGTGTGTGTGTGTGTGTGTGTGTGTGTGTGTGATGTGATGTGTGTGTGTGTGTGTGTGTGTGTGTGTGTGTGTGTGTGTGGGTGGTGGTGGTGGTGGTGGTGGTGGTGGTGGTGGGGGGAGCACGCGAACATGAGGTCCCTGGGTCGCTTGGTGCAGAGCATCGTTGTTGTAAATGTAGATGTCAATACCACGTTGAAGACTTTTCGAAAGCATGTGTTTCTGAAAATTAAGGAGGGAGCGATTTGGGGGTGCTTTTTGGGTGTCTTGCTAATGAAGTCTATGGGCCGCTTTGAGCAATCATTGTTTTCGTAATCGCACATTTCAATGGCCTGTGCGACGACCTCGGCACGCGGCTGATGGACGCCCTGTGGGGCAAGGTTTTAAGCGTGGACACTTTCGCATTCTGGGCCTAGATTAGAAAGGCGCCAGGCGCGCGCATCTTCGAACTCAGGCCGCCCACCCCCGAGGATGACGACGTCCAGCGGGGCGGCCGCCCATGTGCGCTGAAGGGGGCGGGCCGTTCGATTCTGATATCGAACTTTATAATGCAATCGTGCGTGCCCGAAGGGGAACATTCGCCAGCGGTGTCCCCGATTGCGATGCTTTGGGGGATCAGTCCTCCAAGCGGGCCCGTGTCGGCAACGACCGCAGGAAACGTGGGATTCCCGTGGAACAGGAGTTCGCGGCGGCTGTGGCGGACGCCGCCCGCTGCGCCCGCAACCGAGACGACGCTCGCCATGTGGGCATCTGTCTTGCTATAGCTTCTCAAGGTTCTTGCGTTTGCAGTTGACATTTTGCGGAGCGGGCCGCTCTGGGTCGCCCAGGACAGGGCTCTAATGCCGCCGCGCCGTCGAGCTTGCGGCGGCGACGAGGCTGTTGCGTTCGTTCCTGAATCTCGCGGGAACGCGCGCGGCGCTGCGTTCGCCCCTCTCGCATGAAGGCGCGCCCGCATTCGATCTCCAGGACGGCTGCAACATGCTTCGCCCCTTCGGCTACCAAGTGGGGAGCTGTCCGCCTTCGTGCTTGAGCAGCGGCGGCCTCTTCGTTGTTGGCGACGGCGGCGGCCGCGCGCGCGCGCTGCGCGTCGGCGAGTGCGCGGTCGTCTGCTTCCGCAGCGGCACGGCAGAGCTCATGTCAATCCCCGAGGTCGACGAGATTCTAGCGGCTGCTGCTGCTGGAACGCAGACTTTATTCGTTGCTTCAGAGATTGGCGCGTCGCCGTCTTCTACTAAAACGCTGAGCGGGTCGGATGGTTCTTTTGGCGGTGGGGAGTTCGATGTGCTGTGCGGCGTGAAGTCTACATTTCCTGCCGACGCGCAAAGCGAATGGCCGTCCGACCTGCGCGCGATGATCGAGGCCGAGCACCTTGAGTGGGAGCGGGCAGCGGTTATCATGACGGACGAGGCGTTCGGCAGCTCGGGTGTTTGGCGGTGCCCTCTATGCCCTGTGAGTGTTTTTGTCCTCGGTGCGGGCGGCTTCGCGAACGTGTGGCTCGTTCCCACCCACCTCCGGATTGGGCCATTCAATCTCAGAAGCTCTCCAGGCTTGTTTGGCACCGCTGGCAATTCGACCGCGCCCGCGACGTCCTGCCGCGCCCATTCTCTACTCAGCTCGCCCCCGAAAGCGGCCGGCGTTTGTGCGGCGCCGTCCAGGACATGCGCTCTCAGCTACAGGCTTCGCCGTCGTAGCCACGATGCTCGGTCGGCATGCAGGGCGTGAATGGGGGTGCCTGGTTCGACAAGGCAATCACAGCGCTGCTTGACGTGGGCGACGCCCGTTACGTCCTCAGAAAAGACGGGCGCGCGTACCACTGTTTGTCAGCTCAGTACTGTTGTACCAACAGATTCCTTGCGTGCTACCTGGCGGCGTTGATCCATCCGACGACGAAGGGCGCCGTCTCGTGAGCAGTTATCTTCAAGACAAGTGCCGGTCCCGCTCGTTCCTCCTGTCGAAAAAAGGGCAAGGACTCATCGCACTATCGCAGAGAAGCTGTTGGATAATGACACAATCCAGCACGCTGTGTCAATTGCAGGGGACCTTTTGATAAGGGGGTGCTTGCAGTTGGCGGTCAGTCCAAGTCACTGCTTTCAATTTTATACCAAACGTCTTTCGGAAGCAAGCCAGTTGGCGATCAGGGGCGCCAGGGCGACCGCGTTCGATGCATCCTCAGCGTGAGATGCGGGGGGGAGGTATTGCACGTGGGACCGAAACCTTCAGAAGGCCTCCCCCACGTACTGTCTGTGTTGAAAAAAGCGGTGCAGGATGAGGCGCAGAGCACCCCCACCATCCATTGCGATCGCCCTGATTCCTTAGACTGCTCTGATTTGTTTGTGCATTTTCCGAAGCTTCAGTGCGCGTGCAGAGACCCGCTGCGCGTCGACCTGAAGGTGGGGCAGGCGCTCTGGGTAAAAGTATCGCCGCGTGCGGTCGCAATCCGCAAGTGTTTGATGAAGTTCCGCAAGGGTTTTCCATTTGGCAATTCGCAATATTATAAGAAGCGTAGGGGCGATGGAAGCTGGGAAACACGATTTCGCCCATGACCCCTGGGCGCGCCAGGCGTCTCTTTGAAGAGATTGCGGGGCCTGCGCGCCGAGCGAGGTCGTGCGCGAGTGCGGATCATTTTGTGCGCGACATTGCTGTAGTCTGTTTCGCGCGTCCTGCAGCTTTGCGCCGCCGCGCAGAAAAGGGGGGCACTGTGCTTTCGTCGCTTTAGGGAGCCGCAACTAAGCAGAGCCTTGGGTATTTAATGGATGCATCTTCATTCGTGCATGGAAACCCAGATGCTCCACGCATGCGCGGTTCTACCTCGCTGGAGACCTCCGTGCTCCAGGAAGGTCTCCCCCCGGGCGCGGCGCAATGCATTGATCGCGTGCAAGATTGCCGCGGTGAGCGCAATCTTTGGCGCCTGCGCGCGCGCGGCATTTCCTGGCTTGAACATGCGGGAGCATGAGGCTTTGCTTTCTTTCTGTCAGAACCTGCCTGCCTACAAAGTAGATGTCAAACCAAAGCTTCGCATCAAGGCGAAAGCTACCCACCGCGTTGTCGAAGCTGAATTGCCGCCGAGCGCAAAGTGCTGGCGCAGGCACTGCACATGCGTTCAGAGGATAATGATTTCTGATGACACGTTCGCACGTGCAAAAACCGCTCCGTTTCTCATATCGCTATCATTTTAACGCAGTCGCCGCCGTTGCCATGTGAATGATTTTGATGTACGGATTGTTGTTTATTCATTCCCAAGTCGGTGGGATGTCTGGAACCCGATAGCGAGTCCATTAGATCGTACCATCTGGTAGTACGAAAACACTTATGTACACACACATGCACACGGTTTCGCCACTCCCCCCCCCCCCGCACTGTGGTGGATGACGGCAGGTCCCGCCTTCGACGGCCGCCGTGCGCGGAAGATTCGCTGAAGGCCGCCTTCGCTGTTTGCCTCCGCTCATCACTCGCTGAGCACCGATGCAGTTTCGCCTTGACGAAGACCACCTTGCTCCTCGCGCTGGGCGCCGATGAAGACCGCTGACGCTGTCCGTCCTCCTCGCGCGCGCTACCTCCGCCGCGGCAGCTGGGCATGGCGTCCGCCTCCAAGCTCCGCTCCAGCGTCCTTTCGCGCGCGCCGTGATCCTGGCGTCGTGGCTGACAACGCCTGCGTCGCCTGTTGCTCTTCGGCCTTTGCCCCTCCGCCGCGTCTGGGGCGCTCGCGCCAGCTGTGCTGTCGCTGCGAGTCGGACCTGCCGAGCACGCGCGGGTCTGAGCCGTGCTGCAGACCGGGGACAAGTGGAATAGTTGCATGCCGAATTCCCTCCCTGCTGCCGTCGGTCGCGTGGCAGATGTCGCGTCGAAAAAGCGATGCAGGCGGAAAAGACGATGCAGGCGCGCCGCCCTGTTCCAGCAGCGCAGCCTGCCGCTGCCATGTCCCACTGGCGCTCCGGCGAACGAGCTCGAGGCGGCAATCGGGGTGAAGCCCAGAAGGACTTCGAAGCGCGAGCGATTGCATTCAGGCGTGGTTGGACCAAGGAGCACCCGCGCCAACTGGACGCCGTAGCGCAGATTGGTGGTGAAGCGTGGCCAAGTGCGCGAATTCAACTTCTGGCCCAAGGGCGCCCTTTCTTTGGAGCAGCGCTAGGGTAGGGGGGGGGCGCCTGCTAGAAACTCGCCCGGCCTTCGGGGGTCACGACGTGGGCGCGTGGGGATCCACCGGCGCCCGCTCGCCTGTGCGTTGTCCTGTCTGGCGCGCGGGTCAAGCATTGCTGCACTATCGTTTTTGCATCTCGCTCTTCAGTTTCAGTTTCAGTTTCGTACATAGGCGGCGTCCAGGTTCCCGCGCGGCCGCCCGCGGCCGCCGCCCGGGCCCCCGGCGTGCTGCGCCCTGGCGCTGCCAACTCAAGTGGCAGGCTCCAGGGCACGCGGCTGGCGCAGCGCAAGAAATGGTCTCTCACGCCCCTGGCTGCCCCCCGCCGCTTCCGCAAGTCGCCGGGGGTGGCGCGCTCGGCACGACGCAAGCACATGGTGGGTGGCGTGCCTGGTCCTCGGCCTCCTTGGACTCAACTTTGAACGCTTCCCCGTGCGCGCCCGGCGCCGTCGCTGGTAACGCGGGCGTGACCGCTGCCCCCCGCCCCCCGGGCCCGGGGGGCGGGCGACGCAGCCGTCGCGCGCAGGCGGCGACCAAAGGCGAAAGGGATAAGAGAGCTAGTCCGCACGGGCGCCCCCTCCTCCAGCCGGCTGAAACTGGCCCGACTCGCGGGCGACGCGCGCGCAGACGGGGCGGGCGACGCTGCCGACGTAAGCGAGGTGCGCTGCGCGGTCGACTACCACTGGCACCTCGGCAAAGATTCGCCAGAGGAAAAAGTCTGGGACCTCCCGCGGGGGCGCGGGCGCAGACCGCCTCAAGGCACTGACTGCATCCACTGTTCGTGGGCGCTCCGCCCACGCGTGCCTGATCGAGGCCTGGGGCGCGCCGCGCCGTGGGCGTGAGGGCGCGGCGTGCGGGGGCGCCCAGCCGCCAAACATGGGGAGGGGCCAGGCGCCGCTCATGCGGATGACCGCCCAAGCGCGAAGGTCGGTCCAAAGCGCTGGGCCTCGCTCTATTTGCAGCAGGTCCAGCAGCGGCCAGCAGGGCAAACAGCCGCGAAGGAGAAGCCGAGAGAAGGGAGAGGCTGCGTGGCGGCCTTCTGGGAGGCAGCGCAGTCATATTCAAGTACCGCCGGGCGCAGGACCCGCCACGTGTGCGCCTGCAGGAGGGCGCGTCGAGCGGCGGGGCAACTCCTCGCAGGGAGCAGCGGGGCCCCATGCAAAAGCCAGGGTGCAAAGTGATGGGCAGGGGGGGGAGGGGAACACGAGAGCTATGGCTGCAGCGTCCGTCAGCCAGGAGCGCGCCAGCAGGGTGGCAACAGCTCCACCAACGATGGAAGCCGGGTGGCCCGCTGGGAGCGCATCAAACCGAGCGCGAGCCATGGGGGCCCGCCCAGTGAAACGCGACCCCAGGCGCAGGGGCCAGCCGCGCTGCGCCACCAGGACACTTTGGCGCAGCGGCGTGCCGCCGTGACACTCCAGCAACTTCCTCGCCCATGCGTCCTGGAATCTGTTAGAAGCCGATTCGGCCCCGGGCGCGCCCGCCAGGAGCGGGGACCTCCACGGCTGGCTGGTTCGTACCCTGGCGGGCCGCATGTTGGGTGGGCGCGCCGAGGGCCTCCGCCCAGACGTGCAAGTCCGCCGCCGCCGGTCGCCCTGACGACAGGGAGACGGCCTGGAGGGCCAGGCGGCCGTCGCGGCTGTCGCCCACAGCCTCGCGTGAGAGGGAGAGCCAATGGCCCGGCGCATCCTGCAGTTGGGCGGTGGTGGAAAGGCGCGCGTGGGCTACCGCCCTCAAAGCGGCGGCGTGCTGCGCCCGCTGTGCGGGGGCCGCCGGGGGAGCCCGTGACTGTGCAGCGGCCAAGGTTGCTGGGGCCAGAAGCTGCGCGGCGACCTCTGTATGGCTGGCCAGCCGCTCGGGCGCTCCCGCGGGCGCTGCTGGCAGGGGCGCAGCGGCGGGCGCCTAGGGCACCGCGATGCGCGCCCTCGGGTCAAGCGTCATGTAGCGGCGTGGGTGTCGCGGGGCGCGCCCGGTCATCCCGGCGGGGCGGGCGCGTCGCGCCGGCCATGGGCCGTGGGCGTCTCCGCCCCTAGGTGTTCCTCTTGGGGGGCGTTGTCTGTCGGCGCCCTCCCCGGGTGCGTCGGGGGGGGGGGCGCCGTCCGGAGCGGCGCCCAGAAATCATTGTTTGCAGAGGTGGCCGTAGCAGGGTTTGGCAGAAAGAACGGGCATGTGCACGTGGTTGTTCTCTGTGCTTGTCCTGTCCCTCCTGGCCTCTCTTGTTCCTGCTTTTTCCGCGCCCTCCCCCTGCCAGTGTGCGCATGCTTGTGCTGTTTTTGTTTGTCGTGGGGCCCCGTGGGGTCTGTTCACGTTGTTGCGGAGTGGTTGGTGTCTAGTTGCTTGCGCCAACCGCGCGTGCGAGCAATGTACTGGAGAAAGTGAGGTCGTCCGAGCAAGCACTTCGTGTCTGTTTTGCTTACAGGTGTCTGTGTGGAACCTGGCCTGGCGTGGCCTTCCTGCAGCGGCAAGCAATGTTTGTTGGTCGGTGGTGAGGGGCGCTCCACCAGCAGCGCTGGCGCGTTTGCCCATCGCATCTGCCTCGCGCTTCGTATGTGATCTTTGAATGCTGCACGAGGAGCTGTCTCCCGGCGTTCTGCCGCCAGGGGCGGGGGGCGTCGTCTGGAGCTGTGCAACAACAGCTCTCTCCTTCCCTGCTCCTCCTCGCCTTGCTCTTGCCCCGTCCTCCCCCTCCTCCCGTCCCTCCTTCCCTCTTCCGCATCTTCTCTCTCTCTCTCTCTCTCTCTCTCTCTCTCTTTATCTCTCTCTTTATCTCTCTCTTTCTCTCTCTCTTTTTCTCTCTCTCTTTTTCTCTCTCTCTTTTTCTCTCTCTCTTTCTCTCTCTCTCTTTCTCTCTCTCTCTCTCTCTCTCTCTCTTTCCTGCTTTGTTGCTCCGCCTTCACCTCCGCGCGCGCGCGCCACATGAACGTCTCGTACTTGCGTCTACTTGTTGTCCCGGCGGGGCCTTGCTCCTATGATGTGCGCGGTGGGCGCGCGAGCATGCTGGCGTGCAAATCTGTGTGCGTGCGCATTTGCAAAGACCCGTGCGACGTGGGGGCAAGGTTTGGCGCCCCCCCGCCGACCGATGTGGGGCGGGCTGCCCGCGGGGGTGTGCGGCCAGTCGTCCTACGAACTTGGTAGCGCCCAAAACCCGGAGAGCAAAGGGAACACACACCGGAAAGCTTTCCTGGCGAGCCCTCGGACGCTCTCGTGGAGCGTTTGTGGGGCTGCCTGGGCGGCCCCCCTGCAGGCTTCTCAAGCGCTGCCAGGAACGCTCCCACGCGTGCCTGCACGCATGGACGCTTGCCGGAAGCTCTCCCGGACGGGCTGCGAACCCGGGCGAGGCGCTGCGAGGATCCGGGACCGGCGAAGAGGGGCTGCTGGCTGCTGGCGGGCACCACCACAGTCCGGCTTCTAATCTAAAACCTTCTAGCTCTGAGAGAGCTCTCTGGAAAAACTGCGCCTGGTTTTTGGGTCCCGGGGCTTCCCTGGGGTGGAAACTGTTTTTTTTTTTGTTTTTTTTTTTTTTTCGCGTAGGTGTTCTCGGTACCCCGCCCTGCTATCTCCCTCCCTCTCGTGTTCCGCCGTCCGCGCGCGCATGCCACGGGGATCTATGGCGATTTGTCGGCGAAAATAAGACGGGGCATGGAAGCAAGCAGTCCAGTCTCGTTGAACAGCGTGGGTTGGGTTGGTCTGCGAATCATCTCACGTGTCCTTCTGGGTATATCGGCGGGGGCAGGTTTTGCGCGAAACAAAGGAAAAGGGCATCTTACGTCGATGTCGCAAGGCTGATTGCAACATGTAGCAGCGTGACATTTTGCGCCTCGCGTTGTCCACGTGTTGTTGCAGGTGCCTGCTCTTGGAATCGTAAATGCCAGGGTATGTGCATCGAGGGTTGAAGTGTGGAGGTGGCTGGCCGCCCGGTGAATGCAAAAAGGTGCCGGCGTGTGGGACCAGGTGGCAGAACCAGGAAAGGAACATCAGGGGAACTTTTGCCCTTGATATTTCGCACTGCGGACACCTGCCCTGCCCAACCGCGCCCTTCGGTCCACCGCTACCTTGCACGCCCACTTTGTGTCCAACTGCAGTCCAACACGGGGGCGAAACCTTCAGCCTGCTCGCCTCCTGCAGTTGGCACGGGCATGCCTGCGTGGTAAAGCGAAGTTCCTTGCTACGGCCACTGGGCGCCTCGCGTGCCAGAGAGGCCACGCGCGCAATCGTGGAGTCATGGCGAGCAGCCTTTGGTGCGGGGCTGATTTCTTGGACTCGTGGCCGGGGGTTGCGTTTGACCAAAAAGTTTTCGGGCGAAGCTAGGCGGACTTTGTGTAGCCCCCAGAAGCGTCACAATGAGTTGCGAATGTGGGTGGACTGTTTGCAAGCATGGCAGAAATGCGCCCGCAGGGGATGGGTGCTTCGACAGAGTGGGGGGGAGGCCAATGGGCGGGGATCTGTCCGAGCCGGCGACCCTCGCGGACCTGGGGGAGGACGCGTGGCGAATGTACTCGTGTGCCCAGTTTCGTCCGAAGCTTGGCTGGCCTATCCCCCGCTGTCAGGTGAGCAAGCGAGGCAGGGCCTCCAGCACGTGGATCACGCGTGCGCTCTCGCAGGGGTCTCAAAAACTTGTGGTCAGCTGACGTCGGGACGAGACTGGGGAGCAACGGTCGTTCCATGCAGTTTCTGCCGGGCAGGATCGGAAAAACTTACGGCGAGCTGGTCGTTCTCTCATGTTCGCAGAACTCAGGGTTTGCTCGCGGCTTCTCTGAAGAAGGCCAGGGCGTACCATCTTCCCAAATTTTGCCCGCGTGCTTCCCTTAGCGTTTTTGCGCTGAACTGCGCACCCGCCTCCTCGAACGCATAGTGTCATTCAGTGTGTTGCGGCCAAAGGGAAGCAGCCAGAGCCGAGGTGGCCCTCGTGGGCGTGGCTGCAGCAATTGCGACTCTGAGTTTGCAGAACTTCCTCTCAACATGGATTCTGTTTCGTATCTGTAGTTCGTCTGTGCCATCGTGCTTTCCGCTCCTTCGTGCCTGGCCCCCGCGTTTTTTGTGCAGCGCACCCTGGCAGCACTAAGGCATGTTTAACTCGGGGAAATTTTTCCCGAGATCTGCTGCCACGCCTCGCGCGGACTCGCTACTTTTCATCCCGGGGGGGCGGGCGGGCAAATCTTGCCCCGCCGGCGTTGTACAATTTGTAACGCATCGAATGTGACCCGCTTCAAGTCACCGGCCAGACGCTTTTTGAAGCGATTGGTTTCGTTGGCGCCGTAGTGGTTCTCCTCATCCTGTGCGTTTTCCTCTCTTTGAGTGGCGCCGCCCTGACCGCCCGCTGCGGCCCCTGGGTGCAGCAGCAGCAGCAGCAGCAGCAGCAGCAGCAGCAGCAGCAGCAGCAGCAGCAGAGGCAGCAGCAGAGGCAGCAGCAGAGGCAGCAGCAGAGGCAGCAGCAGAGGCAGCAGCAGAGGCAGCAGCAGAGGCAGCAGCAGAGGCGGCAGCAGAGGCGGCAGCAGAGGCGGCAGCAGAGGCGGCAGCAGAGGCGGCAGCAGAGGCGGCAGCAGAGGCGGCAGCAGAGGCGGCAGCAGAGGCGGCAGCAGAGGCGGCAGCAGAGGCGGCAGCAGAGGCGGCAGCAGAGGCGGCAGCAGAGGCGGCAGCAGAGGCGGCAGCAGAGGCGGCAGCCGAGGCGGCAGCAGAAGTAGCAGAGGCAGAGGCAGAGGTAGCAGCAGCAGCAGCAGCAGCAGCAGCAGCAGCAGCAGCAGCAGCAGCAGCAGCAGCAGCAGCAGCAGCAGCAGCAGCAGCAGTACACGATCGTTCTTACATCAACTGTGTTACGGTTATGCAGCTTGGCGTTCGCGTGTGCCGAGGTATTGCACACCTTGCGCGCGGGGTCGGCCAAGGTATCTCTTACCATGGCCTGCGCCCTCGGCCCTCTGCAGGTGGCGTGTGGCACGCGTCTCCTTTGCGCATGCTTCTCTTGCCTGATTGGCCCGGGGGGCCGGGGTGGCCGACAGGCACTGAGGGTGTCAAGAGGAGGCTGTCCTGACCCTCAGGGAATGCATTCATTCGAACTCTCCTTCTCGGGTTGTTCTAGGAACTAGTGGCCTTTAGCAGCAGAAGCAGCAGCAGCCAAAGCACTGCCAAGATGGGCTGCTCCGAACGTCCAAGCCCCTGCCACTTCCTCTCCTGCGCCCGCCCGCCGGCCCACTGCGGCCCCCGGCGTGCTCACGTCGTCTCCCAAGGCTCGAAGGTTGGGGTGGGGGCGAAGGGCGGGTGAGAAAGAAGTGCCCAGCCAGGCATCGGCTGCGCGCGACTTGAACCAGCCACTCCTCCGCGCATCGGGCCTGGCCCTCGCCGTGTCGTGGGGCGCTCTCCGGGGAGGCGCGGCGGCGAAGCTGGGCGCCAGCGCCTCCCGGCGGCGGGCGCCCGCAAACAAGAAACAAAAGAACTCTCCGCAGCCGCGGCTCGCCCCCGTCGCCGTCCAGCGGCACAAGTGCCCGTCCACCGTGCGCGATTCTCGCGTCTGGCGGATCTCTGCATGACGTGCCTTGTGGGGGCCACCCGCAAGGGCGTCATGGTCCGAGCAGCAACTGCGTCTACTTCCGCCAGCGTCCTCCGGGGAATTGAGATCGTGTTGCGGCGCTTCTCGGCGCGATGCCGTGTAGCGGGCTAGATCGCGGTGCAGCTGGGGGACCTTTGAGCGCGTGGCGGCCCCGGCCAAAATCGCAAGCAGAATGACCAACCCAGGTGGCCCGGCAGTCCTGGCCACTAGGCGGCGCTGATGTGCCATGCCAGCGTGGTTGTGCTGAAACGACTTGCTTTCGCTCTCTTGTCCTGCGTGGTCCCGCCTTTGGTGCGCAATCCTGCCTCGCTTCTTGCCGCCCTTAAGCGTCCATCTTTGTTCTCTTGCGTGGCGTTCCCTGTTTATCAGCGTGCGCACTCTTGGCCCTCAGTGTTGAAGCGGCGTCCTTTGCTCGCGTTGTGCCTTGTCAGTGGTCCTTGCGTGAAACTCCGATCGTCTTGCAAAGACTAGCCTCGCAGTGGTGATGCGGCCTGGCGCGCGCGCGCGTGCGCGCATGTTATCGCCATGTCCTTCCTGTGTCTCTGGTTCAATGCGTGCGCAAATCCGTTGAGTGCCATGCGTGCGCACTGGCGCCTCGCAGTGGTGATGCGGCCCAGTGCGTGCCCCGACCCCGCCTCGCAGGCGTGCCGCCAACCTGCCTCACAACGGTGATGCGGCTTGCTCTTTACGGCCCAATGGCTAAATGTCCTGCGGCTTTCTGTCTCCTCGGCCCGGGTAGCACCCGCGAGGGGGCGCTCCCGTCGCCGTCGTGGCCCCTCGAGGCGCTGGCGCAGCAGCCTCTGGGACAGCAGTGAGGCCAGTATCACCGAGAACTACCGAAATTACCTGGTCCCAGCGGCGTCGAGCGCGGAGGCCGCGCCGACGGCCGCGGAGCGCGCGGTCCAGGATCCACTCCAACGCTTCTCGGACCCCCGCGCCCGAAATCGTGGCCTGGCTGATCGTTTTCTCTCTGAATGTTTCTGGTCTCGAACTTCCTTTGCAGGTTGCGCTGGTCGACAAGCGTGTCCTTGCCGTGGAGGAAATTCTTGCGGTCCTGTAGCTTGTTTTGTTTGATCGCATGCGGAATGACTTTCCGTGTAATCTGGGCGAGCAGCGCGCGCAAGTCCGAACGGTTTTCGGCTATTCGGTCGATGGGTGGGGGTACTGTGCTTTCGCACCTTGTCCTGTAATCTGTTGAGATGGTGCGCGCTGTGTTCGACAGCTTGAAAGCTGCGTCCGCCACTTTCCGCGGCTGCTTTGCCGCTCTGGCCCCGAGGGGCCGCCGAGTCAGGCACTTGCGAGCACCCTGTGGTGAATCGCCAGGCGGCCCCTCTTTACAAGACACGCCTTCGCGTTGTTTGGTCCTCGTTGTTCCTCTGGCAGATGTCTGTCGGCGGTCAGGACTTCTGTAGTGGATGGGCTGTGGGGATTGCGCAACGCTCCAGTGCTGGAGAAGTATTGCAGGGTGGCGCAACAGGGCGGCGTTGGAGACCCGATCTCTCTCCTTTTCGCCCTCCCTTGCACGCTCAACTTTGTAGCGCCAGAGGGTTGTTCACTTTTTAGGTAGTGGCGGACCTTCATAGGGCTTTGTATGTGGAACCCCACCTTGCCATGTTTATGACTTCGCCTGGAGCTGGGGAGCGCGGTGGCGACGAGACTGTACTTGATGAGTCCACGTCGTCGGCTGCGAACTGCATCGCGCTTTGCGGCCAAGTGTAATCTTTTTTTCTCCCTTGGTGGCGGGACGGTGCAGGGACGTAGGTTCAGCGTCGGCGCACAATGCGCAGCGCAAGTGGCTGGCTGGAGAGGTGTTCACGCCAAATAAATGTCGCCGGGTACCCCCCCCAAAAAAGAGGTACCGCTATGCAGCGAGCAGCAATCAATGATGTAAACATGATCTGCGCAGCTGTGTACCCGACTGCGTCGAGCAAGACTACCAACCCGAGGACGTCGGCCACTTCCAGCAGCAACTCAAGAAACAACAATGGCACTGCCGGGCACGACGACAGCCTCGCCGACGACTGGGGGCACGAACACGAGCCACCACGAGCAAACGCAACACCGACAAACCGCACTGCCACGACCACGGCCACGAAGAACACGCTGACCACTATCGTCACTAATGCCGCGGCCCGCGCGTGACCAGTGTGCTTGTGACTGACACGAGATACGATGCCAGCTCGAGTGCAGAGACCACTGCAAGTACGACCGCGAGAGCAAACAAACATGAGAATCACGGCGGCCGCTACCGCGAGTGACGCGACCTGGGACACCACGACAACAACGAAAACTGCAACGACCCAAGGGAAGCGCGAATTCCACGCGACGAACACAACTGCACAACTTCCTTACAACCACGGCCACCACAACCACAACCGCAAACACATGCAACACTGATGCCACGGCCACGAGCAACACAAAGTCCACGACGGCCGCAACTGGTGCGGACATAGTGGCGACCACGACCACGACTGGTAACGGGGCTTCCACGAACACCACGGTCACTGGGACGGCGCGAGACCGACGGGAGGCGTGCCTGTCGCGGCCAAACAGTAATACGGGAAACGAACTTGTAGCCAAAGCGCCAGACAAAGCGCAGGCGCTGACGAGAAAATCGTGCCGTGGTAATAAAAAGTGACAAGCACCCATTGAGATGCAAGGCAGAAGAAGGATGGACAACCGAATTGGGGCCGGACGCTCAGCCGACATCCCAGGATCACCACCAGCAAGAAAATCCAGCAATCGACAATTGTCCTGCTGCGCATTTGCTGCTACGAGCCTTCGTTGTTTTCTGTGTGCTGGCGCCTGCGGCAATGCAGCTGAAGTGGTGCTGGTCGCCGACGAGCTGGGAACCATTGCGCCGCTAGTTGGGGCAAGGTGCTGCTGCGGCGGGTGAGGTTGCAAGGACCTATCCATTCTGCTAGGAACACCTGTGCTGCCGGTTGCGCCAATGGTGCGGCGAGCGGTATGGTTGGCCCTGTCGATGACATGGCATCGGTCTGGAAAGGGCAGTGAACCCAGCGCGACCCTAAGAGGGGGAACGCTTCCTGTTGTACGGGCGCAACGTGTGGCATTGCTTAGCATATTGTTTGGCATTGTTTGGTATTGCGTGGCACTGCTTGGCATTGCGTGGCGGGGCAGAACGAAACCAAGACCAAGGAATCAAACCATTAAGACTGAGGAACCAAGGAACCAATACCAAGGAACCAAGGAACCACGACTAAGGAATCCGAGGACGGCATTAAGGAACCAAGACCAAGGAACCAAATCCAAATAACCAAGACCAATCAAACCCGAGAAACGCCAATCAACCCTGAGAAACACTACCGCAAGGAAACAAAGCCAATGATCCCCGAGGAACGCCACTGCAATGGAACAAAATCAAGGAACCCTGGGCAATGTCAAGCAACCTAAATCAACTCCACTGTAAGAAAACATGAACCTGGCGCGACCCCAATTCGGGGAACGCTTCCTAAGCGGCGTTGCTTAGAATTGCTTGGCATTGCACTGCTTTGCTTTGCATTGTATTGCATTGCTTGACATTGTTTGGTGTTGCTTGGCATTGCTTGACAATGCTTAGCATTGCTTGCCATGGCTTGGCATTGCTTTGCATTGCTCGGCGTAGCTTGCTGTTGCTTTGCATCGCTTGGCATTGCTTGACGTTGCGTGGTATTACTTCGCATTGCTGCATTGCTTGGCGTTACTTGGCATTGTCTTGGCGTTGCTTGGCATTGCTTGGCATCACTTGGCTTTGCTTGGTGCTGCTTGGCATCACTTGGCTTTGCTTGGCGCTGCTTGGCATTGCTTGGTGCTGCTTGGCGTTGCTTGGCATTGCTTGGTGTTGCTTTGCGCTGCTTTGATCTGCTTGGCGTTGCTTGGCGTTGCTTGACGTTGCCTGTCATTGCTTGGAAACAAAGCCAACAACAAGGCGGGGAACCCGAGGAACCCAAGGAACCCGCGGAACTTCCGAAACACCGGCAACGCAAGAACACGAAGCACCGGGGGCGGGGAACCTGAGGAACCCGGAGAACCCGAGGAATCCCTGCGGGAGCGGGCACAGCATACGAGGCGCTGGGGGTGTGGGCCCCGAGGAACCTCCGAAGAACGGGCAAAGTAACAACAGGAGGCACCAACCTTCAAACAAGTAAGAACCCCTTAGGCAAACCGAAGTGGGGAAAAGCCAAGGAAGCCAGGGGAACCCGGGTGAACGCCACTGTAACGAAACAAAACCAAGGTTTCAAAGATACCGCCAACCCGAAAGCAGGATACACAGCTTCCACCGAAAGGCTCAAATCTTCAGACTGCCCCCAAACCGAACATCCACATAATACTTTCCCCACACCGGCCCAAGCTAAACACCTAGATGCCTCATGCATCGCAGAGGCCCACAACAACCCCGCTTCAGCTCGAACGCTTCCCACGCACCGCGCCAGAGAACAACCGCCGCTCAACAGCACCACATTGACAACAAACACACGGGAAACAGAAAGCCGTCAAACAATGTGGGGCGGCGGAATGAGCGAATCAAATGAAAAAACACTCTGACGCTTGCATCCTCCCGTGCGCCGTGGATGTGTCCCACACGGTCCCGGATATTTCAGAGGCAGCCAAGACGGCCTCGGGGACCCTTACGAAAGCCTCAGACAACCCGCATGCCTCTCACAGCGCTGTGTAAGCACCACACAACCATTCGCCCCACCAGAAAAAAACAGTTGTGGTCTCGCCGTTGGCAGATATGCCTGGACTATACACAATGGTTCTGTTGCGCATCGCTCCTGATGCACCGTTCCATTGGATGTCAAACCGCATTTGCCTTCAATTATATCACGAAATCTGTGGGTTGACCCATTTTGCACGGAACGATCCCCGAATGCTGATACGGAGACGCGGGCGCTCAGGACCCGCAGTGGAGAAACTATCCCGGAACGATCGTAAACAATACGGATGACAAACTGCGACTGGAACGACTCCTGCAGCACCACGTAATTCTTTGATTCAACTTCCATGTAAACAAGAATGCAAACACAAATATCAACCGAATACACTGAACGTGACAACACTTTCGCGTTCTGACACCATACCGCACTTCTAGCAATTTCTCCCATTCCGGTCTCGCAGCTGATGCGCCGACTAACAAAAACATCCGAATACGAACAATACCAGCACGAAGCGCGTGCCACGCTTGCCAGCTAGCTTCAATATTACGCTGGCTGGTACTCTATGCCGTATCCCTCAATCGGAGCCGTCAACCGCTGATACTGAGGCATAAAAGAAAATATAAAGTAATGTTAACGTGGAGTTCAACGGATTGATCATTGCTTCAACCCTGAACCTGATCATAAGGCTCGGCTCACGCACGAACGGTTCTTGCCCATCATTCACTCCCACTTAGACACAGACGCGGGGAGGGAGGAGTAAGAGGAGTCTCTATGAGAGGGCGGAATAAGATTTATCTACTTTTCCGCCTGGCTCTCCCAATAGTACAGAGATGCGGTCAGAACGCAAGGGGATAACCTAAACGGTATCCGCCGGGGGGCTGGGAGTTTGAAACGTGAGACCGCTAGGCGCAACTAGGACGCCGCACAAACCAACCTGCCAACAGCGAGCTGATGCAGCGAGCCATTGCATGGGAGGAGTGCGAGAAAGCTGGGACGTCCTGGCCTAGTGCGACGCACCAACGGGTGTTAACTACCCGGCCGAGCTGTGGATCCGCTTTGTAAAGAAACCGAAGGTCGAGCCGCGGTGCTGACCATCGGACTTACAAACTTACATGTTCAAGGCTCGTGGCAAAGCTTCCAGGAAGGGTCTAAAACTTGTGCCTCCTGTCCGCCTCGAGCAGATGCTTGCCTTCAACGCGAGTCAATGCCTATTGCACGAGACCGCGTCAAACGCGAAGCGTGTACAACTTTTGAAACTTCGCCGCCACCTGCTCTGGACATCGCCAGGGCGCAGCTGCGAGGGGACGGCCCGATGGGGGAGCGGGATGAGGAAGCGGACGGCGAGGACGCGGACCACACTGAGCACGGCAAGCGCGAGAAACATGAGGGCGAGAGCGGGGAGATCGGGGAGGATAACGAAGATGAGGAGGGCGGGGATGACGGAAATAATGAGGCGGCGGAGGAGAGGGCTGCGAATGCCACCCCTCCCACTCCCCACTCGTGCGAGAGGGAGGGAGAGAGAGAGAGAAAGAGACAGGAGGGAGGGAGAGAGAGGCAAAGAAGGACAGAGAGACAGAGAGAGAGAGAGAGAAAGAAAGACAGAAAAATAACGCGGGAAGGAGAGAGAAGCAATACGGAAATATGGAAGCCCGCGCTCGGCTGGCACAACCATAGTCTTTCGGAGACACGTGCGAACTTCTCGGATCGGCGCTCGATCTTCTTTCTGGCGCCGGAGGCGTCTTCAGGGGGGCCAGCACCGATCCCAGAAGCCCGCGCTGACCTCCGACAATTTTTGCTCGTGTCGATTTCTTCAATTCTTGGCGGCGCGCCGAGGGGGAAACAAGAGGGAGCGGGCCTTCCCGGAAGGCGGCGGGGCCTTGGAGAAGACTCAGAAAGCTTCTCAGAAGGCTGTAGGCCTCCCGACTCCTGAGCCTTCTCAGAAGGCCCGCCCCCTCTGCCTTTGAGGGGCAACCATAGGGTGGGACCAGCTCCGGGGGGAAACGTCGAGCTGGCATCGCTATCGGGCCCCTGTCGACACTCAATCGGCGACGGGGGGTCGATGCCCCCCCCCTGTTCCCCCCTATCGTTGCCCCTGACTTTGACCTCCCCCCCCCGGGCGCGCCGCCGAGATTCGACCTTCCTTCGTCCCCCTCCCGCTCACCGTCCCCGCGTCGCCCGCGGGCACGGCGGCTCTATGGACTCTGTGGGGGCGGCCGATGCTGGACCTATCGACAGCCCAGGACCCCCTCGTCCCTGCTGCTGCCGCTGCCTTGCCAGCGCTCGGACGTCGACTCGCCGTGCATTTTTCGGCTTCGCGCGTTGACTTTTCGTCCAGGATGCTCCTCGATGGTCCTCGCCGAGAAAAAGTGCACACGTCCGAGCGATCTCGCCGAGAAAAAGTGCACACGTCCGAGCGATGCCAAGCTACTCCTCCTGGTCCTCCCCTCTCCCCACCTCCACCCCTCTGGAACTCTGCGAGGAGAGGTCGTGCTAGGAGAGCCTACCAGAAGCAGACCCCCGGCCTCTCCCTCCTCCTCCTCCTCCTCCTCCTCCGCCTCCTCCTCCTCCGCCTCGTGCACCTCTCTCCTCCTGGCGGCCGGGGGGAGAGGAGGTCCGAAGGCAGCGGCGGGGGAGTTAAGTCCCTTTGCCCTTCGTTCCCACATGGTACCTAGGGGCGCCCAGGCTGTGTCGAGATGATAGACTTCATCCCCTAACGGATAGACCACCACGACCCTCCATGGGAGGTAACTCCTGGGAAGTCTTCGTGAGAACGATGAAGGGCTACCAGAAGCCTGATCGAAGGATCATTAACCCGGATTGGCCCAAATTAAGGCCTAAGATTGAGCCCTCTCGACCGGATGTGGCGGAATTCGACGGGACTGTTCTGGATTAGGCTGGCTTTTGGCTATGGATACACCAAGCGGCGATGCTAAATTAAACCCTCTTAGGAATCATATCCCAACGCCCTCCTTCCCTCCCTTCCTCTCGCCGTTCCTTCCTCCCTCCCCCCCTCCTGCGGCCTACAAGCGCGATGCTTGAATTCTGGTGACGACGCCACCACACGGCTCCTCTCGCGCGGAGCTGGCGTGGTCGTCCCAGCGGGGCACCTGGGGGGGGCGAGAGGCAGGCTCTGCAAAACGGCACGGTGTGTGTGTGTGTGTGTGTGTGTGTGCCTGTGTGTGTGTGTGTGTGTGTCTGTGTGTGCGTGTGTGCCAGGGCGACGAAACCTATACACATCCACTGCTCCCTGGCCAGGCCCATCCTGAACCCGGCAGCGGTGTATACGCCACGCCCTCCTCTGGCCAGGAGGGCTTATACACAGCTCCTGGGTTCAGGATGGGCCTGGACAGGGAGTAGTGCATATGTATAGATTTCGTCGCCTGATGTGTGTGTGTGTGTGTGTGTGTGCCCAATGCAAGCTTGACCGCGATGGGTCCGCTTCGAAGCCGCCGAAATGTGTGTGTGTGTGTGTGTGTGTGTTTGTGTATGTGTGTGTTACTGCCCCCGCCGACCCGCCCTCGCGGCGCCGGCCGGCCCCTCGGTCCGGGGAGCCCCTCCCGCCAGGGCACCACCACATCAGATCGAGCGACTGCGTCCGGCTGGAGGCTGTGGACGCTTTCTCGCCACTCGCCACAGGCTTGGGCAGCGTGTGTAGTAGGAGCTCGGCCACAAGAAACCTTCCGCAAGAAACCCAACCCTGAGACCCCAGGACGTCATTGAGCTTTGGTTTGGGAACGTCACGCTTTCCGTAGCCAAACCATCAAAACCCAAGAAACCCAGGGCACCCTCTGGAGGCAAGCAGGGTGTTTCTTGGCATGGGTTCCCACTGTACCAGTCACCAACCTGATCTGCCCGCCCCCGGCACTGTCCACTGGTCTCGGGCTGCTGACGGCCCTGGCCGTTCTCCGCGCGCCTGGGCGCCGCTTGCGGCGTGCTGCCTCTCCGGCAGCGCTCGTTTGTTTGGCTCAGGAACTGTCCGCCCCGCCTCGGCTGGCTCGATCCCCTTGGATGGCCCTCGTTGCCGATCGCCGGCCTGCGGCTCGGGCGCGCCCGCTTCTTTTGGCCCCAGCTGGCTCGGCCCGCGCAGTCGGTCCCGCCGCGCCACCTCTGCCTCGCTGGTCCCCCGAGCGGCCTCTGGACTGCTCGTGCGGCCGCGTTGTCTGGGTGCTCCTCCCGGGCGGCGCTCTCGCTTCGGGGCATCCATCGCCCCGCTCTCCCCCGCGCGCGCTCCGTCCCACGCCGCCTCGCCGCGGCCCGCTGGCGCTGCCCCCCTCGCCAGGCCGCGCGGGCTCGTCTTCTGCCCTGCTGCTCTGTCGCTTCCGCTCCCAGGGCGGGCCCTCGGGGCACGCCGCGCCGGCCCACGCGGCGCTTGCCCTCCACGCCGACGCGTCGCCGAGGCACCAACGATGCACCGCCTCTCTCCTGGCCTTCGTCCGCTGCCCACGCCCGCGGGTCGGCGCGCCGCCCCAGGCCGCTTTTTGCCTGGGCCCCCTGTCCTCGTTCCTCGCTCGCCGCGCCCCCCGCCCTGTGATCGGAGGGCACCTCGCACCAGGGACGCGAGGAGACTCGTGTCTCGGGTGTGAGCGTGACGCTGTCTGGCCAACCGTGCCGAGGCTGGTCCTGGGATCCACACGTGGCGGGGAGGGCTGGGGTATTCGAGGACAGCCCCGCCCCGCCTCCGGCCCCTCCGGCCCCTCCTGGCCCTCTGGTCGGGGTCGGCCCGCCTGCCCGCCTCCCGTTGGCGCGGCTTCCGTCCCTTCGCCCTCCGCCCGCCGCTCGCTGGGCTCGGCCCCTGCCCGCCCACCTCTTGTGCGGCCTCGCTCCCTCCCTGCTTCGCCGCGCTGGCTCGCCGGGCGCCCGGCGCCTCCCCACTGCCCCCGCGCTGCTGGCGTCTCCCGCCGTGCCACCGTCCCGTGAGGAGCCGGCGCGTTCTTCCTTCTGGTTTTCCTTTACCGTCTTCTGGGCGCGCGCGCGCGGCTTGCCGAGCGGGCGTTTGACGGCGAGGATGTGTTCCCGCCTCCTGCGACGACCGAGGCGTGTGTGTGTGTGTGTGTGTGTGTGTGTGTGTGTGTGTGTGTGTGTCTGTGTGTGTGTGCGCGTGTGTGCGTGTGTGTGTGTGGGGCAGGAGGAGGGAGGGAGAAAGGGAGGGAGGGAGGGAGGAGGGTGGAAGGGAGGAAGGCGGAGAGGATGATGACAGAGGAGAAGGGAGGAGGAGGGAAGGAGGAGGGGAGGAGGAGGAGGAGGAGGAGGAGGAGGAGGAGGAGGAGGAGGAGGAGGAGGAGGAGGAGGAGGAGCAGAGGGATGGAATAGGAGGGGTTGCCATTTGAGCCTCTGCCACGTGAACATCTGTGGGCCCCCGAAGCGACGGGTGAGGGTTTTATGTTTCGCGCCTCCATCTTCTCTCGCGGGGGCAGGAGGGAGGCGGGAGGAACAGGATGAATGAGGGAGAACAGTGAAGAGAAAGGGGGAGAAGCATGAAGAGGGAGGAGGATGAGGGTGAGGAGGGGGACGGGGGGAGGGAGGAGGCAGAGGAGGAACAGCGAAGGGATGAAGACGATGATGATGCTGATGATAATAATGATGATTACGATGGTGATGTTGTTGATGACGAGGGGAGGGAGAGAGGAGGAAGAGGAGGAGGAGAGGGAGGAGGAGGAGGAGGAGGAGGCGGAGGAGGAGGAGGAGGAGGAGGAGGAGGAGGAGGAGGAGGGGGAGGATGAGGATGAGGATGAGGATGAGGAGGAGGAGGAGGAGGAGGAGGAGGAGCCCAGGAGGTGCTATGGGCCCCCGTCGAGGGCATGATTGAGGGCAGGAAGTGGGAGGGGAGCAGGGAGGAGAGGAGTGGAAGATGGAGAGCGGGAGGGGGAGGAAGAAAGGAGGAACGAATGATACGACAACTTTGTTCTGCACCCGTCGGAGGCGGAGGGTCCTGGCTGCCACAACAGCTCAAGAGCAATTCTCTCCCGTTCTGTCTTTCCAGCCCAAGCTGCGGAACAACTCGCCTGCCAAATTCCGTCAAATTTTGGGGTCCCGCGTCCCCGCTGCACTGAAACGGGAGGTCCAGCCCGACTGGTCCAAGCGGTGGACCTTGTCACGCCTTTTTCTTGAAAACGGTTTTGGAAGACGTGCTGGACGCACACACCCCAACGCGCTTGTGCGAGTTGGCCCAAGTCGTGGTCTTGCTCGCTTGCCGCTCTGGCTGTCCAGCAGCCTGGGTGTCTCTACAAATGTGAGTGCCAAGGCAGACGCGCAAACACAGACACTCCGTGGCATGGCACGGGGGCCATGATGCAATCCTGTCGGCGTATGACAGCGGCTGTTCTGTCGCCATCGCCGTCGCTGCCGCCGTCGCGTCGCCGACACCATCACGTCCCCTCCTTTCCCTGAGTCCGTCGCCGCTCCTCGCCCCTTCATTCGGCCCTCGTCCTCAAGCACGCCAGCCAAAGCGAAATACACCAGCCCATCCACAGCGAAATTAAGCAACGTTGTCATAGAGTCGAAGGGAAGCCCCTTCCCTTTGATCCCGTCCCCGCGGGGGGGGGTCCCGGGGGGTGGTCCCGAGGGGTGGTCCTGGGTAAGAATACTACCCTCCCGGGGCCCATGGCCCGCCCTCTCCCTCTCATTTCCGTCGAGGGCCGAGGCCTCCGGGGTCGGCGGCACCGGCCGCAAGGCCTCAACAATAGACACTCTGCGGCATGGCACGGGGGCCACGACGCAGTCCTGGCTCTGATGATGCATCCACGAGAAAGGTGAATCATGGAGGAGGAACATTCGGAGGTTGTAGCAACAATCGAAAGGGTCATTGATAGTCCTTGGTGCTTAGTAACTAGGTGCCTGCTAGTAGTCTGCACGTCAGAAGTGGTAGCAGCAACCGTAGCGGTCGAGACGCAGGATAAGGGATCGGTCGCGCGTTGGGTCCCCGAGCACCTGCTCCCCCAAAAACATCCAGTCTACCGCGTCCGCAATGGAGGTCGGGTAATGAACCTGCGTGGCCTGCAACACCTGATGAGAGGGCGGCCAATGATTGTGACGTATCGCATGTTTCCACGACAGTGTGTTGAAACATACGCAAGGGCTTCGCACTCTCCCTCCGAACTCCCTCGTACTGCTTCCTCCGTCCTCCCTCTCCCCTCCTCCGTCCTCCCTCCGTCCCGTTCCCTTCTTTGCAGTCTCCCTCCCTGAACCCCGCTTCTTTTGCCCATTCTCTGTTCCTTCCTCCCTGTTCCTGGCTCCCTCCTCCTTCCCCTCCCTCTCTCTCCTCCAGCCTCTCTCCTCCCTCTCCCCGCCCACCTTTTTCCCTACCATCTGTGGTGTTGGGTCCTCGTTTCGAAGGGACAGCGGCCCGCGTCACTCCTTCCTTCCTTCCTCCTCCCTCTCCTCCTCCCTCCTCCCATACGTAGAAGGCATCTATACACCACCACTGTGCCAAGCCAGAGGCCAGCCTGGCCCTGGCATGGTGTATATTCCCTCCTGGCCGAGGCCAGGAGGGTCTGTACACCATCTCAGGGCCTAAGATGGCCATGGCCTAGCACGGTGGTGTATAGACGCCTTCGTCGGATCCCATCCCTGGCTCTGCTCTTTGCATCAGTCTCCAGTTTCGGCATACCCCTCACACGTTTCGTGGCTCCATAGAGAGCTCCACCCAAAGTCCCAATGTTGCAATTCGCATGCGGGCGTCACGCCCGTTTCGGCACACCCCTCACACGTTTCGTGGCCCCATACGGAGCTCCACCTAAGGCCACAGTGGCGCAGCCCGCATGTGGGTAACACCCCCGTTTCGCCCTCCCCCCCCCCCCCCACACATGTTTCGTGTCCCCATAGGGAGCTCCACCTAGGGCCCCAGTGGAGCAGGCCGCATGTGGACGACACACCCGTCTTGGCACACGCCTGACATGTTTCGTGGCCCCACACGAAGCTCCGCCTGAGGCCTCAATGGCGCAGCCCGCATGTGGGCGACACCCTCGTCTCGGCACACCCCTCACGCGTTTCATGGCCCCAGAAGGAGCTCCACCTAAGGCCCCATGGCGCAGCCCGCATGTTGGCGACACCCCCGTTTCGGCCCCCTCAGACGTTTCGTTGCCCCATGGGAGCTCCACCTAAAGCCCAAGTGGCGCAACCCGCATGTGGGCGACACCCCTGTTTCGGCACACCCCTCACACGTTCCGTGGCCCCTACAAGGAGCTCCACCTACGGTCCCAACGGCGCAACCCGCATGTGGGCGACCCTCCCGTTTCGGTACACCCCTCAGATGTTTCGTAGCCCCAACGGGAGCTCCAACGTGGGCCCCAGTGACACAGCCCGCATGCGGACCTTGCCCCGTCTCAGACGGTGCTCACACTTGCGGTACTCACAACGGCATATGGCTGAGTTCTTCGCCAGGCTTTTTTTGCCTCTCTCTATCACCTCCTTTTTCGCCCCTCTGCCCTCATCCCTCCTCCTCCGCTTCCCTTCTGCCCCCCTCGTTTCTTCTTCACCCTTCCTCCCAACTCCTCCCTATCCTACCACCTACATAAAAAGATGAGCCAAATCCCGAAACTGCCATTTGGGGACCAAGGTCCTCTACGAGACCCCGGTCGGCGGATGGAACACGATCTAACGAGATGGGGAGGGATGGGCGGGAGGGATCGGATGTAAAGTGCGGCGTGAGTGCACCTGGCTTGCTCGACCCCTTTTCTTCTTCCTACAGTCGGGGCGTTGACCTAAGGAACCCTAAATAAGGAACGAGGCCCTTTTTCCCACGAATTCAACTTCGATTTCCAATGGAAAACCTCGGGAAAACCCGAGGCAAACTGTAAAACAATCAAGGAGCACCGAGCCCCTCCCCAACGAAAAGGGTTCCTTCTTCAGCGCCCCGACTGTACTCGTATTTCCTCGGCCCGACCGGAACGGTCGAGCTGTCCGAACCGCAGACACCGTTGGTGACCTCCCGTTTGTCTTCGGACTACGACTTGGTCCTCAAGGGGCCGCTCGGGACGATACTCGGCACCACTGGAACGCTCTCGGCGAGGCGCAGCTGATGGAGACCACCCTGGGTGCAACCCCCGAAATCTTCCGAAACCCTTTGGTTGGGGACCAAGGGATTACATTAACACAAACTTCAAAAGGTCCGCGCGGATTTCCTGGATTGGCACTGCGCGCCAGCGGGGCACAACGCCGATCCGAGAAATCCGCGCGGAACTCCGAATGCTTACGTTCATGCAGTTCCTCTTACTCGAAGAAACATTCGACCCCTCTACCCCTCGTGCTTCTTCGGCCCCACCGTCTTGAGAGGGCACCCCCTCCACTATTCCTCCTCCCCCTCCCTCCTCTGTCCTCCCATCTCCCTCCTCCTCCTTCCTCTGCTCGCCCTCCTCCCTCCTCCTCCTCTTTCCTCCTCCTCGCCCCCTCTACATCTACTCATGATGAATACTTCTTTCTTCTCTCCCCCGACTACGTCCTGTGGTGTGGGGTCCCCGTTTCGAAGAGACAGCGCCCGCGTCACTCCTCCTCCTTCCTCCCTCCTCCCATCGTCATCATCATCTTCATCGTCACCATCTCGGAGCTCCACCGAGGGCCCTAGTAGCAGGGTCCGCATACAGTCCCCCCAATTTCGGTGCACATTTCTCACGTTTAGTGGTCCCATAGCTCCACCGACGGTCCCAGTGACAGGGTCCGCGTAGTGGCAAGGTCCGCACGCAGTTCCACCTTCCATCCCGGCGCACCCCTCACACGTTTCGTGCCCCCGTATGGAGCTCCGCCGAAGGCCCCAGTGGCAGGGTCCGCAAGCAGTTCCATCCTCAATTTCGGCGCACCCCTCACACGTTTCGCAGCCCTATTGGGAGCTCCATCTAAGGCCCCAGCGGCAGGGTCCGCGTGCGGTTCCCCCCATCCTGGCGCATCTCTCACACGTTTCGTCACCGTAAGGAGCTCCACCGAAGGCCCGTGTGGCAGAGTCCGCATGCAGTTCCACCCGTCATTTCGGCGCACATCTCCCACGTTTCGTGGCCCCGTAGGGAGCTCTGCCGAAGGCCCCAGTGGCAGGGTCCGTGTGCAGTTACATCCTCAATTTCGGCGCACCCCCCACAGTTTCGTGGCCCCGTAGGAACTCCACCGAAGGCTCTAGTGGCAGGGCCCGTATGCAGTTCCACCCCGCCATTTCGGCGCATCTCTCACATGTTCCGTGGCCCCGTTGGGCGCTCCACAGAAGGCCCCAGTGGCTGCGTTCGCATGGCGTGCCCGCACCCGAACCAACACACCCATCACACGTTTCGTGGCCCCTTCAGGAGCTGCCCCTCGTTCGTCCCACCTGCCTTGGGGTACTCGCACCCGCCCATGGACCCGTGCTTCGCCAGGATACTTTTCAACACTGGACTTCAGGCATTTACTTCATCACATGGTTTTGTGAATCGGTCCGTTTTCGGTGTTTCAATGTGGTGCTCCCGCTGCAGCGTGGGCCTCACTTCGGGATTGGCGCTTTCCCCGTCGTTCAGAATGGCGCTCTTGCCCCAGCGTGGGCCACTCTTCTCGATCCGAGTCCTTCCTCATCGCCGTCGCCCCGCTCCTTCCACCCCCGCCTTCCTCTGGTCTTCCTGCTCCCCCCGCTCCTCCCACTGATGCTCCTCCTGCTGCTGTTCCTCCCCGTTCTCCTCCTCTCTCGTTCTCCCCTTCCTCCTGCTCACCCTCCAATGTACACGGCTCTGACACGACGCGGTTCTTTGGGAGGTTCCGGGTCCGCTATGACACCCGTCAGCTGCGGATCGATCAAGCATCAACGCAGTGGGGAGGGATGGGTGGGAGAGGTAGGGTGTTAAATATGGCGCGAGCGCACTTCTCTTGTCCGCCTCCCCTCTCCCTCCTATTTTCCTCCTCCTTCTCTTTCTACTCCTCCTCCTCGCCCCTCCCAAAACATCCGATGTCTTGACTTTTTCAAAATGGGGTCCCCGAATCCTGGATCGTGCTTGACGGTCCTGGGGCCCAGCTTCCACAGGGCTGGAAACGACGACAAGCGTCAATGGACGATAAGGCCTGAACGAAAAGGACGTTGGATGTCTGGGTCCTCCTCTCTTTCGCCCCCCCCGCCCTAAGATCCTATATCGCAAAGCGTTGAACATCGCCTGAAATCACGACCAGAGCCTGGAACTACACCTTTCTGCGGCATTTTTCGAGCTGGATCGATCCGTGAGCCCTGGGGCCAGCAACCGTGCGAAAGCGCCTGGCGTGAAATGATTCGAGCGAAGGACCCAACCACATGCGGCTGTGAGTGCCACATTGTGTGGCTCCCTATGGGGCCACGAAGCGCGTGATGGGGTGTCCTGTCATGGGTGGGGGAGACGCATGCGGCCGTGGCCAAAGGGGTCTTCGGTGGAGCGCCCTATGGGGCCACGAAGCGCTGCACTGGGCGGGGGCAGACTCATGCGACCGCGGTCACTGGGGCCTTCGGTGCAGCTCCCTAGGGGGGGGCACGAAGCACTGCACTTGGTGGGGCAGGCGCATGCGGCCGCGGTCACTAGCAAGGCCTCCGGTGGATGGAGCAGACGCATGCGGCCGCGGCCACTGGAGCGTTCGGTGGAGCTCTTTCTGGGGCCACGAAGCGCTGCACTGGGCCGGGGCAGACACATGCGAATGCGGCCACTGGGGCCTTCGGTGGAGCTCCATATGGGGCCACGAAGCGCTGTGCTGGGAGGTGCGGGCGCATGCGGCCGCGGTCACTGGGGCCTTCGGTGGCGCTCCCTTGTGGGGCCACGAAAAGCTGTACTGGGTGGCGCGGGCGCATGCGGCCACGACCACTGGTATGGGGCCACGACACGCGTGAAGGGTGTACCGGTATGGTTGACATGCGGAAGGCAGAGGCAGGGATGGGATGCGGGGGGGAGGAGGAGAAGAGTGACACGGGGTGCTGTCTCTTCAAAACAAGAACCCGACACCACAACATGGCTGGGAACAAATGCATCGCCTGGATCTCAGGGCCCTCGTAATTTCCTCGGCCCCGCGTCTCCTGCGACGGCACATCCTCCTCCACGTGGCGCCGGTTTCCCCTCATGAGGGGCAACGATACGGGGGGATCGGCTCAGGGAGGCAAGTATCGATTTGGCATCGGCGATGCATCGCCGACGAATCGGCGATAGGCCTCCAGAGCGAAACCGCAGATTCCTGGGCGGGTTGGACAATCGGGCCTCCATCAGCGACTTATGGGCGGCTGAGGGTCCATGAATGCGTCTGCCCCTGAGTCTATCCTTAGCATGGGGAAGGCGGGTCCTGAGGGAACGTGTCCTGGACCTCGGGCCGTGTCTCAAGACCAGCAAGCCTTCCCCCCTCCCCGTGCCTCCCTCTGTGCGTGGCCGACGTTTCCTTCAGGACCCGTCTCCCCCATTGCGACCCCTGGCGTTGCCCCTGGCCTCGGCAGCACCACGTGTTGGATACCAGCCCGGTGCGCGGCGGACCTCGGCATGGCGCGGTCGCGCTCGCGGCCTCTGGCCCCCGCCCGTCCCCTCCCTGAAAGGGGATGAGGAGGAGTGGGAGGAGGAAGAGGCGGAGGCGGAGGCGGAGGCAGGGGCGAAGCCAGGAGGGAGAGGAGGAGAGGAGGAGGAGCAGGAGGAGGAGGAGGAGGAGGAGGAGGAGGAGAAGGAGGAGGAGGAGGAGGAGGAGGAGGAGGAGGAGGCTGAGGCGGAGGGGGAGGAGGAGGAGGAGGAGGAGGAGGAGGAGGAGGAGGAGGAGGAGGAGGAGGAGGAGGAGGAGGAGGAGGATAGAACGCTGCAGCTGCTCAGCTTGAGTCCGAGGAGGATGAGGAGGAGGAGAACGAGGAGGAGGAGGACCAGTGGAAACACAAAAGGCATCAACGATGTTGGAGTAAACGCTCCCTCCAACCCCCCTCTTCACAGGCCCCTTACAACGATTCATTTTTATTGAGGGAGCTGCCTGGTTGGAAGACAACCGTTTGAAGATCCTGAAACATGCCAAGACATTCTTCTCGGGATTCCAACACCACGAATCAACCGGATTGTTGCGTCTTTGACGATCCTGAATCGTGCCAGAACGCCGTGCCTGGGACTTCAACACCGCGAATGAAAGTAACTGTTGCACCCTCTTAATCCTGAATCCTTTCAAAACACGATTTCTGGTATGATGATCGCGGGAATCCGTGAAACTCTTGCCAAATTTAAAAACGAATGTACGAGGAGCCAAAGCGATAACCACATTTTGCAAACAGGAAACCCTGAATCCGTGAAGCTCCTGCGACTTTTTGGGAAGAATTGGCGCGGCGCTGAAACGAAAACTGCATTTTGAAAACGGGCGGGCCTTAATCCGTGAAGCTCTTGCAGTCTTGAAAACGAATGTGCGCTTCGCTACGGTGAGAACCACATTTTGGAAAGGACCCCCGCCCTCCATCTGTGGTCAAGTGGTGAGGAACTCTCAGGCGAAACGCCCGGCCCGCCCCAAAAACTGGCTTCGGGGTGCGACAGGGAGATGTTGCTTATAAGGAAAAGGAACGGAGGAAGAGGAGGAAAAGGAGGAGGAGGAGGAAGAGGAGGAAGAGGTGGAGGAGGAGGACGCGGACGCGGACGAGGACGAGGATGATGATGATGATGATGATGATGATGATGATGGTGTTGATGATGATGCTACGTATGATGATAATGATTATGATAATGATGAGGAGGAGGCGGAGGATGAGGAGGAGGAAGAGGAGTAGGAGGATAACGAGGAGGAGGAGGAGGAGGAGGAGGACCAGTGGAAACCCAAGAGGCATCAACGATGTTGGAATAAACGCTCCCTTCACGCCCCCACTTCATAGGCCCCTGACAACGGTTCATTTCCACTGAGGGAGCTGTCTGGTTGGAAGACAACCGCTTGAAGACCCTGAAACATGCCAAAATATTGTTCTCGGGATTTCAACACCACGGATCAAACTGATTGTTGCTTCTTGACTATCCCGATTCGTGCCATAACGCCATTCCTGGGACTTCAACACCGCGAATCAACGAAACTGTTGCACCTTCTTAATCCTGAATCCTTCCAACACAGACTTTCTGGTACGATGATCACGGGAATCCGTGAAACTCTTGCCATATTTAAGAACGAATCTGCGCGGCGCTAAAGCGAAAACCACATTTTGAAAACGGACCACCCTCAATCCGTGAAGCTCTTGCAACTTTTCGAAACGAATGTGCGCGGCGCTAAGGCGAAAACTGCATTTTGAAAAAGGGCGGCCCGTTATCTGTGAAGCTCTTGCATTTCGTAAACGCATGTGCGCGAAGCTAGGGCGAAAACCACATTTTGAAAAGGACCCGCCCTCCATCTGTGGTCAAGTGGTGAAGAAGTCTCAGGCGAAACGCCGGGCCCGCCATAGAAACTGGCTTCGGGGTGCGACAAGGGACAAGTTGTTTATAATGAAAAGGAATGGAAGAGGAGGAGGAGGAAGAGTAGGTGGAGGATGAAGAGGAGGACGAGGAGGAGGAGGCGGAGGAGGAGGGGGCGGAGGAGGATGAGGAGAAGGAGAAAGACGAGGACGAGGATGATGATGACGAGGATGATGCTGCTGATGCTGATGATTATGATGATGATGAGGCGGAGGAGGAAACGAAGGAGGACCATGAGAAAGAAAAAGAGGAGGAGGGAGGAGGATGAGGATGAGCAGGAGGAGGAGGAGGCAGGAGGAGGAGGAGGAGGGGGAAGAGGAGGAGAAGGAGGAGGAGGAGGAGGAGGAGGAGGAGGGAGGAGGGAGGATGGAGAAGGGATGAGGATGAGGATGATGATGAGGAGGAGGAGGGGGGGGAGAGGGACGAGGATGAGGAGGAGACGGATGAGGATGATAAGGAGGAGGAGGGAGCGCAGAGGGCGGAGAGCAAAAGGCGGAGGGCGGAGTGAGGAGGGAAGAGGAGGGAGGATGGAGGAGGGAGTAGGAAGGAGGGAGGAAGGGGGGAGGGAGGAGGGAGGTGGAGGGAGGAGGGAGGAGGAAGGATGGAGGTGGCAGGAGGGAGGAGGGACCAGGGAGGAGGGAGGAAGAGGGAGGAGGGAGAAGGAAGGATGGATGGATGGCAATATGACGGTGTCATGCCAAAACAAATCGGCCTCCCCTGACCTCGAACAGGAACTGCACGGACCAGATGAGGAAGTGCAAACGAGCGAGAAGCCCAAAATGATGTCGCCGATGGAGACGCCAGTGATAACACAAGAAGACTCCGAACAACAGACTTTGGATGAATACCTCAGCGAACACACAGTGAGCAAACCAACAAAACTGAAAAAGGACCAACTCGATTCGGCCCAAAAGAGCAACCTCAAATTCCACAAGCAACAGCAAGAGGCTCCAAACAGAGATCGCCAGCCCCGTTCCCTGCTTCATTGGCCCAAACAGCGGCCACTTTCTTTCCTTCATGCCCACCAATGCGCTGAAAGGATTGATCTCACCCGCTGAGACCAATCAAAACTTGAAATGAAATGCCCTCCCCAGGCGGCTGTGGGAGACGACCACAAAGTAATTGACGACGCCAGCACAGCACTGAAGAGAGCCCCATTGCAAAAGGATAGCTGAACACGTGGCAGCGCAGATGACCCAAATTATTGTAGCCAGCCGAACTGCAAGAGCACCATGCCCGAACAAAAGGTAACGACAACGTGAGCCCAAATTTATTGAGCCTCCGTCTCAGCACCCGATGTCGGCTCTGTAGCAGAGAATGTGCAGCGCCCCGCAAACATCCACATGACAGCGGCATTGAGTTTGGCCCTCGGATGGATGCGTCTCGCAAGCTCGTCGGCACTATTGATGACGACCGTGTCCGCGCTGACTGCTGCGAGCTGCTCGTCCAAAACTCGCTCCATCTGGTGATCCATGGCATGATCCCAATATGAGGCGTAAGGTCCTGACCAATGACTCACGCGACGAAACTCGTGATTGCGTAAAAGGAAAGGCGCTGGCTCCCTCGGAATGGCAGCGGCTCCCATAGCCCTGCAGACAGCAACTGCGCAGGAGTGGCACATGGAACCGTCCCATTGAGCTGTGAAAGCAACATGCCAGCGCCATGCAGTGGCTTGATAAGCCAGCGCTTCTGAATTGAAGCTTCCGTCTCGCTCTAAATAGTTGCGAAGCTGAAACGGCCCATCCTGAGTGCCTCGCATGACCAAATCACTCCCGTGGCCGAGCGGGCGCATGGCCGCCGTTGGGTTACTGTGCGTAGTCCCTTCCATGGGTCTGTAATTCGGGATCGGGCGTAATGAAGCCATGAAACTGGGCACCGCGGCGATCCGCATGCAGTCCGTGCGCCGTGCAATCTCTATGATCGTGGCGTTCGGAAGCTGACCATGGAGCGCCTCATATATGAGCTGGTCGTAGAGAAGCCTGCGAGTCGTAGCGCCGATCTGCCTCTGACCAAGGTATCGACGCAAGAGACAATCGAGGTCATCGCGAAACGACGGCGGCGGACAGACGCAGGATACCACAACCACAGCCGGCACCACTGCAAGGGCTGACCCAAAAAGGTTAAGTAAATCTCGTTTTCGCACGCTGACCCCTAGTTCCCGCAGAGCTTGAGCATGGTGCTGTTCCAGTACACTGATGTCGACGTCTGATGCCTCCCAGCACCCCAAGAGATTAGGATCCATAGCGCCGATGATCTGTGCCTGTCCAGACCAGGGTGTGGGGCGTCACCAGGGGCTCCCACGCAAGGAACCCTCCTGGCCGTGCCGACCCTTAAAAGGGCCAGACCACCGAAGCACCCTCCCCTGTGAGTCGGAGTGCTCCTCTCGAACGTCGGAAAAGACTTCCTCGCTTTCGTCAAGCACGAGCGCCTGCGCACCAGGCGCGGGTGGCGTGCTGTCCCCCAAGCACCACGAGGCGGCGCGAGGACTGGCCAAGTAGGAGCGCACAAAATGTGACAAGGAGGGCGTATGGTGTAAGGACCACCCAGTAACCCCCCCCGCCCCCGCTCGGGCCAGAGTTGCTTGAGGAGGAGGGAGAAGGAAGGAGGGAGGAGGGAGGAGGGAGGGCGGAGGGAGTGCGGAGGGAGGGCGGAGGGAGGGAGGGAGGAGGCAGAAGGCAGGAGGCAGGAATGAGTAGGGAGGAGGGAGAGAGAGGAGGGAGGAGGGAGGAGGGGGGGGAGGGGGGAGGGAGGGAGGGAGGGAGAGAGGAGAGGGAGGGGAGGAGGAGGTGGAAGAGGAAGAGGAGGAGATGAAAATCGACCCTCGTCGCCTCCCGCGCCGGGAAGCACCTCGGCCGCGCCCGCCCGTGGCCGCCGAGACCTCGTCGCCGGGCGGCCCTCGCCGTCAGGTGGCCCCGCGGCGCCGCAGGGGTCCGCGGCCGCCCCCGCGGGCGCCAGGGCGCCAGGGGGGGGCGCTTCGCACCGTCTGCTGCTCGCGGTGGGTCCTGCTCTTGGGCGGAACGGGAGAGAGAACTGGACAGGGGCACCAAGTGCGGCCGAGGCGAAGAGACGCTGCCGCAATCTCGGTCGACCAACGTGTCCGACGTGCCCCCGGCCCTCCAAACGTGCGGTCTCGAGACTCCTGCGCTTCTTCAGCAGTCCTTCCAACATTTGATGCAGGCGTCGCTGAGAGGCCGGCATGTGGCAATGGTCGGGGCCAACAAGAGCTGCGCGGGATGGGCTCGGTGCCATCCAAGATCTTTCCGCTGCTGGGGAACATGCGCTATCGCGGTCGTAGGAGTCGGCCGTCTTCGTGCAGAGGACCTAAAGAACCTCCAGAGCGCCAAATTCTTCCGCGGTACCATCGGATCGCCGTGGCCGCCGAAGCTACGTGACCAAGGCACGTTTATAACGTAAGGTCCTGACGACTGAACCTTAGCTTGGATGCGGGTGCCGTGTGGGCTTCACTAATGCGAACCTTCTTAGGAAACTTGCTGGATTCCGTTGAGTTCGGGGTGGCAGAATCCAGGGAGTGTAGATGGTGAAAGTTGATGCACGACCTCCAACTTCTGCTCCACCTAGGTGCCACGACGCATCTGCCCGAATCCCATGCCGAATTTCGAAAGAACGCTAGCGCCAAGTCTTTCGAGTCGAAGCTCGTCTCGCAAGGGCAACGCCACGCTGACCATGCCGCCCAGAGCCTCGTACTGAATTTCCTGATGGAAAGCTACCCGTGCGAACGTATAGATCGGCACCGTTTTACCTCATATCCTGAGTGTGGGCCATTGTTATTACTCAGACGCCTTTGGACCTTACCTCACCTCCTCCTCCTCTTCCTCTCTCAGGCGCAGTCGTTCACACTCAGACTTACTCATCAACACCTCTTCCTCACTCGCACCCACTCATCACACGGAGACTCACCCATACTCAGACTCATCCAGACTCAGACTCGTTCATACTTGAACTCACTCACATTCAGACTCTCATACTCAGACTCACTCACACTCAGACTAACCCACACTCAGACATACCTACCCTCAGATACAGTCATACTCAGACTCACTCGTACTCAGACTCCTACCAATCATACTCCTACTCAGACTCACTCACGCTCAGACTAACTCACGCTCGTACTCACTCGCGCTCAGACTCACCTACACTCAGACTCACTCACACTCATAATCAATCATACTACGACTCACTCAGACTCATACTCACTCACACTTCGATTCACCCACTGTAGGACTCACATACAAGTGCTTACCGCGATCTAGCAAACGTGGCATTTGGGGACCCGAAGGGGAAGTCGCCAGTGGTGGGGACACTTCAACTCTCGCGTCCACATTGTGGGGACGTCTCGGGCGCTTTGCCTGTCTCGCCCCCCTGGCTTCCTCCCGTTTCGTGGTCCGGTGCTCACCGCGTTGTAGCAGGCGTGGCGCCCGGGCACGCCAAGCGGGAGCCGCCAGGGGTGGGGACGCTCACATCTTCGCCTCCAGAGCGTGGGGACGTCTCAGGCGGCTTGCCTGCCTCGGCCCCCCAGGCTTGTCTTCCGACGTCCGTGCTCTCAGGGCAGGCTGTGGGGATGTCTCAGCCAGGGCGCTCGTCTCAGGCGCGGCGCTTGCTCCTCCCTCACTTCTTCCCCCCTCCTTTTCTCGTTTCCTCCTCCCTTTCTTCTTCCCTCCCTCCCTCCCTCCCCCTCCTTTTCTTCTTTTCTCCCCCCCCTCCCGTCTGGCCGTTCGGGTTCGAACTGTTCTTGGCTGCGCTTCCAGGCGCCCTGCTGATCCCGCTCATCGCAAAAAGGCGGGCTTGAACTAGCACTCCTGGGGATCCCGCTCAGCATGAGAGAAGCAGCTTCAACCAACACCCCCGGAGATCCCGCTCAACGTAACTTGCGAGGGATCCCCACACATCCCTCTCTGAACGGATGCATAATGGTTATGGCTAACTGCTAGCGGGAAGCACGCGGCGGCCGACGCATACATGTACACTGTACACACGTGCCGAAGACACCACTGGCGACAACGATCGCCAAACAGCGTCTGCAAGTAGCGGGCAACCTTCGGAGGCCGACACATGCATGTACACACACACGTATGCCTCAACCGCCACTGGCGGCTGGTGACAACGATTCGCAAACGACGCCGCTCACACAACGCCGCGCTCGCGACAACGCCAGGTCAACACACCGCCTGCGTGTGCTTCTACCCTGCGGCTGGACGGCGGCGGCTCGCCCACTACCTGACGACGGCGGTCCCACATTGAGAGACGGTACGCGCCGCAGTGACCGCCGACTGCGCGCGCGCCAGGAACGCCAGGGACAACGCGGCGCTGAACACGACGCGTGGTGGCTGAACCTCTGTGTGTTCTTCCGCGCCTCCCAGGTGGCGTACATGCTCCTGGGCTGGCCGCCTCCCCGCGAGCTGCTGGGAAGAGGCCCACCACGAGGCCGTGGGGAGGGAGGGCCCTCAAACGCCTCGAGGCTTCCGAGAGGTCGACGGTGTCGAGAGCCGTTTTGCTTGCCGGGAGTTGCGGGATGACGCTGCCAGAAAAAAAGCTAACAGCCCGCGCCCTCTAGACTCTACAGTCGGACCTGGGCCAGAAGAGCATCACTCGAGAACATGAGACACTCCGTCGGCCAAAACAAATAGAACATCCAACTATACCTCCCCACGATGCACAAACACATCCAACAAAAACGAAAGATACCGGATAGAACCCCCAATCATCATTTTTAAGGGGTGGCTATGGGGCTATATGGCTGTATGGCTATAGGACTATAGGGCTATTAAGGCTATAGGGCTATAGGGCTATAAGGCTATAGGGCTATATGGCTATAAGGCTATGGGGCTATAGGGCTATTAGGGCTATAGGGCTATAAGGCTATAGGGCTACAAGGCTATGGGGTTTTAGGGCTGCTGGGCACCCTGGCACCTGGGTACCCGGGCGTGCCGCCGAAATCGGCGCCACACCTCACCTAACGATACGAATCCGCTAGGACCCCTACAGAGGCAAGTTCTGATTGGGGAAAGACACCAGGGTACACTCCCCGAGCCGATCTCGATCTTATGCCTCGGTCCGACCGCATGACCTGATACCAAGCGCGGACGGCCTTTCTGGAGCTGGCTCAACAGAGCAACCCGACGCTTTCTCCACTGCCCTTGCGTGGGCGGCCCAGGGCTGCCGGGCCCGATGCCACGTGCGGGCGGCTTCTTTTTTACAGTTCCCCTCGCGTCCAGCCGCGCCCGGCCCGATGTCTTATTCGGACGGTCGCGCCCGACAGCAACTGCCGACGAGGAATTTTTTGCAGCGAGCAAATCTCGCTCTGGCCGCTGGCAGGACGAGCGAAATACTTGCTGTCAGCACCATGCGCTCTTGTCAGAAGTGCCGCAGTGAGAATGGCAAGAGGAATGCCCCCCTCGCTCTTCAACTTGTGCTTCCTCATGTCCAGAGGAGGAAGCTGAAATTGTCGCTGTCGTCGTGGTCGCGCCCATGGTCCACGCGAACTCGCTCTCACACCCAGCTGCTCTAAGAAAGAGTTCTTCAGCGAGGCGTGACAGGAGTATGAGATGCACATGTACAGATCTTGGCACCGAACGATTGAATGTGGCGGCCTGGCGCGAACGGCAGAAGTCGGAGAAGAGCGGACTGAGACATCGGCGGCTCAAAATCGGTCCCTGGACCCCTCCCAAGGTCCAAACGCACCAACTTTCCGAGCTGCGTCCAGCCGTGGCGATGAGAAGGCCCCCGCACGCCAACCACTGCTGCCTCAGCCCGCCCTCCTCTGAGCCTCGAAGGCGCCGCAGACGCGCCGCGAGCCACCGCGGATCCTGAGACGAACCCATTGGATCCCTGCGGCAACCCCAGAAGAAGAGAACACGGGACATAAACAGAACCTGCTGGCGCTCCGGCGCCGCAAGGGGGGGGGGCCCAGCGCGGACACGAGAAAAATCCGCGCGGAGCGCCAAACGTTTGTGTTTGTGTGCTTTTTCTTCTCCTTGGCAAATTCCGTACTCTTGCTTTCTCTCTTGTGACGTTGCGCCGAAGTCGGTGACCTCGAAAACGCGGTTCTCGTAGATAGCAGCAACCATGTTTACAAAACGATTAGGGCATCCAAATCTTCGAAGCGACATGGCCAGCGCCTGAGGCGACACAGAATCGAAGGCCTTTGCCCAATCCAGCGCCAAGAACAACCCAGCCCGCCCTGCAGGGAGGGGCAGCTGGGGAGGCACCAGCACGCGGGCGCACACGGGCACGGGCGTCCCTGCTCGCGCTGCGCCGCCACGGCTGGGCCAGCCGTGGGCCGAGGATGGGCGCAGCCTCGCGACGCACCCACCCTCCCATGTGGAAGGACGCGAATGGCATTGAGACAGGATGGCGGCGGGCCTCCTCATCCTCCTCGTCGTCGTCCTCCTCCTCCTCGTCCTTCTCCTCCTTCTCGTCCTCCTCCTCGTCCCGCTCTTCCTCCTCGTCGTCCTCCTCCTCCTCCTCGCCCTAGTCGCCGTTGTCGTCCTCCTCATCTTGGCAGCCCCGAACTGTACGGGAAAATTGGGTACGATGTTCAACGGCAAATGCTGTCCAAAACCGACAGCTGCCGCCGTTGGGTAGGCGACCTTTTGTATAAAATTGATAACGTCCGCGGCGACGCCGACAGCGTCTTCTGTTCAAAATGGACGAGAACTGCTGTCCGTCTTCGCCACCACTCCTTCCGTACCAATTTCCGTGGTACCAATCCTCCTCGAGTCGATCCCTTCCGAAGAGCAGAAGCAGGACTCAAGGAAGGCCCCATGCCCGCCGAGAAACTACAGGGGGAACAGCGCGCCGGGGCCCCGGCACCCTGTCGCGGACGCAGTCCACCGGTAACAGGCTGCCCCGGAGCGCCACCTCCCCGGCGCAGGCGGCGTCCGCCCGCGGCGGGCGGTCCAGCAGCACCGAGAGGAGCGCGAGGGCCACGGGAAGGCCCACCGACGGACCTGTGGGAGATGGGTGGTACTTTTGACTGTAGAAGGCGACGCCAGCCAAGAGAAACTCGCGCTCCACAGCGAGCCGCAGCGCCGATGCATCGGCGATGCGGCGCGGCAGCTTCCCAGGGATGGCGAGGTCGAGCATGAGTCCCCGTAGACTGGAGCGGAAGGAGCTGGAGGAGCAGGGGGACCAGGGGGAGGCGGAGGGGAAAGGAGGGCCGGCGGTGCGCCCAGGGGGAAAGGCAGAGGAGATTTGGCCTCCTAAGGAGGCTCAGGAGCCCGAGAAACTTTCCAAGCCTCCCCCAAAGTCCCGACAATCTTCTCGGAAGACCCAAAGAGGCTTCCGTGAAACACCGCCGCCTCCGAAAAAACTTTCACCCTCTCACCTCACTTCCTCCCGTCGCGTGCCGCCGGTCCAGTCAATTAAGATCACAAGGATGAGTGACGGTCCGAGGGGCCCATTTCCTGCCCCTCGGCTTCAATTCGGGTGCCCAAAGGCCTTGTATCAATACCGCGCGTCCATATGTCCTGGTCACACTGAATTGGTGCTTATCCCGATGCCCTGTCGTCGTCGTGCCAACAAGGATCTCGGTACGGCGATCTGGACATTTCTCCCGGGCTTTCGTCGCGCTTTAGGTCCTAAAGCTGCGAATTCTCCAGCAGCGCCGCGGACGGAGCACATCACATTTTCGAATTCGGCTCTCTCCTTGGAGCCGCGCGCATTAATGTAAAACATCTCCACTTTTTGTACGGATGGAGGGCAGCACCTGCTCAACATCTTTATTTTCAGGATTTTTAGTTTCACGGTCATAGAAATATAATTTTCCAACCACTGCGCGGTTGAAATACAAATCCTTGTCAAGAAACCTTGGTCTCCCCAGGGCCACCCTTTCATGTTAGGATCCTGAAGCTTGATCCCTCCACAGCTCTGGAGTGAAGACGAATTAGGTATAGACTGTAAGGATGGTGAGGGGCTCTTCAGAACACTCGCGACAAACTCATGAGCCAAACAGGATGCCTCTGGAATGCACCGACAAGTCTACCACGTCCGAGAGTTCAACACACCCAGTGATCGACTGTAAATTCACAAACTGACTTCCTCAGTCCGCCCCATCTGAATGAGCTCGAAACTCTCGCTCGGCAGAATCGGGAGCGGCCAAAAGGGGGGTGTCCAAGAGGGTGGGGTGCAAATCATGACCGGCGGCATGTGCGCGGCCCAGCGGGGGGGCCAGGGACGTAATGGAAAAAGAAGAGGTGCCATGAAATCTGAAGAAATATCATGGCCCGCGCCATGATATCCACCCCCCCCTAGTCATCACCCCCCTCTTTTCCGCCCCCGAGCCCAGGTCGCGCCAACGGCGTCTGCGAGCCCGGTGAGCTGCGCTGCCGAGGAACGTCGCAAACCAGCCTGGAAGGTGGGAGAGGGCCCGGGGTAGCGGCCGCGGCTGCGAAGGCTGAACCACTCGAGAGCGGCACAAACTCCAAGGTCCACCATCCCTGAATCGTCAAGAATCAACAAACTGATTTCCTCAATCCGCCCATCTGAATGAGCTCGAAACTTTCGCTCGGCAGAAGCAGGGGCTCTCAATCTCTGACCGCAGGCGCGACGCATCCTGCTACCGCTCAAAATTACACGTTGCAACAACAAGCGGTACAGATACCGGCGGCCCGTGTCCCGCGCTTCGCTCTCGGGCAAGAGGGGGGGAGGAGGAGGAGGAGGAGGAGGAGGAGGAGGAGGAGGAGGAGGACGAAGAGGAGGAGGAGGAGGAGGAGGAGGAGGAGGAGGAGGAGGAGGAGGAGGGGAGGACGAGGAGGAGGGGGGAGGGGGCTCTCAATCTCTGATCGAAGGCGCGACGCATCCTGCCACCGCTCAAACTCACATGGCGCAGCAACAGGCGGCACGGATACCGGCGGCCCGTGCCCCGCGCTCCGCTCTCGGGCAGGAGGGGGGGAGGAGGAGGAGGAGGAGGAGGAGGAGGAGGAGGAGGAGGAGGAGGAGGAGGGGAGGAGGAGGAGGAGGAGGAGGAGGAGGAGGAGGAGGAGGAGGGAGAGGGGGAGGGGGAGGAGGACGAGGAGGAGGAGGAGGAGGAGGAGGAGGAGGAGGAGGAGGAGGAGGAGGAGGGGGAGGAGGAGGAGGAGGAGGAGAAGGACTAGACCGACCCGACCTTCCCTCGGGACGGCAACCCCGACGCCAAGTGTCGGACCGAAGCGGCCCGGGATCGCCCCTGTCTTGGAGGGGCCCTGCCTCAGAGCCTCCGTCGCCGTAGGCTCGGAGGTCTGCAGCAGACCTGACCAGAGCAGCTGCAACTGTGCTGCTTTCGAGTTGGAGCGGTCTTCCTTGGTCATAACGTCGACTGGCATCAGGGGACGGGGTACCCAGCGGACAACTCCCGCTTCCAGCCAAGTCAATGGCCATCCTCTGGTTGGTCCTACTCCCCGAAGTGTCCTGGCCCAGAGTATCAAACAATCTATTGTCGTCAACAACGCTCACATATCCCTCGGGTTGAGCATCAGCAACGCTTGGTACCAGGAGCGTGTCGCACTCCAGTGCATTACCCATCCAGCTGTTCCATCAACGAATTTGTGACTTCATCTTTAAGATGCCACGCTGCTCCTCAACTACGCCTTTCTATATCTGTGCATTACCCCTCACCCGTTCAACATGTGCATCATTATCTTTTTCTCGAGGGGCAGCGACTGCATATCCATCTTCAGCACAACTGATCTACGCCAAGCTGAGCTCAACCAGGCCAATTACATGCCCGGATACAGGGTGCCTAAGATGGCTCAACCTAGCTCCGACTCCACGCCGAGTCCACGTCAACTGAGCTCAGTGAGGGCCTGGACTCAGAGTGCCCAAGAGGGCCCACCACCGCTTCCGTGTGGCAGCATGCCGCCTCCGAGACGGCAGGACGGTCTGTTGACGAGACGACCACCCTCGCTGCTTGACTGGTGCTTCTCCGCAGCCCCTCGGGCGACGGCCGGCCCGGGAACCAGGCAAGGGGGCTCGCAGGGGGACGCGCGCGAGGCGTCAGGGAACGAGGAGCACGGGGCGGCCCCGCACCCATCCCGACCGCGGGCAGAGGCTTCGCCGAGAGGAGAAACCAACTTTCGAGTGAAGCAAAATTCTGTAGTTGACCCCCGGTTCGAAGACTCCTCCCTCCCTCCCCCTACTCCTCCTCCACCTCGCCCCTCCGTCCTCTCTCCTCTGTTGTGCCTCCTTCCTCCTCACCTCTTCCTCCTCCCCTCTCTGTCGTGCCTCCTGCCTCCAGACTCCTCCGACCTTCGGGCTCACCCATCCTCCCTTCTCACTTCTCCGTCCTCCCCGAGAGGGGCGGGGAGGAAGAGGGGGATGAGAGGGGGGAGGGGGGATCATGAGAGGGAGGAGCTGGAGGAACGGGAGGAGGATGGGGAGGGGGAAGAAGAAGGAGGGAGGAGAGAGAGAGGAAAAGGGAGGTGACTGAGGAGAAGGATGCTATTCCCTTCTTTCTCCCCGGCGGACCGTCCCTCAGGAGGCCCGCGTTGGGGAAGTGGACCTCAGCACCCGCTCGCGCTCGGGGGAACGACTGGCGGGGAACATCTTCCCCCCGTCCGCAATTGGCCTGGCAACGATCGGTGTTGGTGTATAGTTGGCGTGCTCCGTTCTTGCAGCGTGCAGCTGAGAAAGCGTGAGACCCAATGGGGGGGATAGGAGGACGATGACCACGACGAAGGACATATGCAATGGGCAATGTGAAGACATTGCGAACTGCATGAACGTAAACTTTCGAAAGTCCGCACGCACCTCCGGAAACAGAAATTCAGTATTTTTTCTTTGATGGAACCTCGTAGTCTACCAGAAAAGAGTGGTTTCAAACGTGTGCCTCACCCGGGAGCGTATGTGGTGCAAGCTATGTGGTGCGAGTTGCTCGCAATGAGTTGTCCACTCCACTGCTCGCGCAAACATTCCACCCACCCACCCGCAACTTGGTTTGCAAACCTCATGCGGTGGCGATTGCGATGAGTGCTTGGCGCTGGCTGGTGCATCTCTGCGGCCGCGCCAGCCCGCGCATGCGCGCGCAGCGGCCAGGTAGTTTGGCGTGACCGACGCGGCCGCGGTGGTGCTGACCGCTCGGCACATCCAGGCGGACACTTGAGTGCGAGTCGGCGACTTGGGCGGGTGCGGTATCATGGCAACGTCGACACTTGTAGATAAGATGATGATGATGATGATGATGATGATGATGATGATGATGATGATGATGATGATGTTGATGCTGATGCTGATGCTGATGCTGATGATGATGATGATAGTAGCGATGTTGGTGACGATACTGACAGCGACGACGGCACGGCCAGTGACGGCGCTGATACCGATCACGCCGACGACGATGACGGCGTCTTCGCGTCAGTGATGAAGGTTTTGAAAAGAAGTCGAGATGCGCACGCGGCACACGCGCGAGAATGGCTCGCATGGTATTATTTGACGCGGACCGTGCCACCCCAGCACGCGCGCAAGGGCGTTCGAACGATTTCGACATGCGCGCGCGAAGCTTTTTTGGTAGGAATTCATGCACATGCTGACTAACTTATGGTTTTCTTAAATTCGCAAGAGCGCGCGCACGCTTTTGTTGAAACTCTGTGTTGCGAACCCTTTTTTTGTTATTTGGGCTCTCGATTTTGAAATCCTTCCGAAACCGATAGTTTTTAAGGATTTCGGCATGCGCGCGCGACGACGCGCGCGCGTGCACTTCGTCCCATGTTTTACAAAGGATTCTCGCGAGGGCACGCGCGCAAGGGCGTTCGAACGATTTCGACATGCGCGCGCGCGAAGCCCGTGTGGTAGTCTTTTCTGAAACTCTTTGAGCACCTATGGCTAAGATTTTCTGAAATTCTCTAAAAGCGCGTGGTTTTCTCAGCAATTCGCAAGAGCGCGCATTTTTCTCTTCTGTTTTTGAAAATCCGTGTTTCGAAACCAATGATTTTACATGTTTTTTTGGACGCTCGATTTTGGAATCCTTCCGAAACCGAATGTTTTGAGGGATTTCGGCATGCGCGCGACGACGCGAGCATGTGCACTTCGTCATATTTTTGGCAAGGGATTCTTGAAAACTTATGGCTTTTGGTAAACGAATGTGCGCGCATAGATTTTTTGCAGAGAATGGCGGAGGGGGGGGCGGCGATACTGGCCTGGCTGGGACAGTATGAAATCAATGGTAGGATGGACATTGGGTCAGAATCCTGTGTGTTCTGCATCGGCTCCTGGGGGGTCCTGGAACCCCGGGAGGGGGGAGGGGTGGCAGAAGGCACCTCCCTCTAGAAAGGGGAACCTGTGAGGTGCAAGCTGTGTGGCCTAAGCTGCGTGGTGCAGCAGCCACGGGGCGGCCACGGGGCGGCAACGCGGCGAAGCCTCGGCGGACCCCCCGTGCGCGGCAGGCGGCAGCGAGGCGGTCGCGGGCGGCGACGCGGCGAAGCCTCGGCGGACCCCCCACCGTGGGCGGCGACGAGGCAGCCACGCGTGGCGACGCGGCGGAGCCTCGGCGGACCCCAGGTGGGCGACAACGGGGCGGCCACGGGCGGCGCGGCGGATCCCCCAAGTGGGCGGCAACGAGGCGGCCACGGGCGGCAGCGTGGAAACTCCTCGACAACCAACGACTCAGGGAGACAAGCAAGAACCCCGAACAGTGCAAGCAGCAAGTACATACGAGATTCCCAACGATTTTCCTGAACAACATCTCGAACAATATCCCGAGCAACCGTGCCCACCATATATACTGGCCAAGGCCATCATCAACATCCTCAGCAATATCCTTCTCGATATTCTCAACGATGTCCTGCACAATATTCAGTGGCCCTCAATATGATACCAATTATCCCAGAGCGACCCTACCTAGGATTTGGAGCCCCGAAGAGAGCAATATTAGTAGTAACGGTAAACGCCGTCCCTCTCCTTCTCCTCATCGTTGCAGTTGTAGCAGTAGCGGTAGTAGTAGTCGTAGTAGTAGTAGTAGTAGTAGTAGTAGTAGTAGTAGTAGTAGTAGTAGTAGTAGTAGTAGTAGTTAGTAGTTAGTAGTAGTAGTAATAGTAGTAGTAGTAGTAGTAGTAGTAGTAGTAGTAGTAGTAGTAGTAGTAGTAGTAGTAGTAATAGTAGTAGTAATAGTAGTAGTACTAGCACAGCTTAATACCTACATCTACATCTAGACCTACATCCACATCTACACCTACAGCTACAGTTACATGTACACATGCATCTACATCTACATCTACACCTACATCTACATCTACAGCTCCACTCACATCTACATCTACATCTACATCTACATCTACATCTACATCTACACCTACATGCACATCTACATCTACATCTACACCTACATCCACATCTACAACTACACCTACATCTACATCTACATCTACACTTTCGCATTGGTTTTGCTTTTGCTTTGCATTGCCTTTGCTATTGCTCTTGCATTTGCTTTTGCCTTTGCCTTTGCTTTTGCTGTTGATTTTGCTGTTGCTATTGCTGTTGCTTTTGCTTTGCTATGCTATGCTGTGCTATGCTGCGCTATGCTATGCTATGCTATACTGTGATATGCTGCGCTATGCTATGCTATGCTATGCTATGCTATGCTATGCTGCGCTGCGCTATGCTATGCTATGCTAAACTATGCTATGCTATGATATGCTGCGCTGTGCTATGCTAATCTATGATATGCTATGTTGTGTCATGCTATGCTATGCTATGCTGCGCTATGCGGCGCTATGCTATGCTATGCTAAGCTATGCTATGCTAATGCTGCGCTGCGCTAAACTGAGCTAATAAGCTAGGCTAGGCTAAACTAAGCAAAGCTAAACTAAGTTAAGCTAGGCTAAGCTAAGATGAGATAAGCAAAGCTAAGCTAAGGGGGCGCAACTAGGGGAACCACGGGGCGGATACTGGGGGAACCGCCTGGGCCGGTTCCCACTGCCCGGCCCTTTAAGCCAAGAGAGTAAGAACCCTTCTAGGCAGAGCCTAGGTAGGGACTGTGATCGGAAGATGACCTCCGTAGTGCGTCAATGTGGTCTTACTGTGACCTCCATATGACCTCAAGCGCGACGGCGTGACGACTCCCAAACGGGGCTGCCTGGTAGGTACGCCTGTTATGCATGCTGCATGCTTGCTTGCTGGGCCATCGCGTGGATTAACGGGGATCTTTGGGTCCTGGCAGCCGCGGCATGCAGGGCGGGCGACGCGGGACACCCAAGGCCTGCGGGATCACCCGGGCTACTCGGGCCTGGCGGCCGCGGCCTGCAAGCCAGCCGACTGTGAAGCTCTGCGCCGATGATGACCCAGGGCGGCCGCCCAGTGCCTGTGAAGCAGGTTATTCTCCAATCTATGCTAACGCTCCACTAGACCTCAAGGCCGCCCCCCGATTGTGAATCACACCTCGCCACTCATCTCTCGGGACCGCCCCGCGACTGCGAAGCACAATAAAAGCGAACTACCAAAAGAAGGCCGAGGAGGATGAGGGGGAGGAACACAAGCACGAGAAGGGGGGTGGATGATGGAAGGGAAGGAGGAGGTGAGGAGGAGGAGGCGGAGTAGGAGGAGAAGGATGATGATGATGATGATGATGATGATGATGATGATGATGATGATGATGATGAGGATGAGGATGAGGAGGAGGAGGAGGAGGAGGAGAAGGAGGGGGAGGAGGAGGACGAGGGGAGGAGGAGGAGGAGGAGGAGGAGGAGGAGGAGGAGGAGGAGGAGGAGGAGGAGGAGGAGGAGGACGGAAGGAACACTAATGCAGGAATTCAGTGGGAAGACTGCGTCTGCTCACAGACACAGCGTTAATTACACAGACACGATGGAGCAGGATGAGGAGGGGAGAGGACAGAGGAGGGAGGGGGGGGATTGAGGAAGAGGAGGAGGAGGAGGATGATGCTGATGATGATGAGGAAGGAGGAGGAGAAGGAGGAGGAAGAGGAAGAGAAGAAGGAGGAGACGGATGAGGAGAAGGATAATGAGAAGGATGAGGAGGAGGAGGATAACGAGGAGGAGGGAACATGGAGCAGGATGAGGAGGGGAGAGGGGGAGGAGAAGGAGGAGGAGGAGGAGTATGGGGAAGAGGAGGTAGGGGGATGGGAGATGATGATGATGCTGCTGATGATGATGTGGATTGGGATGGGAATGATGATGCTGCTGCTGATGATGCTGATGATGGCGATGATGATGATGGGAAAGGAAACGAGGAGGAGGACGAGGAGGAGGAGAAGGAGGAGGGGGAGGATCATGAGGAGAAAGAAGAAGAGGAGGAGGGGACGGAAGGAATCTTAATGCAGGAATGCAGTGAGAAGACTGCGTCTTTCACAAGGCACAGAGCTACCATAGACCCTCCGAAAAAAAAGAAGAAAGACCAGAACGCAGCAGGATACCCTACGCGCAAGACGGACCTGGAGCTTAAACTACCCCTGGACCCCGGGCGTCGAGTGGCTGCCGACTCTTGGGATGGCGGCCAGCCTCCAGCTGGACCAAGGCCTCTCTCCGAGAGGGAGATCCAGAATGCCGGGGCAGGGGGCCAAGACTTCCCTGCCCACCCTGACGGGCCCGTACGCCCCGCATCGCCGGCACCAGACGACCGTGCCCGTGACGGCAACGTCGTGGCCCTCGGGCGCCAGCATCCTCGAACACGGCATCACGAGAGGCCCCCGCGGGCCAAAGGACCCCCACGCGGGAGTTCCGACCCCGCCCTCGCGGGCAGGGCCCGAACGCGCACCGACAACCCCAGCCCGAGCTGTCCCAGACGCCCCCCCGCAGAGCAGAGGGGCCCCAGCCGCGCCCCCGAGGGCAGGCACGGGGGCCCCCCTCCCCCCAGAAGGCCCCGGCCGAACAGCCAGCCGCAGCCGACCCAAGCCCGGCGGCAGCAGGAACCACCCTGACGAGGTGCCCGCAGAGTCCCCACCATGCCCCTCGCCCCGAACCCCAGGGGGGGCCTCGACGGGGGGATCGTCGTCAGCCTCGAGAACCAAAGCCTGCAACTCAGAGATCGCCGGGGGCCGGCGCAGCCTGTCTTTTCCACCATCAAGCTGCCAGCTCGACTCGGCAGTGCGCGCAGCTCTTCGACAACGGCACATGTCTCTCCCAGGCATCTCAACAAAATCATGCTCATGCAGCGCGAAACTGATCCTTCTCAAGTGCTCGGACGTCCTAAACGAGGCAAACGTACTCGTGAGCTTCGCTTTGTCGGCCCACAACAACTCCAACCTGCAACTCCGCTGGACAGCCAACGCTTGGTACTTAGCATACTGTCGGGCCCCATTGTAGGCATCCTTAAAGAACCTGGCGTACCTTCTGGCAGCTTCACAGAAAAGGCCCTAGCTTGGCGAAGTAGGCCTCCCACATGTTCCCGACGTGCCACACATTCGGAGGAAAGGGAGGGGCCTCAAGAGCAGGGTATAGGACCTCATCATCCGTCACGTGGGCAGGGCGCCAGGCAAACCTAGGAGGCTCACGGTCGAGAGCCACGGGCTGTCTCCAATCACCAGGGTACGTGAGGCGAATCGAAGGCATTGTCCCCAAGGCCTGCAGTCCAGCCGTCCTCTCGGCTCGGCCGACAATCTGTTGGACGCCTGCGAACCCGCCGTAATTACGCGGCGCGAGTGGGGACTCCTTTGGCGTCCAGCATTCCTGCCGGCCGCCGCAGCGCCGCAGCTCAGGGACATCGCTGTGATATCCCGAGCCGTCGGTAAAAGTACAAGTCACCCCTGGAGTCTGGTAGCGACGTCCAACCAGCCCAGGAAAATGTGGGTGGGTGCCTCCTCGACTGGAGGCGGCACATCAATCTTTGGCCACCTTGGAATACCGATGGCCAGCGCAAACGAATCAACATCCTGGCGATTTTCCCCAATCGGTCCATGCTCCAATGTCGCGTCGCGAGCTGCGGCCATCTTGGGGTCAAGGCCACAGCCCTCCTCCTCATCCAACACTCTCTCTGTGAGGGCAGGACGCTGCAGAAAAGGCCTGGCCGAACGTCTCAACCTCATGTGGGCATGCTCACAATTTCGGGTCATCACACAATCCGTGCTTAAATAATCTGGCCTTGGGCCACAACAAATTTGACCAAAGGCTGCGCAGAACACATGCCCTTCCCGCCCCAGTCACCGCAACACAAGCACGAAGCCTGCGGGCCCAGAGCGACCGACTGGGCGGCTCAAAAACAAAATGATGAGCAATGCGTCTCATCTGCCACCGATGGATTCCCAATCTGAGGAGATCACGAAAAAACCTGAGCGGGGTGGCCAGCAGCGAAAAACATGTCCCTCATCCGGCCCAATGAGGGTTGAGGAGTTCATCGCCCAGCCAATGCGCTTGAGCGAGAGGATCACCACCTTCAAGGGTCCGCGAGCCGACGCCCACGTCAGCAGGGTGAGGAGGAGGCGGAGGAGGAGGAGGGGAGAGGAGGGAGGATGCAAGATGAGGGGGAGGAGGAGGAGGAGGAGGAGGAGGAGGAGGAGGAGGAGGAGGAGGATAATGAAAGTGAGGAGGAGTAGGAGGAATACGAGAAGGAGGAGAAAGCGCCTCGCTGGCGAGGTGGCCGGCCGATCAACGGAATCGACGCGGTGCAACGGCGCTGACTTGTCCCCGAACCTCTAGAGAATCGGCTGTAACCGAAGCATCAGGCTCGAGCACACTCGATAATCCGGCCGAAACAGGGCGGCGTGACTAAGCAGAGCACTGGAGGTTTCTGCGTGGGAGTACGACGTGTTTTTTTTTTTTTCTTCTTCCGACGAGTTGGTGCAATACACTGGCTTTGACAGAGTGCAATGAAAGGCCTGCGCCGTGCTCGCAGCAATGACAGCTGTCAGCTCATTGAGCCCGCGCCGCTGACGATCAACAAAGTCCTCCCACTACCGATGGAGAAAGAGGAGGGAGAGGGATGAATGGGGGAGGGAGGAGGAGGAGGAGGAGGAGGAGGAGGAGGAGGAGGAGGAGGAGGAGGAGGAGGAGGAGGAGGAGGAGGAGGAGGAGGAGGAGGAGGAGAAGGAAGAGGAGGAGGAGGCGAAGGAGGAGAAGGAGAAAGAGGAGGGGGATGCTCACGGATCAAACCAAGCAACAAGCAAGTGTAGTAGTCAGAGGTCGAGGACAGAGTCCTCGACACCGCAGCGAGCGGACAATTGTAGGATGCCGCGAGACACTGAAAAATACATGGTCAGGTCAAATTGAAAATGGAAGAGGGGAGTGCAAGCTTCTCAACCGCCCTGGGAGAAGCGTCCCCCAGGGCAAAGAACTACATCCTGTACGCATCGTCGCCCGTGCCCTCCGAGGACCCAAAGGCGGGGATACTGAGAGCGCAACTCACAGAAGCTCCTGGCCGCCCCCGTGGCGCCCAACAGCGCGCCCAACGACGCCCAACACAGTCGTCGTGCTACTGCTAGGAACGCCACGTGAAGAACGAGTGGGGCTTTTCCGACCACGGCGAGCCTCGACCACGAAGAGGCTCCACGACTGAAATCTAAGGAACGACTCGAAAACCAGAGCCCCTCTTTGAACGAAGGAAGACTCGAACAACCTAAATCGATGGAAGACCTAAATTTGAGGAGCGACTCGAAGTGATCTTTAGATCAGCGTCTTGACGCAGTGCACCTCCCTCATACGGCGCACAGCGGGCGCTCCAGGGGATCTACTTGGGCGCTGTGTGAGCGCTACTTGCGCGCTGCTGGGCGCTCTTGGGCGCTACGGAGCGCTGTTGGGCGCCGTTCGCCAATCCGTCACCGTGCCTGCACGATGCGGGCGTGACGCTCTGGGTGCTGCCCTGTAGGGCCTGTGCACTTCGAACAAGGGGACCCCCCCCTTCTCGCTGCACCCAGTCGCAGGAGCCCCCCCGAGGCGTCCTCGCCATCTCTCGGACGTCCATTCCCTGTGCCTTTTTTCGGTTTCGTGCGTGGTTCTTTCGCCAATTGATCATGGATGCTCCTCGATGGTCCTCGCCGAAGGAACAGATGCACACGTCCGAGCGATGCCAAGGGCCTGTGCATTTCGAACAAGGGACCCCCCCCCCCTTCTCGCTGCACCCAGTCGCAGGACCCCCCCCCGAGGCGTCGGGCGGCAGGCGCGACCACCCTCGGGGGAGGGGCTGCCGGAGTGGCCGAGCAGACGCCGCGGATGGCCGAAGGTGGGGCCGGCGGGGGCTCGAGGGCGAGGCGCAGAGGGGCCGAGCGCCGGGCGGCGCCGGGGTGGTCTCGTGGCTCCCGAGGCCAGGGCCCCCTCGCCATCGCTCGGACGTCCATTCCCTGTGCTTTTTTCGATTTCGTGCGTGGTCTTTTTCGGAAAATAATCAGGGATGCTCCTCGATGGTCCTCGCCGAGGAAAAAATGCACACGTCCGAGCGATGCCAAGCCCCTCGTAGAGCAAGTGGCGTGTCCGCGGCCCAGAGCTTCCAGGGCGGCTCGCGTGGGCAACCGGAGCAGCCGAGAGGGCCTAGCATGCCCCGAATGCGGACCAGGGTAGCCCAAAGGCGGCGAACGTGGCCCGAAGACGGTCCAAGATGCACCCAACAGGGCTTCAAGAGGACCTCTAGAAGGACGCGAAGAAGCCACCGTGATCGACCCACGAGCCCAGAAGGGGGATTTATCATGGCGAGGCATAGGGGCGCTTCCAAGCACATCAATTGGGTGATGGGCAGTGGCAGTGCTGAAGATATCAATGGTGATGACACTATGCCAGGGGCTGTGTTGTGCTGCTCAGCGCTGTGCCGCGCCGCACAGTGGCGTGCGAAGGGACATGCCACTGAACATGCAAATGGACGTGCCAGGTGACGTGCCAAGGGACTCGCCGCGCGATCTGCCAGGGGGGCACGCCACGGGACGCGACATGTCCCAGGGGGACGCGCCACGGGACGTGCTAGCGGACGTGCCAACGGACGTGCCGGGGGAGGCGCCGCGCGACATGCCCAGGGCGTGCCAGGTATCAATGGTGATGATACTATGCCAAAGTCTGTGTTGTGCTGCTCTGCGCTGTGCCGCGCCGCACAGTGACATGCCAAGGGACGCGCCGCGGGACGTGCCAATGGACGTGCTGAGTGACTCGCCGCGCCGGGTGCCAGGGGGACGCGCCTCGCGACGTGCCCAAGGGAAGCGCCAAAGAGAATGCCCAAGAACGTGCCCGAGGGTCACGGTCCCTCGTGGGTTACGCTGCGTCTGCGCTCCCAAGGCCGCGAAACATTCCGCAGACTTTGACCAACCTCCCTCCCAAGAGCAGAAGAACAATACTTTTCTGCTTTGGGGCACGTCTTCAGGTGGCGCAGTTCGGCCCCCCGCCGTTTCCTGAAAATTCGGTGCTGGACCCGAAGGCGCGAATCCTCGTAAATTACCATGTGTCCTCGCTCCTTAGTAACTCAGGCTGGGTTCGCGCTCCCAATGCCCAAATCCCTTCTAAATTACACTGGGTTCGCGCTGCCAGGTCAGCGTTCCCCCGTGAATCACGCTGGAATCATGCTCCCAGGGCCACGGTCCTTTGTAGATTGCTCTGCGTCCGCGCTACCCGGGCACGATCCTTGCAAATTGCACAGCGCCCGCGCTCCCAAGGCCACGATCCATGGGAAATCACGGTGCTTCCGCGCTCCGAGGGCCGCGATCCCTCGCAAATTGCGCCGCGCCCGTGCTCCCATGGCCAGGATCCACCGGATAAGTACTCCGAATCAGCGCTCCCAGGGCCAGGACGGTAGATTACATTGTGTCGGCGGCCCTGGGGCCGCGATCCCTCGTAAATCACGCTGGGCTCGCGCTCCTAGGGCCAAGATCCCTTGCCAATCATATTGGATTCGCGCTCCCAGGGCCGCTTCCTTGTGTAAATTGCAAAGGCATCGCGCTGCCGAGGCCACGACCCTTTTCTAAATTGCGCCGCGTCCGCGCTCTCAAGGCCACGATCCTTTGCAAATTACGCTGCGTCCGCGCTTCCAGGGCAAAGATCCACAATACATTGTGTTTTCGCCCCGCTAAAGCGACGGGGTCAGATCTAACCGGACGGTCGAAATCCCAACCGGACGGTCCAGATCCCAACCACTAAGACAAACCCGAACGGTCCAGATCCCAACCGCCAGACGAAGCTATGTCAAACTTTGTTCTTGCAAGAAGCTCACTGAGATTTCATTGTGCGCATTTGGGATCTGAACCGCTCCGCTGCGATATTCTATGCGAGCTCTAAGTACTCCATGAATGCTTTTACAAAGCTCGGAACACTCCACGACGGCGGCGCATACGAGCGCATGAGACACTTTTACGAAACGTGTCAAACGTATACGAAACGCATCTGACACGCATCCGCAAGTTAGCAGGCACGCGTGCGAAACAGATGCCAAACGTACACGAAACGTATACACAACGTGTATGACACGTAAATGCCTTGTTTCTGAAACGCATCCGAAACGGCTACAAAACGTACGTGGGGCTTGCATGATTATGGTACGTGAATTGGACGTCTCAGGGCTCGTCTCGGCGCCTTTGTGGGGGCCTGTTGGGGCGATATGTGGGTGTCCAGGACCATCTTGGAGCGTCGGGAAGCTAAACAAGCAGAATCAGGAGCAACTTGGAAAAACCTCAAAAAACAATGATTTAGGCATCTGGGGGCCTGTTTGGGTGTACTCTTGGGGACCCCTTGGGCCGTGTTGGATGCATTCTGGGCCATCCGAAACCCATCATGGGCGTGTTCGAACGATACAGTCGGGCTGCTGAAAGAAGGAACGATGAACAAGGAACGAGGCGCCTTTTTGGCCCCACAAGCGCCTCCTTGGCTGTAGCTCGGTGACTGTAACCCGTTTGGAGGCCTCTCGCGGCCTTCCTCAACTGTGTTGGGGCTGTCTTGGGCCGTCTGGGGGCGTCCCTGGGCTGTCTCGGTGCCCTCGTGGGAGCCTGTTGGGGCGATATGTGGGTGTCCGGGACCGGCTTGGAGCGTCGGGAAGCTGAACAGGCAGAAACACGCTGAGAGCAATGATGTCGGCTTACTAGCCGGCCGCTCTGCGGTTGATCGGGAGTTTCTGTATATAGAAGAAGGTGCGTGCGCCTGTTGGCGAGGGTGAGGATGAGGTTCCTCCTCCTCCTCCTCCTCCTCCTCCTCCTCCTCCTCCTCCATCCTTCTCTTGCCTCCGTCTGTCCTCCTCCACCCCGCAGCTCCATCATCTTCTCCTCCTCCTCCTCCTCCTCCTCCTCCTCCTCCTCCTCCTCCTCCTCCTCCTCATTCCTCCTCTGGGCACCTCCCCCGGGGCGCGGATCCACCGGATCTGTCCGGATCTGTCCGGAAACGGTGCCGGAGGCCGCTCTGGGCTCCTCTGGGCAATCCACCGGATGGATCTGTCGGAAACGGTGCCGGAGGCCGCTCTGGGCTCCTCTGGGCACCTCCCCCGGGGCCGGTTTTGTGAGGATGTCTCAAGCGAGGGCGCCGGTTTGGGATTCGTCGGCGGATCCACCGGATCCAGGATCTGTCCGGAAACGGTGCCGGAGGCCGCTCTGGGCTCCATGGGCACCTCCCCCGGGGCCGGTTTGGGATTCGTCGGCGGATCCACCGGATCCAGCGGATCTGTCCGGAAACGGTGCCGGAGGCCGCTCTGGGCTCCTCTGGGCACCTCCCCCGGGGCCGGTTTTGTGAGGATGTCTCAAGCGAGGGCGCCGGTTTGGGATTCGTCACCGGATCCAGCGGATCCAGCGGATCCACCGGATCTGTCCGGAAACGGTGCCGGAGGCCGCTCTGGGCTCCTCTGGGCACCTCCCCCGGGGCCGGTTTTGTGAGGATGTCTCAAGCGAGGGCGCCGGTTTGGGATTCGTCACCGGATCCAGCGGATCTGTCCGAAACGGTGCCGGAGGCCGCTCTGGGCTCCTCTGGGCACCTCCCCCGGGGCCGGTTTTGTGAGGATGTCTCAAGCGAGGGCGCCGGTTTGGGATTCGTCGGCGGATCCGGATCCACCGGATCTGTCCGGAAACGGTGCCGGAGGCCGCTCTGGGCTCCTCTGGGCACCTCCCCCGGGGCCGGTTTTGTGAGGATGTCTCAAGCGAGGGCGCCGGTTTGGGATTCGTCGGCGGATCCACCGGATCTGTCGGGATCTGTCCGGAAACGGTGCCGGAGGCCGCTCTGGGCTCCTCTGGGCACCTCCCCCGGGGCCGGTTTTGTGAGGATGTTCAAGCGAGGGCGCCGGTTTGGGATTCGTCGGCGGATCCACCGGATCCAGCGGATGTCCGGAAACGGTGCCGGAGGCCGCTCTGGGCTCCTCTGGGCACCTCCCCCGGGGCCGGTTTTGTGAGGATGTCTCAAGCGAGGGCGCCGGTTTGGGATTCGTCGGCGGATCCACCGGATCTGTCCGGAAACGGTGCCGGAGGCCGCTCTGGGCTCCTCTGGGCACCTCCCCCGGGGCCGGTTTTGTGAGGATGTCTCAAGCGAGGGCGCCGGTTTGGGATTCGTCACCGGATCCAGCGGATCCAGCGGATCCACCGGATCTGTCCGGAAACGGTGCCGGAGGCCGCTCTGGGCTCCTCTGGGCACCTCCCCCGGGGCCGGTTTTGTGAGGATGTCTCAAGCGAGGGCGCCGGTTTGGGATTCGTCGGCGGATCCACCGGATCCACCGGATCTGTCCGGAAACGGTGCCGGAGGCCGCTCTGGGCTCCTCTGGGCACCTCCCCCGGGGCCGGTTTTGTGAGGATGTCTCAAGCGAGGGCGCCGGTTTGGGATTCGTCGGCGGATCCACCGGATCCGTGTACCAGATCTGTCCGGAAACGGTGCCGGAGGCCGCTCTGGGCTCCTCTGGGCACCTCCCCCGGGGCCAGTTTTGTGAGGATGTCTCAAACGATGGCGCTGGTTTGGGATTCGTCGGCGGATCCACCAGATCCAGCGGATCTGTCCGGAAACGGTGCCGGAGGCCGCTCTGGGCTCCTCTGGGCACCTCCCCCGGGGCCGGTTTTGTGAGGATGTCTCAAGCGAGGGCGCCGGTTTGGGATTCGTCACCGGATCCAGCGGATCCACCGGATCTGTCCGGAAACGGTGCCGGAGGCCGCTCTGGGCTCCTCTGGGCACCTCCCCCGGGGCCGGTTTTGTGAGGATGTCTCAAGCGAGGGCGCCGGTTTGGGATTCGTCACCGGATCCAGGGATCCAGCGGATCTGTCCGGAAACGGTGCCGGAGGCCGCTCTGGGCTCCTCTGGGCACCTCCCCCGGGGCCGGTTTTGTGAGGATGTCTCAAGCGAGGGCGCCGGTTTGGGATTCGTCACCGGATCCAGCGGATCCAGCGGATCCAGCGGATCTGTCCGGAAACGGTGCCGGAGGCCGCTCTGGGCTCCTCTGGGCACCTCCCCCGGGGCCGGTTTTGTGAGGATGTCTCAAGCGAGGGCGCCGGTTTGGGATTCGTCGGCGGATCCACCGGATCCACCGGATCTGTCCGGAAACGGTGCCGGAGGCCGCTCTGGGCTCCTCTGGGCACCTCCCCCGGGGCCGGTTTTGTGAGGATGTCTCAAGCGAGGGCGCCGGTTTGGGATTCGTCGGCGGATCCACCGGATCCAGCGGATCTGTCCGGAAACGGTGCCGGAGGCCGCTCTGGGCTCCTCTGGGCACCTCCCCCGGGGCCGGTTTTGTGAGGATGTCTCAAGCGAGGGCGCCGGTTTGGGATTCGTCGGCGGATCCACCGGATCCACCGGATCTGTCCGGAAACGGTGCCGGAGGCCGCTCTGGGCTCCTCTGGGCACCTCCCCCGGGGCCGGTTTTGTGAGGATGTCTCAAGCGAGGGCGCCGGTTTGGGATTCGTCGGCGGATCCACCGATCCACCGGATCTGTCCGGAAACGGTGCCGGAGGCCGCTCTGGGCTCCTCTGGGCACCTCCCCCGGGGCCGGTTTTGTGAGGATGTCTCAAGCGAGGGCGCCGGTTTGGGATTCGTCGGCGGGTCCACCGGATCTGTCCGGAAACGGTGCCGGAGGCCGCTCTGGGCTCCTCTGGGCACCTCCCCCGGGGCCGGTTTTGTGAGGATGTCTCAAGCGAGGGCGCCGGTTTGGGATTCGTCCACCGGATCCAGCGGATCGTCCGGAAACGGTGCCGGAGGCCGCTCTGGGCTCCTCTGGGCACCTCCCCCGGGGCCGGTTTTGTGAGGATGTCTCAAGCGAGGGCGCCGGTTTGGGATTCGTCGGCGGATCCAGCGGATCCACCGGATCTGTCCGGAAACGGTGCCGGAGGCCGCTCTGGGCTCCTCTGGGCACCTCCCCCGGGGCCGGTTTTGTGAGGATGTCTCAAGCGAGGGCGCCGGTTTGGGATTCGTCACCGGATCCAGCGGATCCAGCGGATCCACCGGAGGATGTCTCAAGCGAGGGCGCCGGTTTGGGATTCGTCGGATCCAACGGATCCACCGGATCTGTCCGGAAACGGTGCCGGAGGCCGCTCTGGGCTCCTCTGGGCACCTCCCCCGGGGCCGGTTTTGTGAGGATGTCTCAAGCGAGGGCGCCGGTTTGGGATTCGTCGGCGGATCCACCGGATCCACCGGATCTGTCCGGAAACGGTGCCGGAGGCCGCTCTGGGCTCCTCTGGGCACCTCCCCCGGGGCCGGTTTTGTGAGGATGTCTCAAGCGAGGGCGCCGGTTTGGGATTCGTCGGCGGATCCAGCGGATCGGATCTGTCCGGAAACGGTGCCGGAGGCCGCTCTGGGCTCCTCTGGGCACCTCCCCCGGGGCCGGTTTTGTGAGGATGTCTCAAGCGAGGGCGCCGGTTTGGGATTCGTCGGCGGATCCACTGGATCCACCGGATCCACCGGATCTGTCCGGAAACGGTGCCGGAGGCCGCTCTGGGCCCCTGTGCTCCCCGCGCCGGGGGTGAGGATGACGGTAGTTCCACAGAAACTCCCTCAAATTAGGGCCCTTTGGACACCCCGTGGGCCGTGTTGGCAGGATATGTCCGCGTGTCGGGGCCTCTTGGGGGCCTCTTGCGGCCCTTTTCAGCAGTGTTGGGATTTTCTTGGGCCGTCTGGGAGCGGCCTTGGGCCGTCTGGGCGGCCCGGCGGGAGCCTGTTCGGACGATTGTTTGGTGTCGTGGACTGTCTTGGGATGATTTTGGCTTCTTGGTGCCCTTTTGGGTTGGTTCGTGGGGGCTCCTTGGGACGTGTTGGAAGCCTTTTGGGTCATCAGGGGGCCATGTTGGGTGTGCTAGAACGATAGTTCGGTGAATGTAGGCGTCTTGCAGGCCTATCGCGGCATTTTTCAAGTGTGTTGGGGCTGTCCTGGGCCGTCTGGGGGCGTCCCTGGGTCGTCTGGGCGCCGTCGTGTGGACCTGTTGGGTGTCCGGGACCGGCGTGGGTCCGGGGAGCTGAACAGGTACAGAAGCTGAAACGTACCCAAAACCGACGGAAGATGGTTTCTTGGGGCCTTTTTAGGCTGCTCTTGGGGACCCCGTGGGCCGTGTTGGAAGACTTGTAGGCCATCAGGGACCCCTCTTGGGCGTGTTCGAACGATGTGTCCGCGTGTCGGGGCCTCTTGGGGGCCTCCTGCGGCCCTTTTCAGCAGTGTTGGGATTTGCTTGGGCCGCCCGGAGGCGGCCCTGGGCCGTTTCGGCGGCCCGGTGGGAGCCTATTCGGACGAATTTTGGGTATCCCGGACCATTTTGTAGCGTCGGGGAGCCGAGCGGGCAGAAACGCCCAGTGCACCAAAAACCAAAAGGTAAATCAATAATTTTGGCTTCTCGGGGTTCTTTTGGGCGTGTTCTTGGTAGCCCCTTAGGCCGTGTTGGAAGCCTGGTGGGCCGTCTGGAGGCCATCTCGGGCGCGTTCGAACGATATTTCTGCGACCGTACGCTTCTTGGAGGCCTCTCGCGGCACTTTTCCGTTGTGTTGGGGCTGTCTTGGGCCGTCTGGGAGCGCCCTTGGCGGCCCGGCCCCGCCGTGGAGTGTCGAGGCCCCCCTCCTGGGCCCCCCCGCTTCGTGCGTAGGGGTGTGTGTGTATATATATATATATATACATAGATATATGTGTTTATGTCTTTTTATCTCTCTCTCTCTCTATATATATATATATGTATATCTGTGTATATATATATATGTACACTAGAACCATCGCGCGCGCTTCGCGCGCGCTCAAGCTCTAGCAAGGCTTGATCGGCTAACTAATGTAATATCATGTTGGTCGCTTCTTGCGTCCAGGGACTCCCTTGGAGGCCCTGCTCAAGCCTCGGAATCATATAGAAGGGGAAGTGCGGAAACGCAGAAATCATTAATTTCCGTTGGGTATTTAACGATTTGGGGCCCTCAATGGCTTCCTGGGTTCTTTTTTGGGAGGTGAGGGGGGTCTGAATTGTGGTCTGTTGTGCAAGAGTAGACCGGGGGCCAAACTTGGAGAAAAAAATAATTGTGGGATTTCCATGCTTTTCCAGCTCCTCGGCGCTGTTCGGCGCTGTCTTTTGTTTGTGCCTCGCGGGTTTTGTTAGCCAGGCCCCTCAGGGGTGTGGGATCTTCCGGACCCCCTGGAGCTTCTGGAGGCCTCCTGGAGGCCTGGAGAGCCGCCGGAAGGGTGTCTCGGGCTGCGCGGGAGCGTGTTAGGCCGTTCTTTACGTTCTGGGGGCTCCTTGAGGTCGTCATGGGCTGTCCTTCGGCGTCTTGGGGTCTTCCCTCTGGGAAGCCAGGAGGCGCGATACCGGCCAGATGTCAGGGGATGTGTGGGACCCTCGAGTAGGAGTCCCACTTTGAAAAAAAAGGAATTCTGGGAATTTCGATAAAAAACATCCTCGATCTTCGAGGGTTGGAAGCGGGAAAACGTGAGAAGGCGAAAAACGTTAGAAAAACAATGGGAAATCAACGAATTTACCCTCTTTGGGTTCTCTCGGGACGGCTCTCGCAGCTCTCTTGGGCTGTTCTTGGAGCCTCGTCGGGGTCTCGTTGGGGCCTCTCAGGGATCGGGGGTGTGTTGGGGGCCTCTGGGGGGTCCCGGAGGCCTCTCGGAGGTCTCTGGAAGCCTCCTGCTCACGCTTTTGGGCCCATCTTGGGCCTGTTCTAGGGTGGTCTGGGGATGTCCTGGGCGCCTCTTCGGCAATCTTGGAGCCTTCTTGGCCCGTCTTGGGGCTGTCCTGAGGATCTCTTAGGTGGTCTTGGGAGCCTCTTCGGCGCTCTTGGACCATTGGAAGCTCGAAAAAGCGAGAAGCCAAAAACATGGAAAGAACAACCATGAACATCTACGATTTGGGCCTCTTCGGGCCGTCCCGTGACACCTATCAGACCTCTCTTGGGGTCTCTTGGAGGGCACCTGTGAGCCAAGAGAGCCGTCGGAAGGCTGACTTGGGCTGCTCGGGAGCGTATTGGACCATTCTTTCAAATTCTGAAGGCTTCTGGGAGGCGTCTTTGGCCCTCCTGGGACGCTGTGGAGGCTCCCCGGAAAGGCCGGGGGAGCGGTACCAGGAGCGTCCCCGAGATGTGGCGGGGAGGGACCCGGGGACAGGGGGGGCGGTATATATTTGCATTATACAGAACCGCGCGCGCGCTTCGCGCGCGCTTGGGTTCTAGCGTATGCCATGGCGTTGTGAGCTGCGCGTGCTTTTCGGACAGGCTCATTCCATGCCTTGCCCTAGCTCGTCCTCCAATATTTCTTATACGTCCTTCCTCGTTAACCCTCCAGACTCTCTCGGTTGTCCTCGCTTTTCGTTTCTCGTCTTGCTTGGGATTATGCGGGGGCTTGGAGCTGTTCAGGGCAGGCGTGGGAAGATATTCAATATGAAATGGGCTGGCTTGAAATGTACGGGTCTTTTGTGGATCTTCCTGTTGGGGCTGCCTTGAAGGCCTTGGGGCCCGCTTGGGTCCCTCTTGGGCTCTTCTTCTAAGTTGTGGGGCCGTCTCGAGCCTCGGCGCTATGTGAAGCTCTCCCGAAGCCATCCGAAGGAGACGATCGTGAGATTCACTGAACATGGAAAAACCTGAATGGCTTTTGCGTTTGTGGCTCTCTGGGGTCATTTGGGAGGGCCTTTGGGAGTTCCACTGGGGCATCTTGTGGCCCCTGGGGGCCGCCTTGAAACATCTTGGAGCGTCTTGGACCACTAAGGGGCCATCTTGGCGGTCAGCGGGCGTCGCTTGCTCTGAGTAGAAAGTGCCTGGGATGCAGCGGCCAGCGCTGTACATGAGCTGCTACCTTGGGCTGCAGCTCGCTGGATTCTGCTGCGTGAAAAGGCGCTGCTACCCTGGGCTGCAGCGCAATGCAATTAAATACCCCGGCATTACCTATCCCACCCGGCACTTGAAAGAGAGATGGACGTGCTTGGTTTGCGCATGAATTTCTGTCCTGAGTCCTGAATGGATGACCATCGAACCCAAATCCAAAATTCCCAGATTCCTTGGGGCCTTCGGAAGCTCCGCGAAACCGTTAAGAAGCCGGGAGGCGCGGTACCCGCCAGATGTCAGGGGATGTGTAGGACCCCCGAGTAGGAGTCCCACTTTGATGAAAAAAAAGAATTCTGGGAATTCCCTTTTTTCCCAAAATCCTCAATCTTTGAGGATTGGAAGCGGGAAAAAGTGGGAAGGCGAAAAACATTGAAAAAACACGGGGAATTAACGATTTTGCCCTCTTTGGGCTCTCTCTGGACGGCTCTCGCAGCTTTCTCGGGCTGTTCTTGGAGCCTCGTCGGGGCCTCTCATGGATCGGGGGTGTGTTGGGAGCCTCTGGGGGGTCCTGGAGGCCTCTCGGAGGTCTCTGGAAGCCTCCTGCTCCCGCTCTTGGGCCCATCTTGGGCCTGTTCTGGGGTGGTCTGGGGCTATGCTGGGCGCCTCTTCGGCAGACGTGAAGCCTTCTTGGCCCGTCTCGGGGCCGTCCTGAGGGTCTCTGGGTCGGTCTGATGGCGGTCTTGGGAAGCTCTTCGGCGCTCTTGGACACTGGAAGCTCGAAAGCGCGAGAAGCCCAAAACATTGAAAAAACCCATGAGCATCTACTTACGATTTGGGCCTCCTCGGGCCGTCCCGTGACACCTATCAGACCTCTCTTGGGGTCTCTTGGGGGCCACCTGGGAGCCTCGAGAGCCGTCGGAAGGCTGACTTGGGCTGCTCGGGAGCGTATTGGGCCATCCTTTCGCGTTCTGGGGGCTCCTGGGGGGCGTCTTGGGCCTTCCTGGGGCGGCGCTGTGGGGCCCCCCCGGAAAAGGCTGGGGGAGCGGTGCCGGGAACGTCCCGGAGATGTGGCGGGGAGGTGTGGGACCAGGGGGCGGTACTTATTCATATATATATATATATATATATATATATATATTCACATATATATGCATGTATGTATGTATGTATGTATGTGTGCATGTATGTATGTATGTATGTATGTATGTGTGTATGTATGTATGTGTGTATGTATGTATGTATGTATGGCTGGATGGCTGTATGTATGTATATAATTATATACATATATATATATATCTACACACATACATACATACATACAGACAAACATACGTACATTCATATATAAGAACCACGCGCGTTCCGCGTGGTTCTTATATATGAATGTATACATGTATAAGAACCACGGCTTCAACCTTGAGCGCTCCCCCGGGCACCCCCCCTTGACCGCGTCTCGCGGCCGGGGGGGCACCTCGGGGCACCACGGCTTCAACCTTGAGCGCCCCCCCGGGCACCCCTCTTGACCGCGTCTCGCGGCCGGGGGGGCACCTCGGGACACCGCGGCTTCAACCTTGAGCGCTCCCCCGGGCACCCCTCCTTGACCGCGTCTCGCGGCCGGGGGGGACCTCGGGGCACCCTGGAAGTAGGAGAGGTGTCGCGGGCGACGGGGCGGGCCGCGAATGGCCCGCCCCATCGCGTCGCGGGCGACGGGACGGGCCACGAATGGCCCGCCCCATCGCCGGGCGACAGGCCGCGAAAATGGCCCGCCGCCCAAAGCCACGCTCCTCATGGAAGGGGTCGATGGCGCCTTGGGCACCAATGGCGCTCGTAAGGACTTCATTGGTCGTGAGCCCGTTGCGACAAAACCGAATCGGGGAACCTTCGAAACGAAGGCGCAGTGGGCGGGGGGGGCCAAATTCGAAACGCAGCCCCCCCCCCCCGGACGCAAAGCACTTCCCGTGTCGCCCCCCAGGCCGCGCGCCCAGCTGACGCCTGCCGTTTCGAAGCTGTCGTCGAACATGCTGAGTGGGGGGAGGGGGGGGGCCCTAAGCGCTTTGTGCCCATGCCCCCCTTAGCACCCCCCCTCACCTGGCCTCGGTTCCCAAGCTCGGGGGGACTGCGTAAGGGGAAAGCACGACCCCCCTGGGTCACCAGGCGACGCTCCCTGTGGGTTCCTGGTGCCCTGGGGGGTCCTACACCCACTGAAAAGCGAAGACGAAATGCGCGGCGCGACCCCAGCGTGATCGGCTCGGTTCGTTAAGCTGAAAAATTGGATGTGCACCGCGGTCCTCGGCTTCCTCCTTTTCCACCTCCTCGACTACTTAACTCCTCCTGCCAGCCACCCTCAAAGCTGTGTAATCCGCCAGTATCCTTCCTCCTCCTCCTCCTCCTCCTCCTCCCCCTCCTCCTCCTCCTCCTGACCATTGTGGTTCGAACTGATCTCGGCCAGCTTGCCCTTCTCTTGGGGCCGTCGTGGGTCCTGGGGCCAAATCAACAGGAGGGCAACGGGTGAAGCCGCCACCGTGCCTGTGTTGTGGGTCAGAAGCATATTGGATGCTTGTTGGGGTCTCTTGCGAAACTTCCGAAGAGCATTTTCGAAGCAATTCTGATGCCTCGTGGGGCTCGTCCGTGGCTGCTTGCGGACTGTATGGGGCTTCTTTGGGGCCTTCAGTGGGCTTCGTGGGGCCTCTGGAGTGCTTCTTGGGGGGAAGCAATTTTGGAATGTTTCGAAGTTTCCGGTGGGCCGTTTTGGGGCATCTTGGGGCCTCTTTGGGGTCTCTGATGGGGGCATTTTTAAGCCTCTTGGGGCCTCTTGGGGGCCTAGTGGGGCGGAAATCTGTATTGTCGGTTCGTGTTCCCCCTCTATGGCACCTTTTGGGGCCGTCTCGAGGCCCTCTTGGGCGCCTCTGGGACCGTTTGGGCGCCCTCTTCTGTTGTCTTGGGGGCCTCTCGGGGGCCTTTTGGGCCGTCTTGGGGCGCTGTTCGAGGCTTCCTCGGCAATCTTGGAAGGTCAGAAGCCCGAAAACGCGGGCAAGCAAACGACATGGAAAAACAATGAAAATCTATAATTTTAGCCTCGTGGGGCTCTCTTGGAAAGCCTCTCGGAGCGCCCCTGGGGCTTCTTGGGGGCCCCTTGGGCTTTGATGGGGCTATCTTGAAAGTCTTGGGGCGCTCTTGGGCCGTCTGTGCGGCTTCTTGCCGTCCCCGGAAGCCGTGGTGGGCGCCTCCGGGGGCGAAAAAGAGCCTCCGGGCGCCCGGGGGCAAAGTGGGTTACGGGGGGGGGAATTCGGGTGGGTGTCCCGGCCCGGGGCCCTGGCCCCCGGTGCCCCGGTATATGATATATGCGCACAACTGCACTGGTGCTTCGCGCCGTGCACCTTGTTTCGCAACCTTCCTTTCCTCGAACATTCAGCACCCCTCCTTCTTGCGTCTGCTCCGTTCGCCCCCGGCCCGCGCGCGCGCGTCGCAGGGGCGGGGGGGGGGGCGGGCAAGCGAGTCAGCAGCGGGGGGGGCGGGGAGGGGGGGCGTCGGTCCCAACGAGCGCACGGCGCGAATTCAGGTCCCTCCCGCCGCATCGGTGGCGTCGACCCCGTGCTCGCCGTTGCCAGCGGCCGCGTTTTCGCAGTCGCTTCCCCCTCTCCGTCCTCCTCTGGCGCGGCGCCTCCGAGCCGGGATAGCAGCTGCGACTCTTCGCAGAGAACGAACTGCGTGGCGTTGTCCGCCAGGGTCGCTTTTTCGCAATGGGAGTCCGCCGCCGCGCCGCGGGGCGCGGTGAGGAATGTAGTCGGGTCCTTCAGAGTCCTCTGCGCTGATGTTCGGTTGCCTGGTCGGCTATCTCGCGGGTCTTGGTTGGCTGCGTTGTTGGCTGCTCGGTTGGCTGTCTCGTTTGCGTCCTGGTCGGCTGTCCGAACGTCCAAATGCCGCGCCCAAGGGCGGCGGCGGGCGGGGCCGAAGGCGAATAGATAAGCGCGCCAGGGCGGAACTGGGCGTCAGCCGTAGCTCCGTGGCCCACGAAAGCCTTCTTGCGCGCAGCCCCAGCCTGGCGAAGGAGGGCGGTCCAAAACTGCAGGGCGGTAGCGCTCTGTGCGCGCAGCGCGGCAACCTTGCGAACCGGCTTGCCCTGCTTTCTGGCGGCCCGCGCAGTGGCCCCCAGACGCTGGGGCGCCGCGCGGAGAGGCCCGCTTCTGGCGAGCGCCGCTGCGGGTGTCTTCCGGTGCCGCCCGTGGTCTGGGCAGCGCGAGGAGGGCTGCCGGACGCGCGAAGCGTTCTTCGCCCCGAAGCTCCTCTGGCCCGGAGAAGCCGCAAGCGCGCCATCCAGGTCCTCGGCGGGCGCCGCAAGCAGCTCGGGCGCCATGCCGCCACCGTTCCCCAACTCCGACAGCGCATTCGAGAAGCACCTGCTGTTGGTGGCAGTTCTCTGCAACTCCCAGGCGGCCTCAGGAACGCCGAACTTGGCGGGCCTGGCCTCCTCTGGCGTCCACGGGTTGATACTATCGCCGACCAGTTCGGATGGGTAGCCGGTGTGTTCGTGGAGAACCACATTGCGTTTTGCCGCCGCTCCTTTGCACGCAGAAATGGCATCAGCGTTGTCGTAGATGATGCGCAAGGCGACCAAGGAGTGCAACAACTCAAGCAGCAGCGCCGTGCTGTCTCGTGCGCGAGGTGGGCGCGCATTCAATCTATGTGTGTTGTGCCCGCCCCGTTTTGTCTGCGCACTCCAAGCGCGCCTTCTCTGTTCTTCGCGTGCGCCGGGATTTTGCTGTTGGAGTTAGCGTGGTTCCAGGCGGCCCATGCGCTGGCAGGCGCGCGAGCGTCGCGCCTTGTCGCCCACGCTAGAAGAAGGGCCTGTTTTGAACGTGGGGGGCATGGGGTTGTGAACGACCCTGGTGCAATGGCTCCGCGTAGTGAAGGAGGCTCCCGTTGAGAGCGAACGAACGGGCAGGTGGGCAAGTTTGGACAACGTCATTCGTACCGAAACCGACAAAATCTGGGGGGGTGGGGCACATAGCCAATGACGCGAGGGTCGTTCAATGCAATGCCCGCGCGGCGACTTCAGCTCCGCAGTTGTCGGCGCTTCCATCTGCGCGAACTCCATGTCTGGCAAGAGTTGCGCGTTGGGAGTCAGCCCGCGCCGCCGGCGCGGGAGATCTGCGGTTCGCAACGACTCCCTCAGCAGACTGTCTCGGACCATCTGCCGCGCGCAGCGGACGAACCAGAACGAAACCCAAGATGAGTCTTTCATTGCCACGGCGACCTCGCCCTTGAAGACGCGGTGGTGTCGGAGCCAAAACGGCTCAGGATGTCTTGTGTGGGGGGAGTGGGGTGAAGAGGATCGGGCGCGTCGAGCCCGATCAAGAGAAAGTCGTGGATGACTTCCAAGGTGGCCCAAGGTGTCCGAATATGGCTATGCTTGATGGCTGATTGAAGCTTTCAACGTGCTCCAGTAAGCTGGAATATTGGCCAGAGACGATCCGCTCGAGCTTGTGGTCGGACCGCAGCAGGCCTCTTCGATATGTTTAGGTCTGTGGGGACGCGTCTCGGGGTCGTCGTCGAAACAACGTTGCTGGTTTTGAAAATGACTTGGAGCCCCTTTTGGTATATTTTTGGTCTTCTTGGGGACCTCGTGAACCCTGTTTGGGGCGTTTGGGCGCCTGTTGGCAGCTTCGTGGGTCCTTTAGGGCAGGAGGGCTCGCGCCTGGTGGCGGTGTGAAAGTCCTTGAAATGTGAATGGCCCTCTCTTGGGCCCGTCTTGGGGCCTTCTGCGGGGGTCGTGGGGGAATCTTTGGCCGTCTTTGAGCCTTCTCGGGCCGTCATGGGTTGTCCTGGGGCGATGTTGGGGGCCCTGTGGGCCTTCCTGGGGCGTCTGTAGCACGGAAAAAATGAGAATACCAAAACTACGCAAAAAACCTTAAGACACGCGCAGGTTTTGGATTTGGAGGCCCACATGGGGGTTCCTCTTGGAGCTTTCTGGGGCGTTTGGAAAGTCTCTTGGGCAATCAGGAGGCCATGTTGGACCCTCTTGGGGCTGCCGCCGGCTCGTTCGCAGGACTTGGCAACGACTCCCAGAAGCCCGGAGGTCTCATGGGACCCTCGACAAGGGCGTCTAGGAGACCCAGAAGCTGGGGATTCCGGAAGGTCCGGCCCGCAGGGGGGGGGTTCCATCCCCCCGGATTGTAAAAAGATAGGAAAAGGGAATCTATATATATATATATATATATATATATATATATATATATATGTACACACATATTGTTACAGGGTGCGAACCCATCGGATTCGGACCGCTCCTTGAACAACAATCTGTCGCTAAGATTCTACGGGGGGTCGGGGGTGTCCAAAGCTTGACGTCTTATGGTCAAAACTATAGTACTCCCGTGTATCACTTCATGCGCATCCTCGTCCTCGGTGATACTCGGCGATGCAGAAGGCACACGTCGTGGCAAAGCACAACAAGGTCCCCACCGCCTCTCAGGGGCGGTCCTGCCGCCTGATATGCCTGTAATCCCCCATCCCATGCGAGTGATCCGACCCCGGCTCCACGTTTACCCTGGGCCTTGCTGGCTTAAGCGGCCTGCAGCTCGTTAAGGTGCATGGGGAGGAGTGGTTGGGCAGAGTGGCATGCAGGAGTGGGGATGAGTCCTCCAACTCCCCGCCTCATGGGGGATATCCCTCCAAGGGCCAAACTCCGAATCAGGCGGGTGGCCGCGCCGTTACGACAGAGCCTGCTTCAATGCACAAGGCACTGTAAAGCAAAATGTTGCCGGTTCCCGCGATGTCCGATTCCTGGGTTGCATCCACCCGCTTGAAACGGCTGCTGGAAGATACAGCAGCGCTCAAACAAAAGGAATGAGGGCAGGAGGAAGGTAGACTGAGGGAAGCAATATTGAGATCGATACTTAAATCGAGCCTGTAACTATCCAGCGCCTGCTGGCACAGTCAGCGTGAGTAAACCATCTGCAGCACAGCGATGGAGCAACGAGACTATTACGAATTTCGGCAGCCAACAGGCCCCCAAGGGAAACACTCTATCCTCATCCTGATCCTCCTCCTCCTCCTCCTCCTCCTCCTCTTCGTCCTCATCTCCCAGGGGGGGCGCGCGCGCGAGAGCGCACGCCAGCGGTAGCGACCGCTCACCGACAACCGACGACCAATGAAAACGGCGACGAGGACGAGGACGACGTCACCCGACGACAAACGACGGCGATGACGACGACGAGAGATGCTCTGCACCCTGCACTTTCCCGTTCCTCCTTCGTCCTCCCCCTCACTCCTCATCAATCCTCCTCCTCCTCCTCCTCCTCCTCCAGTTCCTCCTTGCGTTGACGCCCGCAATGACAGATGACGACGAGTGAAGATGTGCCCCAACGTGACCCAAGAGGGCCCCGAGACTGCCGACAGAACCCCCAACACGGCCATAGGGGGCGACAAGACGTCCCAGGGACCCCCAAGGACTGCCCCACATGAATCATGGTCACAGTAATCACCAACATCATGGTCATCACCGCTAGCATCATGGTCCTCACCATGCGCATTGCTATCATCAACATCATGGGCCACGACCACGACCACCACCACGACCACCACTTCCACCACCACCACCGCCACCACCTCCTCCTCCACCACCAACACCACCAACACCACCACCTCCTCCTCCTCACCACCTCGCCACCTCACCACCGCCATCGTCACCCCCCCGCCGTCCCTCTGTTTCTCCACCCCTCTCTCTGCCCTCCTCGTCCCCCTGCTGCTCCCAAAAGGGACAAGCGAAGAATGCCGAAAAGCGGGGACGGCGGGAGACGAAAGAGGAACACGAAGAAAAGAACAAGGAACCGTCAGGAGAGGGAGGAAGAGCCCCCCCCATGGGGCGGCGGAGCACGATGACGACGACGACGACAACGATGACGCCGACGCCGACTGAGGACTGACAGCGACGACGGCGAACGGAGAAATGCGATGACGACGACGACTACGGCGAAGCAGCATGACGACGAGTGACCACAGACGACGGGCGGCATGACCTCTGACGACACCACGGCGGAGAATATGGAAGCATAACGGAACTTGTGAATCCGTCCTCCTCTCTCCTCCCCCTCCACCTCCCCGTCCTCCTCCTCCTGCTCCGATTCCTCCTCCATCCCCCCCTCCTGGGGCACGGCGGAGCCTCCCTCAGGAACCTCTCAGGGATCCTCAGGAGTCCCCAGGAATCCCTGGGGACTCATCAAGAATTCCTCAAGAATCCTTCAGGAATCCCGAAGGAATCGGAACCCCTCAGGAACATCAGGAATCCCTGAGGAATCCTCGGGGCCTCCAGAGCCCCCCAAAGACCCCAAGACAGCCCAACAGGGCCCAGACAGAGCGCCAAGACTGTCGAAGAGAGTGTCATGACAGCCCAGGGTAGCCCACGACGATCCAAGATTGCTCCAAGATGGCCCACGAAGCCCCAAAGACAATTCAAACGCGCCTCCAAAAGATCGCTGAGAAAGCCCCGAGAGGCCCAACTCATCCCATTCCCGGGGAAAGACGCACATTGTCAGCACATTTGCATGTTACGTCGAACACGATGGCCCAAGTGGCCCCCAAGATCGTCCCGACACGGCCCATGATGCCTCTAAGAAGGCCCCAAGACGGCCAAGGAGGGCCCAAAGACAGCCCCAGGGGCAGAAGACGGCCCAAGACAGCCCCTGGATGGCCCCAAGAAAGCCAACGAGGGGAAGACGAACTTACATTCAGACCCTGTCCCGCCAAGAGGCCCCAAGAGGCCTCCAAGACGCCCCCAAGAAGCCCCCCGAGGGCCCCACGAGGCGCCGAAAGACCTCCCACATGCCCCCAAGAGTTCTCCAAGACGCCCCAGAGAGGCATCCCAAGAGACCCTCATATTCATCCAGGAGGCTCCTGACCTCAGATCTACCTTCTCAAACACTCAGTCCTTGTTAGTGTCGGTGGAAATGGCGTAGGCCAATTGAATATCAAGGATCCCTTAGGAATTCCTCAAGAGCCCTAACCGCAATAAGCAATTAAGAACCCCCCGGTGTTATCGTTAGCACCGCACCGTAATTAAGTAATTCCTGGGGGCGGTTTTCGCGGAACGATGTCTTAAGCACCGCGCAAAACAAAGGTAAATGAATCATTCCCGCGCCTTGGCTCGGGCGGTATCACAATGGGAATCTGTAGGGTTCCTAGATATTCCTATTCCCCAAAAGGACTCCCCCACAGCAGACTCGTCTGCGTTCAGAGCAGTTTCTGAGGATGTCTGAGGCGAGGCGCTTGTTTCAGAACCACACGGAGGCCATATTGCGAGAATGTTTCAGGCGGTTTCCTTGTTTCGGCTGGCAGACTCGTCTGCTTTCAAAGCAAGTTGCGAGGTGCCAAGGTAACGCTGCTTCCAAGGTGCTGGAGCGTTATGCTTTCGCCAGAGAGGGGGGGGTCTTAATTGCTTCTCCGGGTTAATTAGAACATCCTCGGGACTTCTCGGGAATCGTACAAGAAGCCATAAAGAGGAACCCACAGGAATCCTTCACGAAACCGAGGAGGCGCCTTCAAGGAAACGCTCATCAAGCGCCTATCTGGCGCCCATGTAGAGCGTATCAAGGGTTTCAAGCGCTTGGAAGCTAAAATCAAACTGGTTGGGATCTGGACCGTTCCGGGGGGGGGGTCCCGGGAAAGTCCCCCGTCAGATACGACTCCGCCCCAGGCGGTTCGGGGGCCCAGAAAAGCCCCAAGACGCGGCAAAAATGCCCCAAGATGCTCCCAAGACGGTCCTCGAGGGCCCCGAATCGCTGAAGTATCGGTCCAAGTCGCCAAAGTAGCCTCCAGACGGCTCAGAAGATTTCCAAAACGTCCCAAGAGCCTCCAAGAGGACTTCAAAGAGGGCACCAAGGACCAAAAATCATTGATTTGCGTTTGATTTTTGAAGGATTTCGGCATTCTCGCCTTGTCAGCTTCCCGACGCTCCAAGGCAGGCCAAGAGACTCCCGAGACTGCCCCAAGATGGCCCAAGAGGGGCCCAAGAGAGCCCCAAAACGACCCAAGAGGGCCCCAAGTCCGCCCGAGAGGCCTCCACGACAATCGAAGAGGCTCCCAAGACTGTTGTAAGAGGGAGCCCATACGGGGGACCCGAACGGACATTTCGAGCCCTCGGCTTGAGAAGCTCTCAGGAAACCCCCAGAGGCCCCTAAGAAGCCCCCCAAGAACCCCCAAGGCCCCCAAGAGACGCCCAGGAAGCTCCAAGAGGCCCCCAAATTACCCCCAGGAGGCCCCCGACAGCTTCGTCGTTGTGGTCGTGGTTGTCGCCGCCATGCAGGGTCGGCGGCACCGGCCGTAAAGCCTTCGCAATCAGACTGGTTGGGATCTGGACCGTTCCGGTTGTATTCTGGTTGGGATCTGGACCGTCTGGTTGGGATATGGATCTTCCCCCCCCAGGGCCACGATCCCTCGTAAATCACATTGTGTCTGCAAGGGTCCGAGATGGAGGGCGCACTTTGCCTCGAGCGGGCACGCGCGAAACACACTTTCTTTTCATAGTGACACTTTACCTGGTCTTTTGTCGAGTGGAAATCGGCTGGCCTACCTCGAACTTGGCACCGGGGAAAAGGTTACCAATTACCCTGCGACGTACCCAACCCATCTGCATCAAGTGACAAGAGGAGTTGGCCCAAAGTTGCCAGGACAATGACAATGACAGTGCGGAGGCCATTTTATGTTGTGCAAGCTACATAAGGTGCGCTCATGTGGCACGATTCACAAGACAACAACAGAAGAACGAGGAACGAGGGCCCAGGCTTGAGGAAGACATTGGGGCGGGAACGAAGGGCAAGAAAAAGACGCGTGGGGGGCCGAACCGTCAGCGCGGCAGCAGCAGAGGGAAGGTGGCAGGCAGAGGACGACGACGAAAATGACAGGAGAAGACCGAAGAGTGTTGTTTTTGTCGATGGTACGCTAAAGATGCAGCGCTGCCTGCGCCATGACGTCGCGGCGCTCGACACAATTATTCAACCTGCTTGTTGTTACTGCAAAAAGCGAGCGAGGCCTAGCTCGCCCGCCAGCTTCCCTGCATCCTTCCTGCACTTTTCAGTGCGGGAGCCAAACACTCGAAGGCGCGCCGTCATGTCTGCGGGCGACCCGCGACAGCGCCCCGAGTGACCCCCCAGCATCCCTCGAAAGTGGGGACAGTTTCGCAAACCGCAGCCCCCAAGGACTGGCGATGTCTAATCTGGGTCTGGGTGGTGCTTCACTCCGCTGAGCCCCCAGCAGCCCTCGAAAGTGGCGACAATTTCGCAGATCGCAGTCCCCCAAGGATGGCCAGGCCTCATCTGAGTCTGCAGCGAGTGCCCACCCCGCTGGCCCCCCAGCACCCTCGAAAGTGGCGACAATTTCGCAGATCGCAGCCCCCCAGGGATGGCGAGGTCTAGTCTGAGTCTGCGGCGAGTATCCACTCAGCTGGCCCCCAGCAGTCCTCGAAAGTGGCGTCAATTTCGCAGGTCGCAGCGCCCCAGGGATGGCGAGGTCTAGTCTGAGTCTGCGGCGAGTATCCACTCGGCTGGCCCCCCAGCAGCTCTCAAAAGTGGCGACAGTTTCGCAGCTCGCAGCCCTCGGCCAGCTAGGAAACAAGCTAGCATGCAGGAAGGAGCGAGGTGAGAAGCAAGATAGAAGGGGAGAGGCAGCGGGAGGAGGTGTGCGACCGCAGTGCTCTATTCAAAGCGAGAACCCAGCGCAGGAGGGTTGGGAACTGAAAAGAAACCCTGGGCCAGAAGCCTTTCCGGGAAAACCATTTCCCCATTCAGAGCTTGCCTCTGTAGAGGTCCTAGCGGATTCACATGGGTCGGTGAAATTTGCCGCCGATTTCGGTGGCTGGCCCGGGTGCCCGGGTGCCTGGTGCCCGGGTGCCCAGGGGTGCCCGGGCACCGCCCGGGGGTGCCCGGAGGTGCCCTGTAACCCTATAGCCCTATAGCCCTAATAGCCCAATAACCCAACATACCTATAGCCCTATAGCCCTATGTCCCTATGTCCCTATAGCCCTATAGCCCTATAGCCTTATAGCCCTATAGCCCTATAGCCAGATAGCCTTATAGCCCTATAGTCTTATAGCCCTACAGCCCTATAGCCCTATAGCTCTACAGCCCTATAGCCTAATATATAACCCAATAGTCCACTAGCCCTATAACCCTACAGCCCAATTGCCCAATCGCCCTTATAGCCCTACAGCCCTATAGCCACATAACCCTATAGCCCTACAACCCTATAGCTCTATATGCCTATAGCCCTATAGCTCTATAGCCCTATAGACCTATAGCCCTATGGTCCCATAGCCCCACATACCTATAGTCTTAAACAGATTATGATTGTTGTTTTTTTCCAGTCTCATGATCTCCCGTTGGCTTTTTGATGATTTTAGTTTTTCGCCTTTTCGGGCTCCCGTCAGCTCAAGACGGCCCAAGAAGGCTCCACGACGGCCCTAAGTCGGTCCAAGAGGTCCCCACGTGGGTCCAAAGATGGCCCAAGAGGCATCCAAGTCGGCCCCAAGAAGGCCCAATAGAGCTTCCCATGGGACCCCAGACGGCGCCAAGACGGCCCCACGACACCCACCATACTTTCAAGAGGGCCCCAAAACTGTTCAAGAAAGCTCAAAGACGGCCTAAGAGGGCCCCAAGACGGCTCAAGAGGACCCCGAAGCACCCCCAAGACTGCTCCTCCTCCTCCTCCTCCTCCTCTTCCTCATCCCCATCCCCATCCCCATCCTCATCCTCATCCTCATCCTCATCCTCATCCTCCTCCTCCTCCTCCTCCTCATCCTCCTCATCATCATCACCATCACCATCACCATCACCATCACCATCACCATCACCATCACCATCACCATCACCATCACCATCACCATCACCATCATCATCATCATCATCATCATCATCATCATCATCATCATCATCATCATCATGATCGTCAACATCAGCATCAGCATCAGCATCAACATCAACATCAGCATCAGCATCATCACCATCACCATCAGCATCATCATCACCATCATCATCATCATCATCATCATCATCATCATCATCATCATCATCATCATCATCATCATCATCATCATCATCATCATCATCATCATCATCAGCATCAGCATCAGCATCAGCATCATTATCGTCACGGCTATCCCAAGCCTGGAGACAGAAGGTGTCACACGTGACGGTCTCCTGTGCCCACCCTCGAACAATCGCCACCCATAAATGCTGGGCTGGCACGGTAGCGGGACTTACCGCAGGCATCGGGATATTCACTCAATCCAAGACGAGAGGAAACTGTTGTGATTTACGATCCAACGATACAGCTGGCGCCGCTTGAGCAGTCGCTGCTGGATGACAAGGCATTGTTGAGCCATTGAGGCTGCAACCGCGCCTGACGGCACCATGACTGGCGCCCGTCGACAGGCCTCCTGCCAGCCACGAGACTGCAAGTGTACACTCTGGAGCGAGCCTCCTAGAGAGGGAGACAAGCTGGATTGACATGCGTCTGGCAGCGCCAGCCAGCGTCGGCGCTCCCGCTCTGGAGGAACGCGCGAGGGAAAGGGAAGGAGGTTAAGGAGAACAGTAGAGTCTTCCTCCTCTCCTCCTCCTCCTCCTCTTCCTCCTCCTCGCTCCTCCTAAGGGTTCCTTCTTCAGCGCCTCGACTGTAGCGCTTCCAATGCCAATGGCGCGCAGAGCGGACGCAACGCATCTGCCTCACACAGCGCCGCTGGCGCCATTGAGCGCTGCCTGGCCGACAGTGGGCGCGGCGCACGCGCGGTTGGGCGCTGGGCGTTCGATTCGAAGCGAGCGGAAGCTTCGGTGACTCACCATTTGCTACCAGCCTGGAACATATCCCTATCCCTGTACTGGTCGGGCCGCTTGACGAGGAGGCGCGTGGTATGACTTGTCTTTGCCTGGAAGCGAAACGGGGGTAGGCAATTCGCGCTCTGAATTTGTCCGCGGCGAGCACAGGGGGGAAGCGAGAGGGAGCGGGCCTTCTCAGAAGGCTCGGAGGCTCGGAAGGCCTCGGGCCTCCCGAGAAGCTCCCTGGGAGCCTCCCCGAAGACGCAGAGAGCACCTCCCAGGAGAAGGCGCGGGGGCCTCTCTGGCGCCCCGCCGCCTTCCGAGAGGGGGCCTGCCCCCTCTCGCTTCCCCCCCGAGCGCGCCGCCGAATCTGAGCGAGGCACGCTGGGCCGATCCGGAGATTCCAGCTCGAGCTCGGGGATCGTACTGACCCTGGTCCATCCAGACCCCTCCTCCTCCTCCTCCTCCTCCTCCTCCTCCTCCTCCTCCTCCTCCTCCTCCTCCTCCTCCTCCCCCTCCTCCTCCTCCTCCTCCTCCTCCTCCTCCTCCTCCTCCTCCTCCTCCTCCTCCTCCTCCTCCTTGGGTCAGTCAGGCCCTGCAAGATCCTGCAGGATCCTGCACCCAAGCCCGGGTCAGCGCGCCCCTGGCCCTGCAAGATCCTGCAAGATCCTGCGCCCTGACTGACCCCCGTTCGCATTGGCCCCCGTCCCATGAACCCCGACGGTCTTTGGAGTCCTGGAGTGGTGCGGTGACAGACCGTGCGGTGACCTCGAAATCCCCCAAGACCTCACCGCACGGTCCGTCGCCGCACGGTCTTGGGACCCTGGAGGCCCCCGTCGCCCGAGACGTCCTCGAAGAACGACCCGAGTCCCAAAACCGTGCGGTGACCCCGAATCCCCACCGACTCGCCGCCCGGTGTGGTCACCACCCCGTTTGGGGGCCCCCGACGGTCTCCGAGGGCGCACGCGCCGGCCGCAAGATGCTGGTCCGGGGCGCCGTGCCCCCGGCCGGCGGCCGCGGACGCCTCTCGCGCTTCGGCTGCCGCTGCCGCGGGCTGCGCGGCGCGGGGGCGAACGATCGGGGAGACGTGAGACTCGAGCTCGGAGGGCTCGAGCGGGCCTGACTGGGTGGCGACATCCGGGCTCTACCCCCACAGGCCATCGATTCTCATCCATCGATGGGCGGCGCGGGTGGGACGGAACCCGGAGGGCCCAGGCTGCCCTAGGCCCTGCCCTAGGCCCCAGGGTTGCCCAGGGAAGCCCTACCCTGGGGGGGTTCCAGGGGTAGGCCTAGGGTAGGCCTAGGGATAGGCTCTAGGGGCAGGCCTAGAGTAGGCCTAGGGGTAGGCTCTCGGGATGGGCCTCGGGTAGGCCCTAGGAGTAGACCCTGGGTGTTAGGTCAAGGGGTAGGCCTAGGGGTAGGCCCTGAGGGTAGCTCTGAGGGTAGGCCTAGGGGAAGGTCCTCGGTGTAGGCCAAGGGTAGGCCGAAGGGTAGGCCCTGAGGGTAGGCCTAGGGTAGGCCTAGGGGTAGGCCGTAGAGGTAGGCCTGAGCCTAGGGGTAGTCCCTAGGGGTAGGCCTGGGGTACGCCTACCCTCTGGGTTATGTCCGGCGGGGGTACGGTTCGGATGTCGTCACGTGTTCGACGAATTCCGAACCCTACCACCGCCGCCCAGCGAATTACCTGAATCGTTGGTCGGCGAGGGTAGGGTTCTCATTTTGCCGCCGAGCGGGCTGTCAACAAAAATGACGAGATCCACTCTGAAATCTGACGCGAGCTCCCACTGCACGCATCCCACGAAAACTGGACCGTCAGAATCTAGGCTGGGCCCGTTAAGAAGCGTCGGCAAACCCGAGTTCGGGCGAACTCGAGTCTTTTGTGTCTTCGAAGAGAAGAGGAGATAAGATAGGACCTCCTTCCTCCACTAGATTGCCCTCTCTGTCGTCTGTCGGCTCTTGGGAGGCCGATCTGGCGCACTAGCCCCTCCACGCTCAGAGGCCGCGTCTGGGCCGACGGCGTGGTAAACCCTGGACTTAATAACGCGGACAAAGCATCCCTGGTAGGTGCACTGACCTATTCGGATCCCAAACTTTGCTAAGACAACCCCTCGGAATCGGAATCGAAATCGCCACCCTGCCGGGCAGAATACCACCCCGCTGTGGGGAAACCTGCGGCTGCTCCTTGAAACGTCAACTTTGGCAATGGTGATCAAGCAATAAGGCTGAAGGTACATGATCGACCGACGTACCTGGAAAGGGATATAGAATTGTGACGCATGAAAGCATTGTCAAGACGCACACATTGTGCGATGGGCACGCGTATCGATGGTACTGTCCTGTGCCAAGGGCTGTGCAGTGGTGGTGTGTAGTGCCGCGTTGAACTGTGCTGTGCATGTTTGCGCTGTGGATCAGGTTGTTCTTGGCGTCAAAGACCTGACCGAACCGATTTACGTCTTAAGTTCGACCTGCCTGAACGCATAGCTCGAGCTGGCTGCAGTCGAAACGCGCGGGTCGCTCGACCAGCTCAAGCTAAAAATCCGATTTAATCCCACCGGCCCTTTGGGCGACAGGAGGTCTAAGGGTGACCTCTTTTTTCTTCCACACCCCCTCTTCCCTTCGGGGAGGGGGAACCCTCCCCTTCCCTTTCCTCAGGTTTTTTGGGAAGGGGACCGATGTGTCAGAGGGTCCTTTTTCGGTCAGTGGGAGGGCCATGTTTTGACACCGCTCACGAGGATCGTGGCCCCCGAGCGGGGGCAGACATCGAGGACCCCGATCTTGTGACCGACCGCCTCCTAGATGGCCCCAGGAGGCCCCCCAGGGCTCCCAAGAGGCCCTCAAGAGAGCTCCAAGAGCGCCCCAGGACGCCCCAATAGGCCTCGAAGAGGCACCCGAAAGGCACCCAAGATGCCCCCTGAGCGGCCTCCCAAGAGGCCTACGAAGCTCACCCGAGGCACGCAAGACGCCGTCTTGTCCTCCTTCTCCTCGTCCTGCTCGTCCTCGTCCCCCTCCTCGTCCTCATCCTCGTCGACCTCCTCGTCCTTATCCTCCTCCTCCTCGGCCTCTCATTCTCGTCCATATCCTGCGTCCTCGTCATTTTCCTCCTCTTCCTCCTCTTTCTCCTCCTCCTCCCCTCCTCCTCATCCTCCTCTTCCTCTTCGTTCTCATCCTCCCCCTCGTCCTCTTCTTCTTCCTCCTCCTCCTCCCCCCCGCTCCCCCTCCCCTTCCTCATCCTCCTCACTCTCTTAGTCCTCGTCCTCCTCATCCTCGTCCTCCTTCTCCTCGTCTTGCTTCTCTTGCCTCCTCCTCCTCCTCCTCTTCTTCGCCCCCCCCCCCCCCCCGACGCGGGCCCGGAGATGACCCCAACACGCCGTCCAGGCCGACCTCCCTCGCTCTCCCTGTCAGCTGTCATGGACATCGTTTTTGGATGGGCAAGTGGGATACTTTTTGGTCTGCGGGCTCGCGAAGCAGGTCGAAAACCGTCCGAACACTAGCTGGGCCGCGACTAGGCAGCTAGAGAAGGGAGAGGCAAACGAAGCGAGCGCGCGGGCAGGTGGCGACCAGCAAGTAAACGCAGCCAAAATGGCGCGGCGGCGCTACCATAAACACGCAGAGGCCAATCACTCGGTGTGAGTCGGTACGAGGCACCGTCAGAGACGAACGCGACCGACAGGCACACCCAGACGACGTCCGTGCCGTATGCGACACAAAAGCATCGTGTCAGCGAAACATCGTGTCAGCGCAGGAGTGAAGAGGGGCAACCTCGTCACAAATAGGACTGCAAACGGCAGTACCTCTTGTTTGTACAGCCGTGGCAAATGTCGAAAGCGGAGTCCTTACAGGAGAAAGCAGCCGACGGGCGCACAATGCCACATATGCCGAAGACCTTACACCGTGGAGGTCGGCAGCGTAGCGAGACCCCGCTGAACCCATCCGGTCACCAGTGGAGGCCGACATTAACCAGGAGCAGGCCAGGGGCCACCTGACCGCCCATTCCCAATGTGATCCTTGCATGGAATTCGTAACGAGACCCCAGTGAACCCTGTCGGTCGCCAGTGGAGGCCGACACCGGCCCGGAGCAGGCCAGGGGCCACCTAACCGCCCATTCCGAGTAAAGCTTGCATGGGAATCAGGCTGTCAGAGCACCATCAGACAGCGGTAGTGGCGGCAACCCAGCCGCGTGGGATAAACCCAGTGAAACAAGGGAGGTGCGCGCCAGGCACGGTGGGCACCCCGGTGTGGCAGCTAACCGCTGCAACATTAGGATGCAGGAGGGGAGGAAAGGAAGTGCACGCCAGGCACTCGGTGGGAGAGGAGGGGAAGAAAATGGTAGAACATTTACTCGAGCAGTTGTTGCTGACTATGCCAATCGTTGCTGTGCCAACCCATGCTATGCCAACCCCGACTGTGCCAACCAAACTCTTCCCCAGCGGGGGGCCCCCCTTCCTCCGTCGACTCGCGACTATCTTCGCACTTTTCCCCATGGAGGCCACTGACCGTCGCAGAATCTGTTGGAAACTGAGGCGGCTGGGTGTTCCCAGGGGTCGTGTCGCCAGTGGGTTGTGTTCGACGGTCGGCAAAGTTCTTTCTGTCTTCTCCCTGCCCCTTCTCCTGCGGCTCGCGACCCATTTCGCACTCTTCCCGGTGTAGGTGACTAACCATCGCAGAACCCGAAGGACTCCGAGGCGGCTGGGTATCCCCAGGGGTCGTGTTGCCAGTGGGTTGTGCTGGACGGTCAGCAAGTATCTCTCTGTCGTTTCCCTGCCCCTCAACCTGCGACTCGCGGCTATCATCGCAATCTTCCTGGTGGAAGCGACGGACCGTCGCAAAGGCTATTGGAAACCGAGGCGGCTGGGTGTTCCGAGAGGTCGTGTTGCCAGGTGTGAGAGGAGAGGAGGATAATGGTATAACATTCGCTCGAGCAGTTGTTGCTGGCTATGCCAATCGTGGCTGTGCCATTGCCGACCGCGCTGACTATTGCAAACGTGACTGCGCCGACCCAGGCTATGCCAACCCCGACTGTGCCAACCAAGCTCCTCCCAAACGGGGGGCTCCCCTTCCTCCGTCGACTCGCGACTATCTTCGCACTCTTCCCAATGGGGGTGACTGACCGCCGCAGAGTCTGTTGGAATCCGAGGCGGCTGGGTGTTCCCAGGGGTCGTGGCGCCAGTGGGTTGTGTTGGGCGGACGGCAAGGTCCTCTCTGTCTGTTCCCTGCCCCTTCTCCTGCGGCTCGCGACCCATTTCGCACTCTTCCCGGTGTAAGTGACTAGCCGTCGCAGAACCCCTTGGACTCCGATGCGGCAGGGCATCCCCGGGGGCCGTGTTGCCAGTGGGTTGTGAAGGGGAGGAAGTGCGCGCCAGGCGCGGGCGGGGGGAGAGGAGGGGAAGTGCTCGCCAGGCACGGTAGGCACCCCGGTGTGGCAGCTAACCGCTGCAGCGTCGGGATGCAGGAGTGGAGGGAGGCAAGAACGCGCCGTAAGAGTGCACGCCAGGCACTCGGTGGGAGAGGAGAGGAGGAGACCGGTAGAACATTTACTCGAGCAGTTGTTGCTGACTATGTCAATCGTGGCTGTGCCATTGCCGACCGCGCTGACTATGCCAGCCATGACTGTGCCAACCCTGGCTATGCCAGCCCTGACTGTGCCAAGTAAGCCCCCGTGGAAAGCGATGCGCTCTTATCGACTATGTGCCATGTGCGCCGGAGCGCCCCAGGTAGATGAGGTGAGAATGCCAGGCCACGTTGCCGTGCTGCTTGTCTCAATGGTGCTGGTTAGCGACGTGCTGCTCGATCCCGTTGACCTGGGCCCCGCGCAACTGGGCCCCGGTGTGCTCAGCAAAGTCGTGCTGCGCGACTCTCTGGTGATCGTTGCCGTGCTGCATGTCGCGGTGGTGCTGGTCCGCGACGTGCCCCTCGACTCCGTTGTACTGGGGCCCGTGGTGCTCATCGACGTCGCGCTACTAGTCTCATTGTTGCTCGTTGCCGTGCCGTTTGTCGTGGCGGTCATGATCGGCGGCGTGCAGCGCGGCCCCGATGTGCTGGGGCCAGTGGTGTTGGGCCTTATTGTGCTCGTCAGCGTAGCGCTGCTCGTCGCACTTGTAGTCGTCGCCGAACTGATTGTCTCCGCGGTGCTGGTAAGCGGATGCAGGGGCCGCAGGAGGAGAAGAGCGACTGACCGTCGCAGCCTTGGAGAAAAAAACAGAAGGGGAGATGGGGGCAGCCTGCCACGGTGGGCCGTTGACCCCATGGTACTTGCCACTTCCTATAACCAGTTGTACGTGCCATCCATGCTACCAGAGCCTGGTGATAGAGGGCGCAGCCGTAAGGCGGCGGGGCCTTCCCGGTGCGGGGGGGCAGCGCGCCAGGCTGGCTCCCAGGGCTGCGGTGGGCGCGCCAGGCCTAGAGTGGAGATAATAAAGCCACCTTTCCCGGGGGACAGCGAGGAGACGGTCGCGCGCCAGGCGCCGAGGGGAGGGGGACATGGCAAGTGATCGCTGAACCCTTGCGGAAATCCAGGCACGCATGGCCCATGCCCAATTGTACGTGCCACCCGCGCTCGACAGCCTGGTGCAAGAAGGCGCAGCCACATGGCGGCGAAGGACTTCCCGGCGCGGGGGGGCAGCGCGCCAGGCTGGCTCCCAGGGCCGCGGTGAGCACTCCAGGCCTAAAGTGGAGCGGGTCGGCGCCAGCGGGGGCCCCAGGGCGCTGCCGCGCCCGCGGGAACGTAGACCGACGTCCTCTCGTGCCTGGCGCGAGCACGCATGAGGGCGACGATGACATGCATTGGTGCAATGTAGGGCTGGGCTCTGCCTTGGCCAGGCTTCTCGTAGTCGATAGTGCGCCGCTCCCACTGTGCGAGGCCATCCCTGGGCGAGCGAATGGCGCCCCGAACGCGCTCGATTAGGGGGCGGCGGCTCATCGTGGTGAGGAACATTTGAAATGCACGTGGCTGTCTGGGTGTTTCCCCGTGAGCGCTAGGAACCGGCGGGGGGCGTCGGGCTCGTGGCGTGCGGGAGCGTAGGTGCCCGGGCCTCCCATCGCCTTGTTGGCGCGACACAAGTCATGCCGCTGGTGTGCCCCCCCGCCCATTGCCGCGCCGTGACCCGCTCCACGAAGGCCGGCGGGTTGTCCACGAGCGCCCCGGCCCCTGAGGCAGACTCGCTAGGCGACTGCTCCGCAGCTTGGCCCGCGCCCAGCTCTGCGCTCGCACGAGGCCCGTTCGCATCGGGGGGCGAAGGCATAGTGGGCGATGCGTCGAGGCCCGCCCCGTCTCCGCGGGCAGGCGGCGCGTGCGGGGGCGGCGGGGCCAGCGCAGTTCGGGCACTGGGTCGCCATCGGCTGGAAAAGTCAGCGGCGGGTGACGGCTGGGGGCCCCCGTCGCCCTGTGGCCCCGCGCGGTCCGTCGAAGGTGGCGCCGGTGCAGGGGTGATCTCGCGGGCAAAGCCCGCCCGCCGAGGCGGCGTGTCCGCGTGCGCGGCGGGCGGGGCCTGCAGCGGGCTGGTCGCGTGCTCGGGCACGGGGGCCCCTGGTGGATGTGGGGGGGGGGGGCGGGGAGCAGCGAATCGCCCTCTGTCCACCATTCGCCAGACTGTGGCCTCGTCTTCCAAGGTTCTTTCCACCGTAATTAATGCCCAGGTCGTCCTCCGGGATGCTCTCGCTCTCCTCGCCCTCGCACTTCTCTTCCAGGGGCTCCTCCGCCGCTCCCTCGATGGTCTCCTCGATGGTCCCCTCCCCAGCGGTGGGCCCCCCTTCCTCCTGCGACTCGCGACTATCTTCGCACTCCTCCCAATGGAGGCGACTGACCGCCGCAGAGTCTGTTGGAATCCGAGGCGGCTGGATGTTCCCAGGGGTCGTGTCGCCAATGGGTTGTGTTGGACGGTCGGGAAGGTCCTCTCTGTCTTCTCCCTGCCCCTTCTCGCAAAACCCCTTGGAATCCGAGGCGGCTTGGTGTTCCCAGGGGTCGTGTTGCCAGTGGGTTGTGTTGGACGGTCAACAAAGATCTCTCTGTCTTCTCCGTGCCCCTCACCCTGCGACTTGCGGCTGTCATCGCAATCTTCCCGGTGGAAGCGACTGACCGTCGCAGAGGATATTGGAATCCGAAGCGGCTGGGTGTTCCTTGAGGTCGTGTTGCCAGTGGGTTGTGTTGGACGGTCGGCATGGTCCTCTCTGTCTGTTCCCTGCCCCTTCTCCTGCGGCTCGCGACCCATTTCGCAATTCTCCCGGTGTGTGTGTGTGTGTGTGTGAACGACCACCGCAGAGTCTGTTGGGATCCGAGGCGGCAGGGTGTTCCCAGTGGTTGCGTTGCCAGCGGGTTGTGTGGGGCGGTCGGTAAAGTCCTCTCTGTCTTCTCCCTGCCCCTCACCCTGCGACTCGCGACTATCATCGCATTCTTCCCGGTGGCGGCGACTGACCGTCGCAGAGTCCGTTGGAATCCGAAGCGGTTGGGTGTGCCAAAAGGTCGCGTTGCCAGTGGGTCGTGTTGGACGGTCGGCAAGGTCCTCCCTGAATTCTGCCTGCTCCTCCTGCGATTCGCGACTATCTTCGCGCTCTTCCCGGTGGAGGCGACCCATTTCGCAATCTTCCCGGTGTAGGCGACTAACCGTCGCATCTCGAGGAATCATGGGCAGTGAGGGAGGAGAAAAGTCAGTCTCAGGGGAAACGCCCTGCGTAGGCGGGGCGCCGGCCCACCCGTCGGTGCGCTGGGTCTGCGTCTATGTCATGCCGCCGGGCAGCTTTGTTGGACAACCGCGCAAGCCAGGCGGTCCCAGGAGAGTGTCGACACAGGTTCCCTGTTCCCCTGCAGCCTGGTGGCCTAGAGCTGTAGCAAGACGTATGCAATGACCAGGTCGTATGCTGGTGTCGCGCATGTGTCGATCACTCATAAGCCGTGCCTCAGCCATGCGCTCAGCCCAGCGAAGCTCGACGCATACATCCCAATACCATGCTGACACAGAACAGCGACGACCTCGGGCTCGCAGTCTGTGGTAAGGTCGTTTGCGGGCGGGGCCGCCGAAACGTCACATCTTGGTCCAGACGGAGAAGTATTTTGCTCTGCTCGCTGACGAGCCGCGCGCTGTTTTGCGCGGCGGGCTGCCCAAACTGTGGTGGCGTAGTCGAATCCGCGGCCCTGCTGACTATGCCAATTCTGGCCGTGCCAACTCTGAATATCATGTGGGAGACCATGCTGACTGTGCCAAGCTTGACTGTGCCAACCGCGAAGGTCCTGCCACTCTGACCAGGCCCGCCAGAAAGCCAGGCGCTCATCACGGAAATGTGGAACGGAAAAACGGAACAAATGAAGGGAAGGGAGCGGGCAGAGGCCCCCTGACGGCGCGCAGCTTGGGCCAGAGCGGCTTGAGCCGGAGGGGGGTACGGAGGCTGGTGGGATACGCGGAACGTCAGGAATTCCGAAACGGGACGAGCCAAGAGGTGGCGAATCTGGACCAACGCGAAACGCACGGTGAATGGATAGACCGAAACGCGGCGAACCGAAGCACGACAAACTGCATCAAGACGTGCCGAAACAATTTTAACTGACGGGCGAAAGAAACCCATGTAAAAACACATCGTGGTGGCTCACAGGTGAAACGGATGAAAAGAACCCATGTGAAGTCACATGGTTATGGCTCCTGGGCGGAAGGAACCCATGTAAACACACATGTTGCAAAAACACACGGTTCGCGCTGACGGGTGAACGGAGCCCACGTACAACACACGTGGATTGGCTCACGAGCGGAAAGAACCCATGTAAAAACACACGGTTTCGGCTCACGGGAGAAATAACCCATGTACAAACACACGGTTTGGGTCCACGAGCGAACATAACTTAGTAACAACACATGGTGTTGGCTCACTGGCGAAATGAACTTATCTACAACACGCATGTTCTGCGCTCACGGGCAAACATAACCCATGTAAATACACATGGTGTTGGCTCAAGGGCGAATCTAACCCATGTAAAAACATTGCTCGTCTTCCATCTCTTGCAATTGCTGTTTCATTACCGTGGTTCCTCTTCCTCGCCTATTTTGAATGCAGTCCTTCTTCTCCTTCTACGATATCCTTCTCATCTTGGAAGCCTCCCCTCTTCCTCTTCCTCTTCTTTCTGCTCATATCTAATATTTCCCCCCACAGATCTATACGTCGTATTCCTAATGTTGGTCCTTCTCCTGGGATGTCGTTCTCCTCCTCGGACTTCCTCCTCTTCCTCCTCCTATCTTCCAGGATTCCCTTTGCGTTGCTCATGTTCCTGCTCCTCCTCCTCCTCATTGATTTCTCGACATGCTTGAACTCTGTCGTCGTTCTCGCCTTTTCGGACGCCCTACGAACTTTCGCCGCTCCAGGACGGCCCAACAAGCCCGCAAGAGACTCCCAAGGCAGCCAAAGAGGATAACTAGAAGGCCAAAAAGGCCCTCAAGACGGCCCAAGAGGGCCCCAAGAGGAATAACTCGAACTTACGTTTCGATCCCTCCGCCCGTAGAGGACCTCTGGGACCGCCAACTGGCGCCCAAAGTGCCCCCACAAGAGAGCCCCAAGAGGCTTCAAAACTGTTTCCCCCCAAAGCACCCGCCAAGCTTCTGACCACAGTCCACACGCATGGGGTTTGACTAGCTATGCTTGGACATCGTTCGAACGCCAAGGGCTTGTACTAGAACTAGTGATGTTGACGTGCGCGCGCAGTGGCGCGCGCATGTGCCCCGCATCACATTGTTGCCAGGGGTTGCCTGTGAGCCCTCTTTAGAGTAACGCATGTGCAGCGCAAAATATACTCCAGGGCATCTGCAGTCACCGGCCTGACCAAAGGAACGATACATAAGAAACGAAACGCCTTCTCTCAAGGAGTAACGCATACGGAGCGATACATGATGCATAACGCAGAAGGAACGATCAATAACGCATGCAAGCCTAAGGAACGACCGAGCCCCTTTTGAAAAGTAAGTGTTCCCTCAAGCCGCTCACTATATGAACCCAGAATTCTGAGCGTATCTCAAGCGAAAAGGGCTGAAATGGGGTGGACGACCTGAGATCAGGACACACCCGAGCCCAAAACTGCGAGGATACCTTGCACGAAACCGGATCGGACCACATGAGGTGAGGTCAGACCCCCGTGCGTGGCGTTAAGAAAGCTCGAAGCTAAGAAGAGGGATTTCACTCGAAGCGTTTTCTGAAACAGTAGTCCAGGTCCACCTATACGAAAGTTCGGCGAACAAAACACCTCAGAGAAAACGCCCAGGGTCAGGTCCAGATTCTTGGTTTTCGTGAGCAGAATTTGGAGTCCATGAACGTTGATGCTTTTTCGTAGGATTTCTGATCGGTGCATATGAATCCATGGTTGCGAGGATGTGTGAAGCGAAGATGGCTGTACCACCTGAGGCCAGGGCATCTCCGAGCCCGGAATTGCGACGATGTATCAAGCGAAACTGGCTGGACCACCTCAGGTCAGGGCATCCCTGGGCCCAGAATTGTTGGCATGTCTCAGGCGAAACTGGCTGGACCTCTCGCGTGGCATCTAGGAACTCATAATTAATTGTGAGGATGTCTCGAGCGAAACGGCATGGACCGCCCCAGTACACTGGCGAGGATGTCTGAAGCGAAACGGGCTGGACCACCTCTTGCGTGGCATTTCGAAGGCCCACAATCGCGAGGATGTCTCAAGCGAATTCGGCCGGACCACCTCGCACGTGGTATCTCGGGGCCCAGAATTGCTAGGATGGCCTCGCCGAAACGGATCCGAACCACCTCTCGCAGGTGGTCTAGGAGCTCAGAACCCCACCAACCCTCTGGGCGGAGGTGGTTAAACACGCTTCCTCTCTTTCCTCTCGGGGATGGTTTCATCACTGCTCCCGGATGAAATGCACTCCATCCCCCACCCACCGACGGCTAACCCGAGTCACTGCCAACATTCCGCACCATTCCTGTCAAGAAACACACCCCGGCGGCTTCACCTTAGAGTGCCGAAGTGCTACGCCTGCTACAGCGCGATGGTCATCGAGTTGTAGACAGACAGGAGTCCGAGTTGTAAGAGAGCATCTGAAGGCCAAGAGAGCGACGCTCAGATCAGAACAGGATATCTCGCCTGAACCCAAAATGCCAAGCTCGGCAATACACCCTAACAAAAAACGAACCAACCACAAGTCGCTGAATTCGGGGTGGGCGGCAACGGCGACAGCCTCTAGATTGAAAACGATAGAATAGGAATAAGGTAGAGTAGAGTCGTGTCGATGAATCAATGATTTGGCCTCGTCGGGCTTGCCTGGCGAACCTCTCGAAGGTCTCTGGGGCGGTCTTGGAAGTCTCTTGGGGGACTCTATGGTCATCTTGGGCAGTATTGAGGCCATCTTAGGCCGTCTTGGGTGCGTCGTGGGCCGTCTTCGAGACATCTTGCGGCCATCCTGCTCTTTCTTGGAGCCGCCTTGAAGTCTGTCTTAGCCATATTGGTACCATGTTCAAGCCATGTTAGACGAGACTTCCGACCGCAACTTCCTTTTCTAAAGTGCTGGCTCGACGGGCGAAAGGTCACTGGGAAAATCTACAAGACCCAGCAGAAGCCCAGAAATTTGGTGCGCTGTGCACCCCTGCGGCAAGCCACTGGGGGTGGCGGGCCGAGTGGGGGTGCAGGAGGAGATGGAGGAGGAGGAGGCGGACTATGAGGGGGATGATGATGATGATGATGATGATGATGATGATGATGATGATGATGATGATGATGATGATGATGATGCTGATGACCATGAATCTTATGATGATGATGGTGGTGACGATTCACAATGATGCTGCTGCTGATGATGGTAATGCTGCTGATGGCGAGCAATGACGACGATGACGATGCTGACGACGATGCTGATGCTGCTGATGATGATGACGATTATTATTGCTGTTATTGTTATTATGATTGTTATTATTATTATAATTATAATTATTATTTTTATCATTTTTATTATTATTATTAGCATTACGACAAGGATGACGCAACTGCTGACCATGGTGTTAATGATGATGGTGATTCTGGTTCTAATTATGATGATGCTGCTGATGATGGTGATGACGACAATGATAACGATGCCGACGCCGACGCCGACGACGATGACGACAACGAGGAGGATGATGAGGATGATGATGATGATGCTGATGATGATACTGAGTATGAGGAGGATGATGATGATGCTGATGATGCTGATGATGATGAGGACGATGATGACGATGATGCTGCTGATGATAACAAATGATGATGCTGTTGATTATGATGATGATGCTGATGATGCTGATGATGATGCTGCTGATGATGATAAAGATGATGATGCTGATGATGATGAGGATTGTGATGATGAGGATGAGGATGAAGATGCTGTTGTTATTGTTGTTGATGGTGATAATGAAGAGGAGGATGAGGAGGAGGACTCACATGGCTCATAGGGCTGGGACTGTACGGGAGGGCTCACAGGTTCATAAGACTCAAAGGCCACGAGGTCCTCAAGAGGCCCCGAAACATCCCACCAGAAAGCCTAAATCTCCCTCCAGGAGGCTCCCGAGAGGCCTCGACGAGATCCCAACGAACATCCAAGAGGCCTCAGACCCACAACCCAGGCACGGTGGCTGGATGGGCCGACATCTATTCGATACGTATTGCATGTTTCATTTGTTTTTTGTTCAAGGGCAAGGGCAGTGCCTGTTCCAGCGTGCTTATCGATAATGCGAACAACCTAAGTTCACTGAGCCCCACTGCTGGCCACGCGGCTTCAGTGGATTTAAATTGCGCCTCTACGCATTATCAGCGAAATTATGAAACATATCAACAAGTGATCGCCTACTTCCACGATTCCATGGCTCGCCTAATCCGAGGATCCTACGGTATAGCAGTGGTCGAAGTCATCCATCATCCAAGCTGGGGTCTGTCGCGCACCGGCGGCACCATCCGACGTGGGTGAGGAGGGACGTATGTTCAGGGGAGAAAACGGAGACAACTCAATTGAGGTCTCTGCGCCACAGTGGGGAAATCGCCCAACGGGCCTCGCATTCGCATTGCGGAGGCCGGCGGGCTTCAAATTGGCCACCACGATCTCGAGAGTCTCGTGAATCCACTGGACTTCCTGGTGCAGCACCGCCACGTCCAAATTCTTAGCCGCGCCTCGGAGCTTCAAGCAACCGAACATGAACTCCTCGGGGTCAAGTGTCCCAGACTTGTCGCGATCCAGGAGGAGGAAAAGCTTGCCCACCTGATCCGAATCCACACCCAATTGGCTGAAATAGGCCCCGATCTCGGGCTCCTTCATGCGCCCCCTAAGCTCTTCCACTGTGATGTCACCGTCCTCGTCGACATCCAGCTCCCGGAACACCTTCCTCATGGCCTGGAGGAAGTCCCTCTTGGCCATGAGCTCGCTCTGCACCACCAGGCCTCGGTCTGTCGTGCAGCGCATCAACGTGCCCTCAATGAGGACAGCCGTGACCACGTTGAGCAGGGTCAGGAACGAGAAGCCGATGTACAGCAAGAACACCCCCCTGTAACCCCAGCCGAGCGCGTCCAAAATCTGCCAGACCTCGTGCCAGTCGACGCCGCCGGACACCGCCTGGAAGAGGGTGAGCACGGCGAGGAACAGCGAGCCGAACCGCGCCTGCAAGCCCGCGGATGAGTCCTCTCCCCCGCTTTGGACGAGGAAAGCCAGTGTCCCCTCCGACAAGACGGTGCCAAAGATGAGCAGGATCGTGAAGATCAGCAAGCTGGACCACAGAAAACCCTTGACCGCACCGGTGAGCGAATGGATCATGATGCGCAGCTCCCTGAAAAAGGGGTGTTGGCGAATGACGTCCGTCACAAGCACCAACGACAACAACCTGGCCAAACGCAATGTGGACAACATGGCAAGGACAACCCGGAACTGCGAGTAGGACCTCTGGTGTTGGTGTGAGTGCTGGCCAATGGTCTGAAGCAACTGTGCGATCACAACGACGACGTGGAAATCCTGCCAGCCATGTCCAGTAGATATGGTCGGGTCTAACAGGCCTGCTGTGAAACCCAACAGGAGGTCTGTAACGAACATCACACAGGATATGTCCATAAATGCACTCAATATTGTTGCGTCTTCGATGCCTCCCAAACTGTTGTGAATGCTAGAGGTTGCACGCTGTGCAGCATATTGCATCTCCCACACAACAAGCACTGCATCCAGAAGCATCATCATGCCGCGAGCGAGCTGGTAGCCAGGATGCCTTACCAGCTTCGAGACAAAATCAGTCGTCTTTCTCACTGAGCTGAAAGTTCCTATCCTACTTCCAGGCAACCACATGGAACAACGACTAATCCATGACTTATGGCTAGACGTTACAAGGGTGTGCATCCAATTCTTGTCCTCCTGCGTGAGGAAGAGGTTCCGTTCCGTTTGTAGCTTGCGAATCCTGGTCATCCCTTCGTCCGATTTGGCACTCCTGTTACTCGAAATGTGCTCTACGACAGTGCGGCCCGTGTCGCGGAACCTTACCTTCTTCGGCGAAATGGGGTGGTGGTGGTGATGGAGCACCTGGTCCGGGACCCGGTCTGCAGATTCTGCCACTGCAGCGCGAGGCCCCGAAGACGCATCAGGATACTGCCGCCAAAGCTCCCTGTGCTTATCAAAGACCGCCTCCATGTCGAGCCTGAGGCGCTCCAGCGATTGGCGCACGCACGCAGCGTCTGCGCCTGCAGCAGGGACCCCTCCACATCTGTCGCGCTCGTCATCCCATCTTCCAGCAACTGATCGCACGGGTGATGCTGCTGCCCGCGCCGCGCTCACGCCCCCGCTGGGGCATCGAGGCGATGCTGCCGCTTCTCCTGGGCCCATGCCATTGCTCGGGAGACGGATAGACGTTTTCATGGCGAGTGTAGCTGCCCCTCCTGCGCTCATGCTTCCGCTGTGCTGCCTTGATCCCAAATGGCGACGGATGAATCCGCGTGTCAGTAGGCACTGGATGACAGAATATGTGAATTAATAAACATTGTCACGTTGTGAATCTTGCATGGCGTGAAGAATATTGAATGTAGTGAGAATCGCATGATCAACATATTGTTTGTTGTGCTGGCAACATGTTCGCAATGCCGTTATGGCAGAGCAGTCCGTTTGCCTGGGTTGATCACTCGACTTGCCTGGTAATGGCGGTAAAACGAATGTAAAAACCCACACTGTAGTCGGAAAGTGATTGCCCACATGTGCCACCATCCCTACTAGTACGACGCAACGCGGGGAATTCTTCGTTCCAATCTTCCACTGTGACTTTACACTCGTCGCCAATTCGCTCCTCCTCGGGGATGAGCGGGGTGACTGATACCGTGTAGCTTACTCCATCACGCTTAAACTCATTACTTTCGATACACACTAAAACAAACTACGAATCGACAGTACACACTATACCAAAATACGAATCGACAGCTGTGTCAGCGCATGCTACTGCAACGACTTACAATGCTATGTTTTGTGTTCGGGTGAAAGAATACATACTTGTACTTGTACATGAGCTCGGCAATGCAGGACACTGTCACAATCGCGGATTCTGGCCCTGTGATGAATATGCAACTCAAGGACAGGCACACCAGAATTATTACGTCCCCACTGCTTTCGGACTTACAATGCAGCTATTCAGCACATGGGCTTGCTGATGTCTCCGACGTGTGTCACGATTTCGCGGGAGCGGCTATTGATCTGGTATTCGTTCTCACAAGCTGAGGTAAGTGGACCCACGACAGAATAACATGCATTAGCGGCGAGCAGGGTCAAAGACCATCGCCTGCTCATGGATCGCCCTGTAACAACTATTCAACTCAGGGGAATCCCCACAACCTCTGGCTCCATGCGCCGTCGACCTGACGTAGCCTGGCCGTCCTGACCGCAACATGCGAGCAACTGCGCCCCAGGGCTGCTTCCCCACTGACTGCGCCCTCAGGCGGGGCTGCGTCCTGTGCACTGGCCTAGCCCCAAGGGGCCCCGACTCACGGAACCAATATGGGTCAAGGGACGGCGGGAGGAAAAGAAGGGTGAAGAGGGGGGACCCAAAAGTACCGATACCGCGACTCCCCGGGCCTCTCCTGGGGCGCGTTCCGACCAGGATCTCGAGGCGAATCCAGCGGTGGCAAGGGCCTCGCAGGAGGCCCCCCAAACGGGGAACACGGGCGAAGGGTAGCGGTATGGGTACCTTTTTCCCCCCTCCGAGAGGCGGGGGGACGAGGAAACTTCGCAGCCCCTCTACTCTTCACGCCGTAGCGCGGCTGAGGCAGCCCGCACTCGCGCGCTGGAGCGGGCTAGAGGTGCCGGTTGTCGGGCAGCACGCGGGGGTGAGCAGTGGGACGGGCAGCCCCCTCTGCACTGAAGGGGCCCAAGGACGCACAAAGAGATCGACACAAATCCCAGGATTCCCAGTATATTCTCGTATTTTCTTGAGTTTCGTCCTCCTCCCAACTTCCTATATTTTCCTATGTTTTCTTTCTGGGGGATCGACGATTGATTGTGTCTGTGTGTTTCTTCCTCTCCTGATACACGCTTCACCCGAAATTGCAATCCAAGAGGCGTCGAATGAGGTCTCACGAGCCCTGAGACGGCCCAGTGCGCCCCCGAGAATGCTTCAGTATAGCCTGAAGGGGCCTGAAGGGACTGCCGAGACGGTCCAAGAGGACTCTGAGACGTCAGGGGGGCATTCGAGAAGCAGCCATAAAGACTCCAACTCCTCCGGAAGGCCATACCGAGGAGCGCACATCCCCGAGAGGCCTTCAAACAACTGCCGAACAATGTCTGAGGATACGTACGGAACAGGGAGGACCCGAAGAGCCTGGTGAGTCTGTCAAAAATGACGCCTCACTGCTGTCGCTCTGGCGTGCATCTTTTGCCCGCTACTATCCTCCTCCTCCTCCTCCTCCTCTTCCTCTTCATCCTCCTCCCTTTCGTCCTCCTCCTCCTCCTCCGCCTCCGCCTCCGCCTCCGCCTCCTCCTCCTCCTCCTCCTCCTCCTCCTCCTCCTCCTCCTCCTCCTCCTCCTCCTCTCTGCTTGCCAGTACCCGATCGCGCTGGGCCAGAGCATATGACACGAGACTGTGCTATGCTGTGCCATGCCAGACGGGGGTGCCACAATCATCGACGAGACTACTCGAAAACCACTCGACATCGAAACATACCACAGCGGGTATCCCAAAACGAACGGACAAGAGAAGAGCGAACCACCTAAAGTGTTCAAAGGTCTGCCTCCCGCGGACTGCGGCCGCACAGACAACAAGACACAAACAACCGAACCATACGAGAAGAGGAAACGGAGGCATGATCACAAGAGCACGAAGCCTTCGACGGGGAGGCATGATCACAAGAGCACGACCGAAAAAAAAACCACTCGAATATAACCCCCCGCGTTGCGCGCCCAAACTCATGGAACAAAACTGGACCGCAGCGCGCGTCAACGGGAACACCAGAAAGATCGAATCGGTCCAAAGGCGCTCCAAGAAAGACCCCAAACCGCCCCAAGACACACCTGGACCGCCGACATCAGAATGAAAGGGATCGAACGGTCATTCACTGTCCCTGGGTGCGTGGTTGAACTGGGGTTCGGCTGGTGCAAACTCATGTTGCGTTGCGTTGTGTTGCTATTGCCGTCGTCCCTCTCGCGACCGGGCCCGCGACCCCCCCGCGACCCCCCCGCGACCCCACCACGACCCACCCGCGACCAACCCGTAACCCACCCGCGACCCACCCGCGACCCACCCGCGACCCGCCCCGCGAGCCACCCCGCGCCCGCCCCCTCACTCTTATCCGCGAATGCGTGGTGCTACATATTGTCAGAACGAGCCTCTTCGAGAGAGTTCGGGTGGAACTTCGCGATCCAGACGGCCCCCAAACCTGCCCAAACACAATCCCGTAAGAGCACCCTCAAAACCCGAAGGAGGCCCCCACCCATACCACAGGAGGCCCCCTAATATGCTCTTTCGAAACGTGTCGCAACATTCAATGCTGCACACAGATCCAACAAGCTAAGAGGGAGCGGTTTGTGACGCGTGTTGAAGAGACAAGAAGAATATGGAGTGCCCCAACGAATCAGAAAAAAAGGCTTAGACGTAACGCTTGGCCACACGTATATGCGGGTGTGGAACCACGCGCGCTTAGGTCCTGGGCCCTCCAACGCCGACCATATTGACAGCGAAAGAAGGGTCTACGAATAACATGTTACTGATAAACGCGCTGATTCTGATGACGAACGTGGTACTGATCATGACGCCTGGGGGAACAGCCCTGAGCAGTGGACCAGTGGCGATTACAAGGCGCGCCGCTGACAACGTGGTGATGGATATCGCCATATCCGCGCCAATTATGTTTCTTTCTTGTCTTCCTCCTCAGTTTTTTCACCTCCTGCGCTCTAGTTACGCTACCGAGGAACCCCACAAACTTATTTTATGTCACGTGTGTTCACAAACCATATCACATCCCGCTTCGCCATCCTGACGAGCCAGACTGACCAGACCAGCCAGATCAGCCAGACCAGCCGGACTGACCAGACCAGTCGGATCAGTTGTTCCAGCCATAACCAGCCAAAGTAATCAGACCAGCCAGCCAGGCCAATCAAGCAGAGCAGCCACACGAGCCAGCCAGGCCAACCAACCACACCAACCAGACCAAACCATGTAGACCAGTCCAGACCAACCAGACCACGCCAACCAGACTAACTAGTCGAACCAGCGTCGTCGTACTGAGTATACTCAGCGTCGTCGTCGTACTCGTCGCGCTCGTCGTCGTACTCATCGCATTCGTCGTCGTACTCGTTGTCGTACTCGTCGTCGTACTCGTCGTCTTCCGCAATTCCCGCGACCATGGTCCTTGCGACCAGCGGCAGTCCATCCCCGCCGGCTCTGGGGACAGCTGTATGCGAGGGGTGCCAGTAGAACGCGCAGACGTAGCAAGCAGAATTGCTGGAGACCGCTGAGGAGTGAAGTCATGGGCGTAGACTTCATGGGCGTAGCCAGCACGGGCGCAGCCCCCGCGAGCGCAGCAAGCGTTGCGCGTGGAGACTGCGTGTCAGCGCTCGCGCTGCTGGCATCAGCGATTCGCCGAACCTTCGCTGGCGTCGGGCGGTCTTCTGTCGCCACCTTCCCAGCCACATCCGAAGGTGTGTCCCGGGGAAACCCGCCTGAGGCAGGGTTTTGCAAATACGTTACCAAGCACTCCCTCCTGTCATCGTCGTTCGCTCCTTTACTCAGCTCATCGTACCGGATGAGAAGTGTATCAGGCCACCAATTTGTCAGCTGGCGGTGGTAACTTTTTAAATGCGCCTTTGACCAGAGCGCTCCCTTGGTCGCCCATTCGGACCAGACGTAAGCCTGCCAGACTGATCTCGAAGCCGTTCTTAACCATAAAATTTTTCAGCTGCAAGCACGGAGGCGGCAGCTCGGCGATTGCAAACTTGGGAGGCATCCCGTCGAAAAGGAATCTCCGCAGCACCCGCGCAGAGACCCCGCCGGCGCGGCGCAGAAACCAAAACGTGTTGCGCGATCAGGTCGAGCCAAAGTGTGTACGGACCTGCTGTAAAAAAAAGGCCACGCCGGCCATGCCCGGCGCAATGGCCGGCATAGTGGCCATGGCTTGCATAGACGCCGCGCTCAGGGACCACCCCCTGCGCGCCCCCTCTCGAGACGAGAAAGTGCAATGCCTGCTGTGCCCTGCGCCATGGCCCCCGCATAGACGCCACGCTCAGGGACCCCCCCCAGCGCACCCCATCTGGAGTCGAGAAACTGCCGCGCCTGCACTGCCGTGCGCAATGGCCCGCATAGAGGCCGCGCTCAGGGACCACCCCCTGCGCACCCCCTCTGGTGTCGAGAAACTGCCGCGCTGGCCATGCCCTGCGCAATGTCCCGCATAGAGACCGCGCTCAGGGACCACCCCCTGCGCACCCCCTCTGGTGTCGAGAAACTGCCACGCCTGCCGTGCCCTGCGCCATGGCCCGCATAGACGCCACGCTCAGGGACCACCCCCTGCGCACCCCCTCTGGTGTCGAGAAACTGCCACGCCTGCCGTGCCCTGCGCCATGGCCCGCATAGACGCCGCGCTCAGGGACCACCCCCTGCGCACCCCCTCTGGTGTCGAGAAAGTGCCACGCCTGCCGTGCCCTGCGCCATGGCCCGCATAGACGCCACGCTCAGAAACCACTCCCTGAAAGCCTCTTTGGGGTCGACATAACTGCCACGCCTGCCGTGCCCTGCGCGATGGCCCGCATAGACGCCACGCTCAGGGACCACCCTCTGCGCGCTCTGCCTGGTGTCGTCCGTGCCCTGCGCCATGGCCCGCATAGACGCCACGCTCATCCCTGCCCCTCTGGGGTCGACGCCACGCCTGCCGTGCCCTGCGCCATGGCCCGCATAGACGCCACGCTCAGGGACCACCCTCTGCGCGCTCTGCCTGGGGTCGAGAAAATGCCACGTCTGCCGTGTCCTGCGCCATGGCCCGCATAGACGCCGCGCTCAGGGACCACCCCCTGCGCACCCCCTCTGGTGTCGAGAAACTGCCACGCCTGCCGTGCCCTGCGCCATGGCCCGCATAGACGCCGCGCTCAGGGACCACCCCCTGCGCACCCCCTCTGGTGTCGAGAAACTGCCACGCCTGCCGTGCCCTGCGCCATGGCCCGCATAGACGCCGCGCTCAGGGACCACCCCCTGCGCACCCCCTCTGGTGTCGAGAAACTGCCACGCCTGCCGTGCCCTGCGCCATGGCCCGCATAGACGCCGCGCTCAGGGACCACCCCCTGCGCACCCCCTCTGGTGTCGAGAAAGTGCCACGCCTGCCGTGCCCTGCGCCATGGCCCGCATAGACGTGCTGTGCTGTGCTGTGCTGTGCTGCTGTGCGGTGAGCTGTGCTATGCTGTGCTGTGCTGCGGTGAGCTGTGCTATGCTGTGCTGTGCTGCGGTGAGCTGTGCTGTGCTGTGCTGTGCTGAGCTGAGCTGAGCTGTGCTAAGCTGTGCCGTGCTGAGCTGAGCTGAGCTGTGCTGAGCAGTGCTGTGAGGAGGAGGGGAAGAGTGAGGTGTGAGTGTGAGCGTCGCGGGTGCGGCGCGGCAGGGAAGAAAACCATAACCCCACGAAACATGTGGGGAAACACGTGGGAACAAATTATCCTCCTCTCTCTCTCTCTCTCTCCACAGCCGCGCCCTCCCCTTCGGCCCCTTGTCGTGTTTCTCGACGTTGTCGTGCTCCTCCTCCTTCGCTTTAGTCCCCCCCCTATCCTCGTCTAGTCCGTAGCCGTTGAAGCTCAATGCGTGTGCGGGAAACTCGAACCCCGCCCTCGAGGCAATCCAAAGAGGCATTCGTTCTGCTCGAAGGTCCTACCCCGCCCTGCAGGTCACGCCCGCGAGGTGTCATTTTTCACATTTGCATTCGGCTGCACAACGGTTCATGATGCGCCCGAACAGGTGGGCTTCCTGGATATCGAGCCCTCTCAGTACTTGATCAATGAAGAGGAAAGGGCTCCCGGGCTGCCGTTTCCCCCGAGGGCGGGACGAGGAGAGGACAGTGGACAGAGGATGAACGCGCCAAGCGCTAACCATGGAGTCGTCCGATCAGCCATCGGGTCACGGGCCCCCCTGCGCGCGTGGGTTTTGCGTGCAACATGGTGGCGGGGGAAAGGAGGACGAGGAGGAGGCGGATGCGGAGGAGGACCGCCTGAGGAGAAAATAGACGGTACGATTCTATGTAACAGCGAAGAGATGGATGGGTGATGGTGATGGTGATGGTGATGATGATGATGGTGGTGGTGGTGGTGGTGATGGATGGTGATGATGAAGCCCCGAATGACGCCGAAGGGTTCTGACAACGAGGCACCGGGAGAAGCTGCGCGCATCGGCCGCCGAGGGCCGCGCGTGGACGTCCAGTTCGCCGAGGGGGTCGCGGCTTCCGTCGAAGCTCGCGTGCTCGCGGACGGCCCGGGGTGCGTTGCTCTCGCCGTTCGCGGGGCGGTACCATCCCTCTGGCCGCCATGCTTTTTTCGGGGCGAGGGGTGACTGTGGGCGGGAGGAACGGGGAGGGGAAGAGGGAGACAAGGATGATGGGGCTGGAAGGGGGGGATGATGATGATAATTATGATGGTAGTGGGGAGGATGACGAGGAGGATGAAGAAGAGGAGTATGATGATGGTGATGGTGATGATGATGATGAAGAAGAGGAGGACGAAGACGTGGAGGAAGAGAAAGAAGAAACATGACACGGAACATTTGGGTTTTTCGGCGTCTTTGCCCGTATCCGAAAATTCGGAGGCTTCCAAAGGCCTCTTTGGGATCCTTGGATGCCTCGGGAACGTCCAGATGCGCGTGCAGGCCTACACAAAGGAGGAACGGGAGACGGGGGGAGGATGAGAAGGGCTGACGAAGGCAGACGCAGAGGAGAAGCAGGGCAGCAGCAGCCGAGGGAGGAGGAACACGAGGAATGCGACTGGAGGGGAGGTGACGGAAGCGGAAGAGCAGACATGATAATTGAAGGGGCCCAGGGACACACAAATGAATAGACAAACCTCAGGATTCGCAATATTTCTCCATTCCATGATTTCTGGATGTTCGTCTTCCCCTCCGCTCCCCGTGCTTTCCATTTTGTGGGGGAAACGAAGATTCTGCCAACGTGCCGCTGGGCACGGAGTGGGCGTGTCCTCAGGTCCTGGGCCTACAGTCAACGCGCCTAGTAAGGACGCGTGCCTTCATCTAGGGTACCCTTGAGTCCTTGCCTCTGCGGCCCGTCCTTCGCCGTTTTCACTGGCCGCCCCCCACCCCCAAAATCCAACTTCGGCCTCCAAGGGTCTTGCGCCCTTGCCACCCGTCCTTAATACACGTTTTGACTGTATTCCTCGAAGCCGTAATGCTTCCCTCTTGATCAGCGCCCCTCAAACGGGGACTCCACTGACGGGTACTTTGGCCAGTGACCCAGCGAACCCAGCCCTTCCCGAGGAGGGCAACGCTGCAATGCAAGAAAAAGGCCCTAAAGTGGCAACTTTCGGCAAAATCGCAAAATACCCGTTAGTAAGTATACTCCAGATTTCGTAATAAAGGGAGGGGGGGTCTCATTTCGGGGGGGGGTCTTTTCCAAGCTATCTTGGAGGGCCTGGGGGGGTCTGGGGACGATGTTTTGGAGGGTTCTCCCACGGGGGGGGGGTCTGAAATGGCTTGTCTTGGAGGGTCCAGACCCCCTCCCTTTCATTACGAAATCTGGAGTACCCGTTACGGTGCCGTTGACTTGACAAGCCTTCCAGGGGGCCCGGGCCCCTCGCTCTCACATCTCCCCTGGGCTTCCCGCGCGCCCTCTGGGGCTTCCCGCGTGCCCCCCCGGGGCTCCGGGCAGCGGTGGCCCGTGAGCTTTCCCAGCCCAAAAGGGGGCTCCAAGAGGGGCCCCGCAGGCGGCCCAGGAGGACTCCGAGTCGCCGAGAGATCGGTTCAAGAGGCCCAAGAGGGCCCCCCAGACGGCCCAAGGGGCCTCCAAGACGCCCCTATGAGGCCTCCAAGGGGCCTCCCGAGAGGCTCCACGAGGCACAGATCATAGATTTCCCTGATGTGTTTCGATGCTCCAAGACGGCACAAGAGGCTCCCAAGACCACCCCAAAACGGCCCAAGAGGCCTCCAAGAAAGCCCCAAGACGGCCGAAACCGCCCCAAGACAGCCCAAGAGGCGGCCAAGACGGCCCAAGAGGGCCTGGCCCCAAGACGACCCCCAAAAGGGCTGCAGTGAGGGAACACGAACCGAAAATCCGAGAAGCTGTGTTTCTTTCCCTCCTGAAGACTGCAATGGGTGTCTCATCAACTGTCAACGACACGGCGGGCAGCGGCGGCGACCGGTCTCGGTCCGGTCTCTGCAGGGTGCCTCGCAGGGGCGACAACACTCCTGGCTACGTAGCGGCCCGCAGGGACCCCATCGCGAATTCGACGGGCGAGGGGAGAGGCTGATGGGGGAGGGTGGACTGGAGAAGGGGGCGAAGATGCGAAGATACGGTGACGGGGAGCGGCAGTACGTGGAGGGCGAATGGGAGTGGGAAAGGAGAGGCAGGGGAGGAAGGCCAGGGTGAGCAGCAATCAGCAAGAGCAGGAGGGATGAGACACGCAGGAGGCGCAGGAGGAGGAAAAAAGGAGGGGAGGAGAGGTGAGAGATGAGAGAGAATGATGGCGGCGACAATGGCGATGATTGTGTATGATGCGGAGGAGAAGCTTGAGTAGGATGAGGGCCACTCTGACCAGCCAATGGGCGTAAGTGGCTTAGGGTGCGAACTCTTCGCTCCTAGCTGGGGAGCTGAGCCAACGCGGGAAGCCTCCGAACAAGCCAGGGCGAAGGGCGTAGGTGAGTAAGATGCGCACGTTGAGGATGATGATGATGATGATGATGATGATGATGATGATGATGATGATGATGATGATGATGATGATGATGATGATGATGATGATGATAATGATATGATGATGATGATGAGGAGGAGGAGGAGGAGGAGGAAGAGGAGGAGGAGGGGGAGAGGGTCAGGATGACGATGACAATAACGATCAGGATGAGGGAGGGGCAGAAGCACGAGAGAAGGAGGAGGAGGATTTTTTTGACCTCTACGGGGCCCACCGCTGAGTGCCCTGCCAGCACTCGACGCAGTCTGGTTAACCTTCATGTGAGGTTAGTCTGAGTCGCCAGAAGGAAGACCTTGATCGACACTCCCGCATCCCCCCCCTTCGGAGCGGAGGCGCTCCGCCACATCCTTGAGAGCAGCCGATTCCATCAGCTGGTCTTGCTCCATAGCGGAACGGATGGGCGGATCAGATCCATGAAAGATCGAGGCGTCGAAACAGGCCAAACAATACAATTGTCGAGGTCGACCGTCACCCCGAGCTTCTGTCGCGAGTAGTCCGAGGCCAGGCCTCGGACAGAGGCGCCCGAGGAATAATATTTGCCCCTCAGGCAAATCAAAAGAACCGAGCCATCCGAGCAGTCGAACGCCACTGTTTGGTGGTTTAGCTCCGGCTGTCTTGCAGCATGAAGCTTGGAAACATTGGCACAGTTGCCTGGGGGCCGGCGCTCACCAGCACGCCTGCCCTTCAGGCACGCTACACATCTCCATATGCCTGACCACATCTCCCACCTATCGAGGTGTAGCCGAGGTCGTACAGCGAGCAGTCAGGCAGCTCGAAACCCTAGACAAAAAACAAGACCTGCCCGTAGTCCCACCGCAAGATCGGGTTCACCCGCATGCCGGGCGGCATCCACTCGCTCGTCGGAGAGAACGTCTCGAGGTCCGAGCATGTGGGTCGCCCTCGCGAGTGCCCATGACCCATGCGAGGGGCAGCTCTTCGGCCTCGGCAGCGCTGTACCCCGCGGCGGCCGCCGCCGACGCCGACCGCGCGAGCGCGTGGTCCCGCACGCAGTCGGCCAGGCCCGCGATGAGCCCGCCCTCGAGCGTGACCGCCTGCAGCTCGTACCGGGCCACCGTGTGGCGGATCAGCTCTTGTGCCTCGCCGAAGTCGCCCTCGACTGCCAGGACCAGCACCCGCGGACGCATCATCGGCGTCCCCCGCTCCTGGAAGTGCCTGGCGAGGGCGGCCCTGTACAGGTGCAGCGCTGCCAACGTGTCATTGCCGCCGTTGAAGGCTGCGAAGACCTGGCCGTGGCCGAACAGCCGCAGCGCTGCCTCCACGGCGCCGATCCTCCGCGAGAGGGCGGGCGACAGGTCGGGGTCGGAGGAGCCCCGCAGGCGCACGTGCAATTCCGCTGCCTCCAGCAGGAGGGGGAGGAGGAGGAGGAGGAGGAGGAGGAGGAGGAGGAGGAGGAGGAGGAGGAGGAGGGGGAGGAGGAGGAGGAGGGGAGGAGGAGGAGGAGGGGAGGAGGAGGAGAGGCGGAGGGGGAGGAGGAGGAGGAGGAGGAGGAGGAGGAGGAGGAGGAGGAGGGGCCAGAAGGACGAGGAGGAGGAGGACGAGGCGCACCAGGGCAAAGAGGAGGGCGAAGACGGACCCCCCGCTCCCCGCGCCTGCACCACGGAGACGGCCACCGCCACGCTCTCCGCAACGGCCCCGGTGGCGGCCCCGGTGACCGTGACCCTGCCGGCCCCGCCCCAGCGGGCGGCCTCCACCCGGAAGGGCAGCGCCCCCGCGGCCGCGCGGCCCAGCGCCACGGCGGTGCCCACGGCGGGGCAGCCGGGAGCCGGCTGCCAGCTGGGCCCGACGAGGAGCGGCAAGTGCGGCGCGTCCACCTTCGCATCGGAAACTGGAGCATATAGACATTACCAGCGGCGGGCTGTCTTTCAATCCCAGGACTTTTTGAGGGTCGGGGACGACGTCGGGGCGGTGTGGTGTATGTTTTTTTCCCCGTTCTCCTGGGGAAACGACGACCAAGCGTATACACCAGGATCCCGTATACAAAACATCAGCTTTTCTGTGCGAATTTCAGTGCGGGGCCGGGAAAAACGTCGGTGTATAGAGTTCGGCTCCTTATCCACAGGTGATACGCTCGCGTCGGTTCTCGTCAGCTTTCCAGCCTCGGGGTGCCTTCGAGCGGCTGCGTCTCGGCGATAGCTTTCGGGGTGCCCGGATCTTCACGACCAGACAGCCGAGCTATGACCCAAAGACCATTCGGACCAGAACCTTGTGGGGGATCAAGCGTTCGTCCACGGAGGGGCAATGTACGGCAAGTTCCTGTTGTTACGACCTGCGCGTTGGTTTCTGACACCGCGTGGATCGGTCAACCTTGAAGGTCAGCGGCTTTCCGATGGCCAGATCGTTGCAGATTGGACGATTTTGGGACACCGGCGGCGTTCAACCTTGAACGCCTGTGGCGGAGTCGCCGCCGCGTCGACAAGAACGAGCCTACCACAAACGAGGGCGAAGCAACGCGTGCGCCTTTCGTGCCTTTCACTGGGCCCGAAAGATGGTAGTTTAGGGTGCCCATGGACATTCCTCCAGGCACTGGGCCCCCTCAGTCTAACACACCTTCCTCCCCGTCCTCTCCCCAGCGCCTCTCCCTTCCGAACCCCCCGTCCCCGGTCCTGCCCTACTTGCCTCTTTACCTTCCCGGCCTCCCCCTCCGCCGCAGAAAAGGGTTGGCTCGGAGCCATGCTCGCGCATTGCCTACGCCACCGCAAGCCGCCACCTCCTGCTCCTGCTCCTGCTCCTGCTCCTGCCCCCTCCGACAGTCGGGGCTGACAACACAGAAGACACCCGAGAGGACACGAATCTCCTCCGGGGGCGACCCGTGCTCCCGGCATGAAGGGGGAACCAGACACGACACAAGGGCACCCTCCTCCTCCTCCTCCTCCTCCTCCTCCTCCTCCTCCTCGTGAGCAGAGACAGTGCGCACGCGGTCACCTCCTGCAGACCGCAGCTCCACTCGGCGTGGCCCGGGCCCGCGGGGGGCCTCGCGCCACCCTCTGGCCTCCTCCGTGCTCTCGGCATGAAGGGGGAACCAGACTAGAGGTGGTCCTGACCCAGGATGCCCCCCCGGCTTTTCGTTCCGCTCTGGAGCCCCTAGGGCCCTCTCTGGGCTTCGTGAGGGTTGCTCTGGAAGCCCTCTGGGCCTCTCAGGAAATCCTCTGGCAACACGCGAACCTACATCCCTCCTCGAAAACAGATGCAAATTCTTCCTGCGACGTGGCGGCGCCCCAAAATCCGCCTTTCAATGTTCGCGCCCAAACCGGCGACTTTCAACACAAAAAACCTGACCCCGCGGGCCGCGTCTCGCACGTCGATCAGCATTACAAACTTGCGTTTGCATTCGAGGAGTGTTGCTCCTCCTCTTCTTCCTCCTCTTCTTCTCTTTCTCCTCCTCCTCCTCCTGCTTCTCCTGCTCCTCCTCCTCCTCCTCCTGTTCCTCCTGCTCCTCCTCCTGCTCCTCATCCTGCTCCTCCTCCTGCTCCTCCGCCTGCTCCTCCTCCTGCTCCTCCTCCTGCTCCTCCTCCTGCTCCTCCTCCTGCTCCTTCTCCTGCTCCTCCTCCTGCTCCTGCTCCTCCTCCTGCTCCTCCTCCTGCTCCTCCTCCTGCTCCTCCTCCTGCTCCTCCTCCTGCTCCTCCTCCTGCTCTCCTCCTCCTCCTGCTCCTCCTCCTGCTCCTCCTCCTGCTCCTCCTCCTGCTCCTGCTCTCCTCCTCCTCCTCCTCCTCCTCCCTCCTGCTCCTCCGCCTGCTCCTCCTCCTGCTCCTCCTCCTGCTCCTCCTCCTGCTGCTCCTCCTCTCCTGCTCCTCCTCCTGCTCCTCCTCCTGCTCCTCCTCCTCCTGCTTCCTCCTCCTGCTCCTCCTCCTCCTGCTCCTGCTCCTGCTCCTGCTCCTGTGTTCCTGCTCCTCCTCCTCCTCCTCCTCCTGCTCCTGCTCCTGCTCCTGCTCCTGCTCCTGTTCCTGCTCCTCCTCCTCCTCCTCCTCCTCCTGCCCTCCTCCTCCTGCTCCTCCTCCTCTCCCTCCTCCTCCTCTTCCTCCTCCTCCTCCTCCTCCTCCTCCTCCTTCTCTCGCTCCTCCCGCTCCTCCTCCTCCTCCTCCTCCTCTCCTCCTTCGCTCCCCTGCTGGGCTCTCTCCGCCTCCGCCCCTGGCCCTGCCCCCCTGGGCCCCGCCGGCCCGCGGGCCACCGTGAGGCAGCCCGACTGGTCGGGCCCGCACGCGGCGAGCGCCTCCTCTGCCGCGGCTCCACCGGCACCTCCGTCGGTCGGCACGGCGTGCATGCGGGCTGCGGAAAGAAGGAGCCAGACACGAGGAGCGCAGCCCATCTCTGGCTGCAGGAGCGCCTGCGTGCACGAAGAGGGCTGGAGAGAAAACACGGCAGGACCTGAGGAACATCGAGCAGCTGGTTTCAAAGCCAAACTGTTTGAAGCTCCTCTAACCTCCTAAGGACCTGGACCTAAGGGTTTGTGAGGACTCGAGGAAGAGGAGGAGGAGAAGGAGGAGAAGGAGGAGGAGGAGGAGGAGGAGGTGGGGGGCTCCGTGCCTTCGTTTTATTCGCAGGATGATCCAAGATCCTCCTCGATGGCCCTGGCCGAGAAAAAAGGCACACGTCCGAGCGATACTAAGGCAGGGGCCAAGTCAAACTAAAATGAATCGCCCCCCCCCCCAGTCTGGGCCCCCGTCCCGGTTGTTCCGAAAATTGTCCTGACGTTCGGGGTTCCCAGCGCCCGTGAGCGGGACAACTGTCAAAACCCGTGGGTTCTTGTGGCCAGTGAGCTGAATCCATGCGTTATTGCATGGGTTCCTTTCGCCTGCAGGCCTCGAGACTCAACAACCACATAGGGTTTTTCCCCTCGTGAGCTGAACCCATGTGTTTTCACATGGTCTTCCCGATGGTTGTCCCGATATACCGATAGTGATGCCCATATATGATCCAGAATTGCCCCCCCCCCGATGCACATGTGATCGAATCCCCCTCCCGCTGGATAGGTAGGCCTGTGAGCCTCGCGGAGACCTCGCGACTGGGATCGCCCCCCCCGCTGTGATCGTGGCGTGGTACAGAGTGGGCGTCCCACTGCTTTCGCCGAAAGCTTTCCGAGCCCATGGTCGCAGGGCCTCGCGAATTGGATCGCTCCGCCCCCCCGTTGTCGTGGCCCTGTGAGCGTGGCGTAATGAAGGGTGGACGTCGTCGTCGTCGTCGTCGTCGTCGATGTCGTCGTCGCCGTCGTGGTCGTCCTCGTCGTCGTCGCTAACCTCGTCGTCGTCGTCGTTGTCGTCGTCGACATCGTCTTCCGTCGTCGTCGTCGCCGTCGTAGTCGTCGTTTCCCCCATCCCATCTGGGACGGGGGGGCTGTGAACCTTCAATCGAATATCGTAGATAATGCGACAAGTCAACGCATACACGCAGGCCTATGGGTATATATATATATATATATATAAATGTGTATGTGCATGTATTTACACATATATATGTATATATATATATATATATGATTGGGCATGTATCATGATTGTTTCGATGGTTGTCCCGCTAATTGCCCCCATATATCGATGGCGATATTGACGCGAACATAGGCGCACATGTCTGTAGAAATAGGTTGTCGCCCGATCTTTTTATATCTACATTTATAGAACTCCTTGAGGATCGGACAAATTCCGTCGCCAATTTAGCAGTGCAGCACTGGCGCGTGGAATCACAGCCTCGCAAGCCCGATCGCCCTGCCTGAATCTGTAAAGGCCTGGTCGGCGGCGGGAGCGTGAGTGGCCCGCGCTGCGAGCAGCTCGTCGCTGGAAGTTGTCTGTAGCGTCCAACTCAGTGCGCTGATCAGCTGACAAGCGGACGAGACTTGACAGCGATGCCACTATGGCACCCCAACATCGCGTTCGCCTGCTATCGCACAGGTGGGCATGGGGGCGCAAGCGGGAGCGGACAAACGTCTTGCATGCTTGGCAGACGGCGACGGCTAAGCAAAACATGCGTTGAGGGGCTTTGACGCCGTGCTGTGTGCGGACATGAGATTGCAGCGCCCGACTGGTGGGGAACGCTGCACTGCGTATCTGGCACTGATGTGCAACGATGTATGCAGGCAGACCTGATGCAGTCGCGGCCATTGCATCGCAAACATAGTCAAGGTATCACATGCTGTTTAGTTACCCATCGACCAGGCGAGGAAACGACCATGTGCATCCAGGGCATGAAATTAACCTGCGGGTCGGGGGGCCCGGAGCACAGCGCAGCCATGCGCCGCGCCCATGCGATATCATCGATCACGAGCTGCATCCGCGGACGGGTGCTGTTTCCGGCGAGCCAGCAGCGCTCGAAACTCAGGAAGTCCATGCCGCAGGAGAAGGCCCAATCAGGAGAGCCGCTTGCAGCGCAAGATGCAATCTGCAATCGAGCGGTGGAGCTTGGAGCTGCCATCGCACCTCGCAATCCGAATCGCTCTCGCCGAAGCGGCACGCGCCGGCCAGGCGCCAGCTGCAACGCATGTACAAGGTGCTGATTACCCTCATGACGGCAATCGTCAAGACGCGAATGTGGAGGTCGAAGCACGGCCTGGACAACACCGGGGTCCGCGTTCGACTCCAACGACAATCCACGGGGGGCGCTGCGTGCCCATGTATGCGGATGGCCAATTGGCTGTGCGACTCGGCGGCGGCCGCGCTGCGCGCGCGAGTCTCGGGCGCGTTGTTGCCGCCCGCGTCCGTTACGCCGCCGAGGTGGTTACGCTGGGGCGCCGCGCTGATGGCGTCGCCAGTGGGCGGCGCTCGGACACCAGGGGCGCCCCCTGGCACAAAGCGACGGGATTGGTAGTGAGCGGCAGCAATGCGACCTCGGTGAGGAAAGCGGCCCTCGTGCTTACGCGGCTACCAGCTCAACTCAAATCGCAGCGCGTGAACAAAGCCGACGAGCGAATCCATGGGCACGTCAATGGCAGCGTCGAGCTGTTGGGCGGAATTTGCGCGCAACATCGAGCACTCATCGTCCACGAAGGCCGTGTCTACTACGGTGGTGTTGGAATCGGAGGGGTCGCCTGCTGCCCGCGCCCCAGTGCCGAAGCTGAGACAATCGGGGTCGCAATTCGGCGGGCGGAGCACGACGCCCGTGTCAGCCGGTGCGTGGCGAATCAGAATGTGACCTGCAGAGTGGGCGCCGTTGAAAATTGTGCGGCCGTGTGTGCGCCCTTGCTTCCCCCCAGGACGCGCGCTGGCGGCGTTTGGCTACTCGCCGTAACTGAGCCAGCTCGTGGGATGCAAGTTCGCGATGAGACGCAATATTTTCTCGGATGCCCCCCCTTGCCGCATTGGCGGGCCATGTCTGCGCGGGAAGGTCACGATCCACGTCGCCTGGCGGTGACCAAGGCCCATTTTGCATAGGTGCGCAATTTGGCATTCACAATCGTTCGGGAAACAGAAATCAAATTCACGAATGGCCCCGTCGAAGGCCTGGGGCAGGTCCGCGTGCAGCGCGACGGAGCACAGCTGTGCGGCCTTAAAGTATTCGAAGAAGGGAGGACGGCGTGGGAGGCGAAGTCCGCGCCGCGCGTCGGCACCGCGCTGGACTGCGCAGACGGCGTGCCGGCTTCGTGGAACGGCCTGACCTCTTCGTTCAAGAGTTCCTTCAGGAGCTTACCCAGATCGGTGTCGAGGTGGAAGCTCTGGGAATCGTCGCGCGCATGCTTCAGCCCATTTTTCTTGTGCGCGTCAACGGCGCCGCTGCCGGGCTAGACCTCGGCGTCGACGCCGCGCTGATTGAGGTCGGACAGCTTGGCGGCCATGGCGCCGCCTCTAGCCTGGGTGATCTTGGCGCGGATGTCATCTCTCCCGCTGCCGCGGTGCCGCTCGTGGCGGCCAGTGTCCTCCTCAGCGCGAAACGGCGTGATCACAAATGTATGCTTCACCAGGGGGGGCGACCGGAACATCGCGGGCGTCCTGAATCGACGTGGCGGCGACGCCGAATTCCTCGGCGGTGAAATGCTCCAGCCAACGTCGTTGCCGGTCGACCTCAGAAATGTAAGAGTGCCGTCTGTCTTCTTAACGGGGCGTGGATGCTTGGGCGTGAAGCGGCCGCCGAGCGCGCGTGGGATGGCGTGGGTGGTCCGGGGGTCGCCGCGACCGTGTGCGTCGCGGGCATCTGGCGTCGTCGACTCTACGGGTTGCTAAGGCGGTCTGCAACGGTGGCGGGTTCGCCAAGGCGTTGGACGCGCAGCGCGCAGTTCCGCGCCATGGAGGAAGTGCTCATGGGAATTCGCCAGTGACGAAGTGCGAGGTCACCTCGGGCGACGGCGCGCCAGCCCAGTCCCCAGTCGCCATCGACATGCCCGCCTGGTACAAACATGCGCTGGATGGACCCAGCTCACCCGCGGAACAAAAATACGCGCAAGAGAGCGCAGGCAGCATGGGCATGAGCACCGCTTACAGTGCGACGCGAGCGAGGCAAGGGCTCGCGCGACGTTCCGCGCCCGGGCGGTGATGCGGTGCTTGCGTGGCGCAAGTACCTGGAAGGTGCCGTCGGCGTAGGCCTCCGCGTCCTCCGTGGCTGAGGGGGCGTGCTGCCGCAGATGAGCGCGAATATGTTCGCGCCTTGCCTCGCCGGCGCGCGCCGCTCTGACAGGGCGCGCGGAGGCAGAGAAAGGGGGCAGAGATGGGCTCGGAGCGGGGGGCGCAAGCATGTTGGTGGCTAGTGGCTATAAGGCAGTGGTCCTCGGTCGGCGTGCGCGAGGTGCGATGTCTGGCAGCGCGCGCGAGTGAAGCGCCGACGGCGCGCCGGCACTGGGGGCCAGAGCGTAGTCGATCCACGCGGCGGAACCGCGCTGGGAGCTCCGCGCATGTCGGGCGTCGCCGATGGTGTCGGCAGCAGCCAAAGAGAACAGCGTCGGATGGTGGGTCAGACGGGTGCAATTTTCACTGAGCGGCTCAGGCTCGCAAGGGCCGACGAGGTCACCGCGTGCCGGCCCGCGTCCATTCGCGCCCGCGCCCGCGGCGCGCGGGAAGTGGGGGCGCGTGGCCTGCGTAGAGGACGGCGTTGGTAATGTCGTCCCAGAACGAGTCCTTGACGCGCCCAGGGCTGGCCTCGGTGGGGGCATGGCCCCAGATGCCGATGAGGCCGCGGCGCTGGAGACGGGAGTGCCCAACGACCATAGACAGACGTGGAGACGTGTGCTTGGCGACCTTACATTGGAAGTCGAGGTGGGTTGGGATCCAGATCTGGCAGCCGTGCTGGCCAGGCGGATCAGCGCTGCCAACGTGCATGTGGCAATTGGCGCCGTGGCGGACCTCCATGCGCGGAGACCTGCCCTTGCGCGCGCATAGTACGTCGACGCGGTGTTGATGGCAATCGAACTCGAGGGCCTGCACTTTCCCAAGCATGGGGCCAAACGGGCCACGAGTACCCGCCAACGACTGCTCGAGTGGGTAGCCAGGTTGCTGGAAGTAAATTGAACGCCAACCGCCTGGCCGTGATGGCCTGCCGCGTCGGCGGCCGCGTGGTCTTTTTTTCTTTGGTTATGTGTTGCTGTTCCGGACCGTAGTGGAGCCGTGGCCGATGGGCGTGGGCTGCTTGAGGGGGGGCATCTAGGTGCTGTGGCGAAGCCCTCGGACCTCGATGCTGTCCTCGTTGTCGTCGTCGCCTCCTGCTGGGGGCTGGGGGTTGTTTGCCGTGGAGGCGCCGCGTCGCGGGCGCGGCGCGTGCAGCAGCAGGGGGGTCGATGATCTTCAAGAAACCCTGGATGAGTGCTGCCGCGTGCTTGCCGGCCGCTTCGGCGTGGAGCGGATTGACGTTGGCGTCGGGCTGCAGCGTGGTGGCGAACGTCTGCTACTGGGCGCCGACGGAAGGAGGCGCGTCCTTGGGATCGACGGCGGACTCCAGGGTGGCGTCGGGTACTGCAGCGATGGCCTTCAGGAGTTCATCGACGTTGGCAGTGAACTCGGCGATCTCCTTGTCGGCAACCGCGACGGCAGCCTGTGCCAGCTCGACGGCTTCATCGGCCTCGGCGCGCCGAGCCTGGGCGCGTGTCAGGGCTGAGCTTGCGCCCTCCAGGCGAGCGCCAATGGGCTTGGCCTCGCGGATGGACTCTTTCTCCTTCTGGATGTCGGCCTGGATTGCCTCGCGCGAACTCGCGAAAGCGGTGCCGTCGGGGAGTGCCTGCAAAGCGGCCTCGAGTGCTTCAGGTTCGCATTGGAATCTTTGACGTCGCCCGGAATAGCCGCGGGAGCAGCGGCAAGGATCGCGTGTTCGGGCGTGGTCGGGACGGCCCGCGTGCAGGCAGTGGCCGCCTGCCCCAGCAGGCGGAGGCCGTCGGCTTGGTGCCGCTGGCTCCAGTGGATTGCGCGCGCGTGTTTGCTGCGATTCAAATTGCAGCGCGACGTGCAGGTCCATGTGCGTGCTGGACATGGTGCGCGTGGCGCTTGTTTGTGCCAAGTTTGGTCGGGAGCTTGTGCCCGAGATCCCCGTGGCTGCTGAGATGGCCAGCGCCGCGAAGGCGGGGGGGCATGGGGCGGCCCGCCGCGTCCACTGCGATTCGCCTGCCATGGCGCTGGGCCATGTGACGCAGGAGCGAGCCTGCATGCTGGACAGTCTTGGCTTACCCGCTGAAGACCAAGCAATGTTGAGCTCGAGTTGGATGAACTCTTATATCTTGACGCAGGTGCTGACCTTGGACCAAGCAGGCTAGAACCTTAAATGGCGACGGCTACGAATGTACGTATGCATGCATGTATGCATGCACGCATGCATCTAGTTATGTCAGTGTGTATGCATGTATGTATGCGTGTAAGTATGCATGTTCGTACGTATGTCTGTATGCGTGTACGCGTGCATAGATGCATGTACGTACTTACCATTGCATGTATGCGTGTATATGTATATGTCTATTACCTTTTTCGATAGTTCTACAATCCGGGGGAATGCCCCCCCCTCCCCCCCCTGCGGGCCGGACCTTCCAGAATCCCCGGCTTCTGGGGCTCCTGGGCGCCCCTGCCGAAGGTCCCATGAGACCTCTGGGCTTCTGGGCGCCCCTGCCAAGTCGTGCAAACGAGCCGGCGGTGGCCCCGAGAAGGTCCAACATGGCCTCCCGATGGCCCAAGAGGCCTTCCAAACGCCCCATGGAGGTCCGAGAGGGGCCCCCTACATGGACCTCCAAATCCAAAACCTGCGTATTTCCTAAGAGGGCTTTCGCAATATTTTTGCATTTTCGTTTTTTCGTGGAAGGCCCAAAAAAGCGCCCGACATCGCGCCAGGACAGCCGCGACGGCCCGAGAAAGGTTCGAGACGGACGAAGATGCCCCCGCGATCCCCGAAAAAGGCCCCAAGACGGACCCAAGAGAAGGCCACTCACTTCTCGCGGACCTTCAGACCGCCACCAGGCGCGAGCCCTCCGGCCCTGAAGGGCCCACGAAAGTGCCAACAGGCGCCCGAGCTCCCCAGCCAGGGTTCACGAGGCCCCCAACCAGGGTTCACGAGGTCCACAAGAATACCAACAATAAACCAACATTGGCTCCAAGCTATCTCCACGACCGCAAGCGTTGTTTCCGCGACGACCCCGACCCCGACCGAGACGCCCCCCCCGCAGACCCAAACGCATCGCAGAGGCCTGCTGTGGTCCGAACATTCTTTTGGATTGGCCTCGAGCTCGAGCAGACCGTCTCTGGCCGATCTTCCAGCCTATTGGAGCGCGCTGAAAGCATCGTTCAGCCATCAAACTCAACCATCTTCGGACAGCTTGGGCCATCTTGGAAGTCGTCCGCGGCTCTCTCTGAATCGGGCCCGACGTGCCCGATCCTCTTCGCCCCGCCCCCCCCCGCGACGTCGGGGGCCATTTTGGCTCAGACGCCGCCGCGTCTTCAGGGGTGGAGTCGCCGTGGCAATGGAAAGATTATTTTGGGCGTCGTTCTAGCTCGCCCGCTGCGCGCGGCAGATGGTCCGAGACAGTCTGCCGAGGAAGTCGCTGCGAACCGCGGATCTCCCGCGCAGGTGGCGCGGGCTGACTCCCGGCGCGCGACTCCTGCCCGACATTGGGGGCGCGCAATTGGAAACGCTGGCAGCTGCGGAGTTGAAGGCGCCGCGCGGGCATTGCATTGAACAGCCCGCGTGTCATTGGCAATGTGCCGCCTTCCCTGGATTTTGTCCGATTCGGCAATAGTGACAGCGTCAAAACTTGCCGACCTGCCCGTTCGTTTGCTCTCAACGGGCGCCGCCTTCGCAGCGTGGAGCCATTGCGCCAGCGTCGTTCGCAATCCCATGCCCCCACGCTCTGGCCGGGCCCTTCCTCCAGCGTTGGCGACGCGGCGCGGCGCGCGCCTGCTGGCGAATGGACCACCTACGACCACGCCAACTCTAACAGCGCAATCCCGGTGTGCGTGAAGGACATCGAACGCGAGAAGGTGTGCTTGGAGTGCGCAGACCAAACGGGGCGGGCACAAACGCATTGAACCTGTGCCCACCTCGCGCACGAGACAGCGCGGCGCTGCTGCTTGAGTTTTCGCACTCCCCCGTCGCCTTGCGCAAAATCTACGACAGTGTTGATGCCATTTCTGCGAGCAAAGGAATGGTGGCAAAGCTCATTGTGGTTCTCCACGAACGCACCGGCCACCCCTCCGAGCTGGTTGGCGATAGTTTCACCCCGTGGACGCTAGAGAAGGCCAAACTCGCGAAGCTTGGCGAGCCCAAGGCCGCCTGAGAGTTGCGAAGAATTGCCGCCAACAGCAAGTGCTTCTTGAATGCGCTGTCGGAGTGAGGCGGCGCGGTGTCCGAGTTGCTTGCAGCGTCCGCCGAAGACCTGGAAGGCGTGCTCGCGGCTTCTCGGGGCTGGAGGAGCTCCAAGGCGAAGGATGCTTTGCGCCTTCGGCGGCCCTCCTCGCGCTGCCCAAACCGCGGGCGGCACTGCAAGACGCCCGCAATGGCGCTCGCCGGGGGCGGGCCCCGCCGCATGGTGTCCCAGCGTCTGTGGACCACGGTGTGGACCACCGGAAGGCGTGGCGAACCGGTCCGCAAAGTTGCCGCGCTGCACGCACAGAGCGCTGCCGCCCTGCAGCTCTAGACCGTCCTCCTTCGCCAGGCTTGGGCTGCGCGCAAGGAGGCTTTCGTGGACGACGAAGCTGCGATTGTTGCCCAATTCGGCCCCAACGTGGCGCGGCGCGTGTATCTATAAGCCTTCGGCCCCGCCCGCCGCCGCCCCTGGGCGTGGCCTTTGGATGTTTGGACAGCCGACCAGGAAGCAAACTAGACAGCCAACCGAGCAGCCAAAAACGCAGCTAACCAAGACCCGTGAAGTAGCCCACCAAGCAACCGAACGTCCGCGCAAAGGACTCTGAAAGACCCGACTACATTGCTTACTGCTGCGAAGAAGCCACCTCTCTCGGACTACGCCACGCAGGTCGTCTTCTGCGAAGAGTCGCAGTTGCTATCCCGGCTCGGAGGCGCCGCGCCAGAGGACGACGGAGAGGGGAGAAGCGACGGCGAAAACGTGGCCGCGGGCAACGACGAGCACGAGGTCGACGCCGCCTTTGTGGCGGGAGGGGCCTGATTTCGCGCCGTGAGCTTGCCAGGACTGACGCAACGAAACCCTCCCTTCCCCGATCTCCCACTGCTGACTCGCCTGCCTGCCTCCCCCTCCGCCTCTGCGACGCGCGCGCGCGTGGAGCAGGGGGTGGGCGGAGCAAGCGTGAGAGGAAGGATGTGGAATGTTTTAAAACATGGGGGCTGCGAAACAAGGTGCACGGCGCGAAGCGCCAGCGCAGTCTTGTTATATTTATGTATATGTTTATGTTTATCTATATGTATATGTATATGTATATGTAGTTGTGTGCGTATGTGTATTTGTATGTGTATGTGTATGTGTATGTATGTATGTATGCATATATGTATATACGTATGTATATTCCTCATCCAATACAAAATATAAAGGCCCCCCCTAGGATGGGGGGGTGTCCGGGGGGGATTTATTTTTCTCCGCCCGGCGCGCCTGGGGAACCACCTCTGGGGGCCATGCAGAAGCCATGTTGGCGTCTTTTGCCGCCCGAGGAAGTCCCAAGACAGCCCAAAAGGGCTCCAAAACGGGCGCCGAGACGCCCAAAGATCGCTCCCAACAGCCCCAGTTGGTCCCAAGACGGCCTAGGAAGACTCCAAGACGCCCCAAGAGGCCCCCAAGAGGCTTCTCCAGAGGGCCTCAAAAGGCAAAATCTGGTTATTTTTCAATGGTTTTTGAATGTTTTTCGGGTTCTCGCTTTTTCGATTCCCCGACGCTCCAAGACGGCCCCAACACGGCCCCAATACGGCCCAAGAGGGCCCCGAGACGGCCCAAGAGGCCTCCAAGACGGACCAAGAGGCCCCAAAGAAGGCCCCATGAAGGGATCCAGATGGGGGATCCGATCCGACCTTTCGGCCCCGCCGCCCCCAGAGGCCCCCCAGCGGCCCTAAGAGGCTTCCCGGAGGCCTTGAAGAGGGCCCAAGAGCGCCCAAAGAGGCCCCACGAGGCCCCCGAGATGCCCGCCATGATTGCACAAGCGGCCACCCAGAGGCTTCCAAACCATTAAATTCCACGGGTTCGCGGAACGCCCAGCCGACCTTTTCAGCGCTGGGCCCAGTGCATACATGGCCCCTGAAGCCTCCAAGACGCTCCAAGAGGTCCCCAAGAGGACTCCCAGGAGGCCCGGAGGAGGCACACAACCTAGGTTTTCTGTTAGTTCTTCGATGATTTCGGTGAGTTCTTTTTTGAGGCCGCACACGCCCGCAACATCCCAGAGGCTCCCAAGAGATTCTCAAAACATCCCCGCTGTCTCATTGATGCGTGGACCCCGCTCCATGCACCGCATCTTCGGGCAAAGCCTTTCATCAATTGCTGTACTGCTTCCTCCTCTCTGTGCTGCTTCCTCCGCTCCGACTTCTGCTCCTCCTTTCCCCCGCAATTCCGACGCCAGCAGTTCCCTAGGCAGAGCTCCACGAGCCTCCCACCTCATTCGGCGATTCGATGTGTGCATATTTTTCTTCTCCTTCCCACTCCTGCTTCATCCGTCCTCTTCTTGGCTCAAGCCGCTCTTCTCTCAAGATGCCGCTGGGCGCCCGCGCTGGCGCGGTCCGCCGGGCCACCGCGTCCGGCGACCGTCGGACGCCCAAGCCGAAGGAGGCCGCGGCGACGGTGCGTGCCCGACAGGCCGGCCGCAACGAGGCCATTCGGGCCGACCTCGTGCTGGCGCTTCACCGGGCTGTGGCTCGCGAGGACCGCCTCGAGCAGCACGTCGCCGAGGTGGGCGCGGCCTTCCGCAGGTTCGACGCGAAGTACCCGGTCGGGCAGAGCTACGCCAAGCTGCGGGCTCTCGCCCAGGACACCCTCGATGCCTTGCAGCTCGGCGGAGACACGTCCGACGAGGACGACGACGAAGAAGCAGCGCCGTCAACCGCGGCATCGGCGCCTTCGACGACGGCAGCGCCAACGGCCCCGTTGGACACAAGGGGCGCCGAAGACCTTCGGGCGCTCGCGCTCGCAGCCCGCCTGTTCCTGATGCCTGAGGACCTGGCTCACATGGCTATGGCGCTGCCGCGCCTCACCCGCCGTCCCGCGGCAGTTCGGCCCTGCAGCGCGGTGAAGTATCCCGAAGCCCGAGACGCGCTGATCACGCACGAGGGCCGCCAACGCACGTACGGCAGCGCCGAACTCGCCGCTGGCGTCGCCGCGGCGCTGACCACGCACCACGCCCTCCCACAGACACGCCGGGCCCACCTCCACAACGTGCTCTACGTGCATGGCGGTCAGACGCCCGGCGGCTTCTTCGCGAAGCCCTTGCTCCACACGGACACA
>CAUYUJ010014208.1:132500-147500 GCA_963575745.1 Prorocentrum cordatum
TCGTCGTCCACTCGAGGGCAACCACGGCCCCGCTGGGCGACGCACCTGTTGTGTGGGAGCTCGGACGGGACAGGGACAAAACGAGAAGAGCGTTCTTCTTTCCAATCTCCCTCTCTCTCTCTCACTCGCTGGCGCCACTCGCCCCTCACTCGCTGACTCACCCCCCTCTCGCTCATGTGGACCAAGATTGAAGCGAAGCGAAGCGAGCCTTCAATTCTTGCATATATAGATATATACATATATATCCGCCTCCGTGCCGCTGGGTAGTTACGGAGTGGGCGTGTCCCCAGGTCCTGTGCTTCATCCCCTGAGCCTCAATTCTCGATCCTGAGGGTTTGTAAAAGGCCCAGAGTCCAAATTGCCAAATCTTCTTGGCCTTGGCGCAGCTTGTCGGAGGCTTGCCGCATCTTCTCGCGCGCCTTTTTCGGGCCTAAGAGGCCCCACGTTGGGATCAGAGGGCCCCGAGAGGCCCCCAAGACTGTCCAAGAGAGCGCCGAGTCGCCGACATATTGTTCCAAGACGCCCTAGATAGTTTCCAAGCGGCCCAAGAAGCCTCCAAGACGCCCCAAGAGGCCTCCCCAAAGGGCTACAAGAGGCAATCTACATTGATTTCGGATCATGGCCTTCTCGCTTTTTCGGCTTCCTGACGCTCCAAAACGGCCCACGAGGCCACCAAAATCACCCCAAGACGGCCTCAGATGCCCCGAACAAGGCCCCGAGACGGCCCCAAGAGGGGGCCCAGATGGGGAACCCGAGCGGACATTTCGAGCCCTCGTCCCCGAGAAGCCCCCAGGAGGCCCCCAAGAGGCCCCAACAGGCCACCAAGGGGCTCCCAATTGCCCCCCCCAAAGACCCCAAAACTGCTCCCAAGAGGCCCCCGAGAGCGCCCCGAAGAGACCCGAAAAAACAGCCATGATAACTCTGACCCACAGCCTAGGCACGGTGGCGGGATGGGCCAAAGACCACTCGAGTATGTATACACTCAGATAGGTCTGAACATCGAAGCCCACATCTCTCTACATATATACATGTGGGAATTTGGAACGGCTATCCCGATCGGTAGTGTCATCGAATCTCTCTCACATAAATATATGTATGTTAGAATATCAACATGTGTGTAAACATTGCTTGTTGATAGAATACGAGAACTACACCAACAAGTGTGTGTATCTGTGTAAGTACACATGTGCGTTTATGTGTATATAATCCCATGGGAACACATAATTGTACATACTCATACACATGCGTCTGTGTGTATGCAGGCGTGTGTATGTATGTATGTATGCATGCAAGGGTGCATGCATGCATGCATGCATGCATGCATGCATGTATGTATGTATGTATGTATCTATGTATGTATGTATGTATGTATGTATGTATGTATATACACACACACACTAGACTCATCGCGCGCGCTTCGCGCGCGCTCAGGCTCTAGGAGGCCCCAGACCTTGACGAGTTCACTGCTCCACTGAAGTAGTGTACCACAAGTGGCTTCAACGGGAAGTGAAGAGGGACCCATAACGCTGAACGCATTATGGGCAGTGAGAAGTCCATGCATGTCAATCCGCATTCCGGAAGACTTTCGGGGAAAATTGTTGCGTAAGGGGGCGGAGGCCTGATGAATCGGGTTCCCAGAAGGCCTTCTGGGAACATGGGTTTTGGGGGCGTCTTGGGGAGCCTGCTGAGGCGTGCCGTCGTCGTCGTCGTCGTCGTCGTCGTCGTCGTCGTCCTTGTCTTCGTCGTTTCGTCGTCTTCGTCGTGGATTCAAGAGTGGGGCAACTTTGTTCGAAACGATCCGCGGAGGGCCGCGAGAAAGCGATTAGTCATGTTCCCAGTCAACTTTCCAGACAGCTCTCCGGGAGCGCAGTGGTACTTCGAAGCCTCTGGAGACTCTCGGCCCCATGATAAACGATGCCCCCGGAAGGCTTTCTGGGGACATGACTTGTTGGGGTGTGTTGGGGGCCTCTTGGGCGTTCCCTGGGGACCCCTTGGGGGCCTCTTGGGCTTCGTGGGGGCCTCTTGCGGGCCTCACGGGGCTTCATGGGAGCCTCTTGGTGGCCTCTGGGGGCCTCTAGGGCCAGACCTCGAAATATCGGTTCGCGGTGTCCCTCTGGGCCCCCTCTTGGGGCGCTCTTGGGTTCTGGGGAGCCTCTTAGGCCGTCTTGGGGTCCTGTTCGGGGCCTCGCGGGCCGTCTTGAAGCGATCTAAAGGGCCTCCGAGGCCGTGAGGGAGCGCTGGGAAGCGGGAAGAGCGAGAACGCCAAAACGCTTCAAAAATCATCGGATAATGAATGAACTTTGCCTCCCAGGGCCCTCTTAGGGAGCCTCTTGAGTCCGTCCTGGAGCGCGTTGGAGTCCTCGTCGGCCGTCTTGAGGGCATCTTGGGCGTCTTCGAGGCCTCTTGGGACCGTCTTGGGCCCTCTTGGGCCCCCTTAGCCAGTCGTGGCCTGTTTCGGGGCGGGCCCGGGCCGTCTCGGGAGCTCTGGGACCCCTCCAGAAACGCTGGGTGGCGCCCATGGAGGGTACAGGCAGCGGCCTGCCCCCCCCGCGTACTCCGATATATGTATATGTATATGTTTATGTATCTGTATATGTATTTGTATACGTATGTATATGCATATGTATATGTATATGTATATGTATATGTATATGTATATGTATATGTCTGTCTGTCTGTGTATGTATGTATGTATGTATGTATCTTTATATGTATACACATGAACCGTAAATGTACACACACGCTGTTAAACTTGCATCTTGATTTTCCGAGGGGTGTCCACTCATGAGCTGAGTTGTGCGCCCAGTGTAATTGAAAGATGATGTCCCTCCCCAACCTCATTAACACGCAAAGAGGGAGGCAGCCCCCCCACCCACCTGGACTGGTCTGGTCTCCCGCCCCCCCCGTCCCATTCCCCCAAGGCTCTATTGTTCCCCCCGCATCACATTTGTTGTTGTTGCTGTTGTTGCTGTTGTTGTTATTGTTGTTGCTGTTGTTGTTATTGTTGTTGCTGTTGTTGTTGTTATTATTGTTATTGTTATTGTTGTTGTTGTTGTGGTTGTGGTTGTGGTTGTGGTTGTGGTTGTGGTTGTTGTTGTTGAACATTATTTATTCTAAAGAATAATTATTGTTGGGCCCCCTGGTGCGCGCCCCCCCTGCGCCGCCTAGGCCGCAGCTACATTTTCATCATTTTCGTGAGGAAGCCTCAGAAAAGAGGGTGTGTACAGGATCCGGTTGTTTTGTTGTAATCCGCTTTCCCTTGCAAAAAACAATAGAAAATGACATTTCTTGTTCTAATATAATCAAATTTCAAGAATCCCTTGCAAAAAATAAGGTAAAGTGGACATTCGCGCGCGCAAGACGAAATCCTTCCAAAACCTTAGTGTTCGCAGCGATTTTAACATAAAAACATCAAAAAACCAATGGTTTTTCAACAAAAAATTGTCAAAATCTCATCCCGCGCGCTCTTGCGGATTCGTAGGAAACCCAACACTTTTTAAACATTTCTGTCAAACGGGCTTTTGCGAGCAACTTTTTCGAACTTCTGCGACAACGGTTGCGCACCTGCCAGGGCCATCATCCCTGTCAAATAATACCATGCGGGACACATTCGTTTTTTCTTCGCGCGCGCACGCCGTCGTCGTCGGCCGCGGGGCCTTGAATAGTAGCCGTTTGGAAATTTGGTAGAGCTTGAACCGGCCCCCCCACAAAGTGGGGGTATTGCCCGCCTCCTATGAAAACCCTGGCACTGGTGAGAACGGAGTGTCCCCACGTGCTAGTAATTGTTGTTGTTGTTGAACATTATTTATTCTAAAGAATAATTATTGTTGGGCCCCCTGGTGCGCGCCCCCCCTGCGCCGCCTAGGCCGCAGCTACATTTTCATCATTTTCGTGAGGAAGCCTCAGAAAAGAGGGTGTGTACAGGATCCGGTTGTTTTGTTGTAATCCGCTTTCCCTTGCAAAAAACAATAGAAAATGACATTTCTTGTTCTAATATAATCAAATTTCAAGAATCCCTTGCAAAAAATAAGGTAAAGTGGACATTCGCGCGCGCAAGACGAAATCCTTCCAAAACCTTAGTGTTCGCAGCGATTTTAACATAAAAACATCAAAAAACCAATGGTTTTTCAACAAAAAAATGTCAAAATCTCATCCCGCGCGCTCTTGCGGATTCGTAGGAAACCCAACACTTTTTAAACATTTCTGTCAAACGGGCTTTTGCGAGCAACTTTTTCGAACTTCTGCGACAACGGTTGCGCACCTGCCAGGGCCATCATCCCTGTCAAATAATACCATGCGGGACACATTCGTTTTTTCTTCGCGCGCGCACGCCGTCGTCGTCGGCCGCGGGGCCCTGAATAGTAGCCACGGTCGGGACAACCATCGGGACAACCATCGGAACAACCATCGGGACAACCATCGGGACAATCATCGGGACAGTCATCGGGACAACGATCGGGACAAGCACAACCATCAGGACAACCATCGGGACAATCATCGGGACAACGATCGGGACAACCACAACCATCAGGACAACCATCGGGACAACCATCGAGACAACCATCGGGACAACCATATCCTCTCTCTCTTGTGTATTCCCACATCCCTCAGGAATTTGCCCTAAAGATGTGATCAACTATCTTGTGAGTACGTATCATGTGTATCATGTGTATCATGTACCATATGCATCATATGCAACAGATGTTCTGTGGAAGGCTTAACAACTTCTGTGGGTTAACAAGGCTTAACAACTTCTGTGGGTGTACGAACGTAGGCTTAACAACTTCTGTGGGTGTGTACTCCACGCCAGTGTAGTAGCCACGGTCGTCCGCAGGCCACGAAGTGAAGTGTCCGAACGTCATAGGGCGGGAAGCTGGGTGTGGGTGGTGGCGAAGAGTCGTGTGGATATTTGGTAGAGCTTGCACTGCCCCCCCACAAAGTGGGGGTATTGGCTGGCGTCGCATGAAAACCCTGGCACTGGTGAGAACACTGAGCGTTCGGGTAAAGTGATTGTTGTTGTTGTTGTTGTTGTTGTTGTTGTTGTTGTTGTGTGTGTGTGTGCGTGTGTGTTTCCCCCGCCCCCACCCTTCTTAGGGTGTGGGTCCGGGGGGCGGACCCTGACGGGCAGGTCGGGCGGACCCTGCTGGGCGGGTCGGGCAGGCGGACCCCATGGTCAAGTCGGCCGGGCGGACCCCAACGGGCGGGCGGGGCGGGCCGTGGAAAGACGACGAGGGCGGCAAAGCGGGCGGGCGTGTCGTGTCGGGGAAGCTCGGACGGGCGAAGGCCAAAACGACGACCACGTCGAGGGCGGCGACGAGGCCGACGACGAGGAGGGAGACGACCGCAAGGGCCGGGCGCGCGCACTCGAACGGGCGGATCCGGCGGGCGGACCGGACCCCAACAGGCGGTCCGGGTGGGCGGGCCCGAAGGGGGCTTGCAGCTGACAGACCCCAAGGGGCGATCGGGTCGAGTGGGGCAGGAAGTCAAAGCAGTACGCAATCTATCCAACTGGACATCACGACGACGACAAACCATGATCCCCAAACTCCCTCTCTTGCCCCAACCACCGCGACGCTTGTATGCTTCTGTGGAACCGGGTGTTTGGAACTTGGTCGGGTCTGTGAAACCGGTACTCTTGACTGGGTCATTTTGAACCAATCTTTGATAAATTGGTCTCTGTTGCACCGAACCTCCTTTGAACCAGTCCCTGGTGACCCGACCCAGTCCTCTGTTGAACCAGCCCATGTTGAACAAGTCCTCTGTTGAAGGGTCCATGGGCCACGAAATGCGTGAGGAGTGTGCCGAAATAGGGCTCCCGTGAACTGTCTTGGAAGGCTAATTGAAAGCCCCCGGGGCCTTGAAGCACGAAGTGCGTGGGGTGTGCGTGTGTGCCAAATTGAAGATCCATTCCGACGTTTTGAGGGCCATCTGCAGGAGTCGGCACGAATTGTACGAGGGGTGTGCCGAAATGAAGGTCCCCGGAGCCATCTTGAGTGCCTGCTGGGAGCCCCTGGTGGTCAATGCAGCGCGAAGTGTGCGAGGGGTGCGCCGAAATGCGGATCCATTCCGCCGTCGTGAAGGCCAGTTAATGGCCTCTGGCGGTCCCTAGGGGCGCATAAAATGCGTGAAGAGTGTGCCGACATGAGGCCCCCTCATTGAGCCGTCCTCAAAGGCCCATGAGGCACGAAGTGCGTGCTGGGTGCGCCGAAATGAGGATCCATTCAGCTCTCTTTCTTGTTCAGTCACGCGCTCGTTGCTCCCAAGATCATCAATCCATTCGAGGACTTCTTTTTATAGAATTGCGGTTGCAAGAACATCAGTGTTCTAGTTGCAACACATCGGGGTTCACTACATCATTGCACATCATTCCGAATTATTAAAAGCGCCTCTATCCCTCCACTTGCAAGCGATACCAGCAGGAGTTACATTCTTCCATACCCTGACCGTCCGTGGGGTCATACGGTCATCGCTACAGATGCACTCATCTGTGTACTCGGCATCTGGCGCCTGGCCCCAGATGCGATTACAGCGCACGAAGGTGCAGCAAGGAAGCTGTATCACCGAAACGGTCGGAAGGTTGCCCTGTGAAAGCAGCTGGCCTCCCAAACGCAATCTGCTCAACGCAACCTCCGGGACCACGTGAGCGTGTGGCAACACCAAGACGACCTGACTCTCCGAGCCATCCTCGAGGTCGACCACAACATCCTGCACCAAGCGGGGCACCAGCTCCAGCCTACGTATTTCTCCGATCCTGACAAGCCTGCTGTGCATCTTGGCCCTTCTGGCATCAAACGCTGCATGGTGTTCAAGCCTCTGGGAGTGGTTGTTCGCCCAAACCTTGTTCTTTGCTGCGACACGGGGAACGCCCTGGCAGCTGGCGACCGGGAGGCCCGCAAGGTCTGGGTCGATGGACAAAACACGACGCCACTTCGTCTTCATCGCGATGAGCGCTGCCGTGCGCGGAAGCGAGCCGTCACCAACGACAATGCAGAGAGTCGCCGCATCGCTAAATCGTAACGCTAGGATCTTATCAATGGCTGTCACGCAAGCCATTGACTCTGTCACCTCCTTTGCATTGGGGAAGAGGCCCATCTGTAGCAAGTCTGAGCCACAATCCCAGCGCAAGAAAAGGTCTAAGTACTTAAGCTTCATTCTCAAGGGATCGACGGAAACATGATTGACATGTTGAACTGATGCTGGATAACGCTGCTGCAGTACCTTCCCGTCAATGCCGCCACGCCTTGCAACCCACAGATGGCGGCAGCGCGAACCACACTTGCGCTTCCCAGATCTCACAAACAACGCTGCAATAATTACTGCTGGGAGAGTGAAGCAGACAAAACTCAATATTCGCAGTACGCCCACCTCATATGCACGTGCTCGAACGCATGGGAATACATCAAGTAAGCAAAAGGACCCGCGCACGTTTGCCATTGATGCAATTTTGAGAGTGCTGCGCTCAGCAATGCATGCACGTCATGACTGACTCACACTGGCTTGAGCCAAAATGGCTACGGAAGGATCGCTTCAACCCATTCGAAGGCCTTTGGAGATCGAAAGGGCACGAATGCGTGAGGGGTGTGCAGAATCTCGGCAAGCGCGTTCCAGAATCGCAAAGTAATTACTCGCAACTGACCTGGATCCGCCACGGGGATCCATGATCCATTACATCGAGGCATACATGTGTTGTTTGGACGTTTGCGAGTAGGTGCGAGTCGTGGAACGCGTTCGGTGAGAATCGAAGCTCCCAGGAGCCGTTTGAGGGCCAGCTCAGACCCTCCGGAAGTCCATGCGCGAAGTGCGTGGGAGATGTGCCGAGTTGGCCCTCGCGGGAGAATCCACGAGCCCTGGGAGCTGATTCGTGGTATTTTCGCGGAGCCTGGGTTTTATTGGAGCCCCGCTCAGGTTGATTGGATTAAGGTGCTCAGGGTGGGTAGTTCGGGTGCTAGGTATCGGGCGTTAGGGTGTTGGGGTTCAGGTCAATGCGTCAGGTTCGTTTTTCGGGCGAAGGTGATAGGGTTTGGGTGTTAGGGAGGGAAGGTCGCTGTGTTCGGGTTGGGGTTCGTGCTGAGGGCAAGTGTGTGTGGGTTGAAATGTAACGGTTGCAAGAAGTCCAATGAGGATGTTAGAGCTCAGGCTGCGGCGTGGGAGTCTGGGCGTTCGGATTCCCGATTTGGAATCTTTTGGGGGGTGTCTTGGGGCCATCTTGGGGCCTGTTGGGCTGTATTGGGGCTCTCTTGGGCCGTCTTGAAAGCTTTTTGGCCAATCTTGGGGCGATCTTGGAGGCCTTTCGGGCGGTCCCGGACGTCCAAAGACCTAGGAACCGAATCGTTGTTTTCTGCGTTTCGAAAGCCTCTTTGGGGGTGCTCTTAGGGCCGTCTTCGGGCGTCTGGTGGGACGTCCATGAGGCCCGGAAGTACCAAGATACTCTCTGCAGGGGCGTCCAGAAGGCCTTGGGACAAAAGATCTGGAGGGTCCCGTCTCGGTTTGGGGGGTCGCAAGGTTTCGGATCAATGAACGTACTTGAAAAAAGAATATGCCTGGATAGCTCCTTGAGAGAGCTGACGGGTTCCAGAGAACAAGCTGGCATGCTGGGCTGGGCCAGCTTGAGTGCCACGGCTGTTGGGCCAGCATCGTCACAACGATTTTCTGGAATTCGCAATGTGTCCCGCAAACGCCCCGACTGCGAGGTCCGCAAGCGTTTGCGGAACTCCCACGTAGCGCTTCCTAGGCTCATGCGCAGCTCCCGGGCAGCGCTTCTTGGGCTCGTGGGCAACGCTCAGTCAGCTCCTAGGAAACGCTGGCTGGGCCCTTGTCCTCCTCCTCCTCCTCGTCCTCCTCCTCCTCCTACTCCTCCTCCCCTTCCTACTCCTCCTCATTCTCCTCCTCCTCCCCCCCTCCTCTTCTTCCTCCTCCTCCTCCTCCTCTTCCTCCTCCCCGTTCTTACCCTCGTCCTCCTCCTCATCTTCCTCCCTCCTCCTCCTCCTCCTCCTCCCTCCTCCTCCTCCTCCTCCTCCTCCCTCCCTCCCTCCCTCCCTCCCTCCCTCCCTCCCTCTCCCTCTCTCTCTCCCTCCTCTCCCTCCTCCCTCCTCCCTCCTCCCTCCTCCCTCCCCCTCCCTCCTCCCCTCCTCCTCCTCCTCCTCCCCCTCCTCCTCCTCCTTCTCATCCTCCTTCTCATCCTCCTTCTCATCCTCCTTCTCATCCTCCTCCTCCTCCTTCTCATCCTCCTCCTTCTCGTTCTCGTCGTCGTCCTCGTCGTCGTCGTCCTCCTCCTCCTCCTCCTCCTCCTCCTTCACCACCTCCTCCTCCTCTTCCTCCTCTTCCCTCCCTCCTCCACCCCCTCCTCCCTCCTCACTGATCCTCTTCCTCTTCCTCTCCTCCTCCTCTTCCTTCTCCTCCTCTTCCCTCTCCTCCTCCTCCCTTTTCCCCCTCCTCCTCCTCATCTTCCTCTCCTCCTCCTTCTCCCCATTCCTACGTCCTCCTCTCCATCTCCTCCTCCTCCTCCTCCTCCTTCCTCCTCCCTTCTCCCTCCTCCCTCTTCCCTCCTCACTCCTCCTTCCTCCCTCTTCCTGTTCTTCCTCACTCCTTCCTCCTCCTTCGCCTTTTCCTCTTCCTCGTCCTTCTCCCCCTTCCTCTTTCCTCCTCCTCCTCCTCCTCCTCCTCCCCTTCTTCGTTCCTCCTCTTCCTCCTCCTCCTCCTCGTCCTTCTCCTCCTACCTCCTGCTCAACAATGACACAATCTGAATACTCCTCTCCTCTGTCCCCTGGTGGCGTCCGGGCAATGTCCGGACCCCCTCCGCGTACATGTTTTCTACACACGATTCCCGGGCGTTGTTTTTGTTTATTGTTTTGTTTCGTGTGTGTGTCTGTTTTAATTCATTATTACTATTTTTATTATTCGTATTATTATTGTTACGATTATGAACCATACGATTATTACTACTATCATCATTACTACTATAGTTATTACTATTACGTAATATTTATATTTTTATGTTTGGTGTTCTGGAATATATACAACAAATATACCGACATGTCGCTCTCGCTGAAGCGTTGGCCTCATTTTCGGGCTACCGCTCGTTCCGAATCGTGCTCCCGCTGCAACGCTGGCCTCATTTCCGCGCTTCCGCTCGTTCCGAATCGTGCTCCCGCTGCAGCGCTGGTGTCATTATGTCCAGCGCCATGCCACGGCATGATTTTCGGTCCTTCCAGATAGGCCCCTAAAACTGGAAAGTGCCCCCCCCCCCCCCCCCCCCCCCCCGGAAAACACATCGGAAATAATTCCACATTCGTTGTCGATTCGATGATTTTTCGGGCCGCGGAAGCCCCGCCCACTTTGGGGCGTCGTCACACCATGCTATGTCAGGCAACGCGTCCTCATTTCCGCGCTTCCGCGCTGAGTTTTGTTTCGAAATGCTGCTCTCGTTGAAGCGCTGGCCTCATTTTCGGGCTACCGCTCGTTCCGAATCGTGCTCCCGCTGCAACGCTGGCCTCATTTCCGCGCTTCCGCTCGTTCCGAATCGTGCTCCCGCTGCAACGCTGGCGTCATCATTTCAAGCGCCATGCCCCGGTGTGGTTTTCGGTCCTTCCAAATAGGCCCCTAAAACTAGAAAGTGCCCCTCCGAAAAAAACATCGGAAGTGATTACACATTCAATGCCGATTCGTTGGTTTTTTGTGCCGCAGAAGCCCCCCCCACTTTGGGGCATCGCCACGCCATGCTATGTCAGACTACGCGTCCTCATTTCCGTTTTTTTTTTTTTGTTGTTTTTCGTTTCTTGTTTTGTTCAAAATGCTGCTCTCGCTGAAGCGCTGGCCTCATTTTCGGGCTACCGCTCGTTCCGAATCGTGCTCCCGTTGCAACGCTGGCCTCATTTCCGCGCTTCCACTCGTTCTGAATCGTGCTCCCGCTGCAGCGCTGGTGTCATTATTTCGAGTGCCATGCCACGGTATGGCTTTCGGTCCTTCCAGAGAAGCCCCTAAAACTAGAAAATGCCCCCCCGAAAAAACCATCGGGAGTGATTACACATTCAGTGCCGATTCGTTGATTTTTTCACTGCGTCGGCCAGGGGTGTCCCTAACTGGGTTGACCCGAAAAGCCAGAACAAGTCCCGGTTGACCCGAAAAGCCCGAAATGCCGAAACATCCTCGCAACTCGAACGTCGCCGCTCGAGACATCCTCGCAGCTCTGGCCAGGGTAGCCCGAGTAGCCCAAACAACCCGAATGGGCGTCTGGGTCACCAGGAAAGCCCGAAAAGCCAGAAAAACCCGAAAAGCCAGAAAAAGTCCCAGGTTGACCCGAAAAGCCCAAAAAGCCCGAAAAGTCCGAAATGCCGAAACATCCTCGCAACTCGAAAGTCGCCGCTCGAGACATCCTCGCAGCTCTGGCCAAGGTAGCCCGAGTAGCCCAAACAACCCGAATGGGCGTCTGGGTCACCAGGAAAGCCCGAAAAGCCAGAAAAAGTCCCGGGTTGACCCGAAAAGCCCAAAAAGCCAGAAAAGTCCGAAATGCCGAAACATCCTCGCAACTCGAAAATCGCCGCTCGAGACATCCTCGCAACTCTGGCCAGGGTAGCCCGAATAGCCCGAATGGGCGCCCGGGTCAGCAGAAAAGCCCGAAAAGCCAAAGCCTGAAAAACCCGAAAAGCCCAAAAAGCCCGAAAAGCCCGAAAAGTCAGAAAAGTCCGAAAAGCCCGAATCGGTTGAATAGCTCGAGAGCGCTTGCCGCTCGAAACATGCTCGCAACTCGAGCGCCGCCGCTCGAGACATCCGCTAGGGTGCCGGATCGGATCGGGCAGGCGTACCCTAACGGGCGAGTCGGGTCGGGCGTGCGGAACAGTAAAGTATGACGCATGCTCGAAAAAGAACACGCACGCGCAACCCTTACGGGCAGGTCGGATCGGATGCGGACCTTAACGGGCGAGCGTGCAGGACAGGCGGGACACTAAAGTATGACGCGAGCTCGAATTAAACACGCACGCGTAACCTTGACGGGCGGATCGGGTCGGGCGGGCGGAGACTAATGGGCGGGTCGGGTCGGGCGTACGGGACATTAAAGTATGACGCATGCTCGAAAAATAACACGCATACGTAACCCTGACGGGCGAGTCGGATCGGATGCGGACCTTAACGGCGGGCGGATCACTAAAGAATGACGCGTGCTCGAAGTAATAAGCACGCGCAACGCTAATGGGCGAATCGGTTCGGACGAGCGGCGACAAAAGGGCGGGTCGGGTCGGGCGGGACATTAAAGTATAACGCATGTTCAAAAACACGCACGCGTAACCTTGACGGGCGCATCGGACGGCATGCGAACCTTAACGGGCGAGCGGGTCGGGCGCTCTGAACATTAAAATATGACGCGTGTTCGAAATAACACGCACGCGTAACCTTAACGGGCGGATCGGAACGGGCGGGCGGACCCTAACGGGCGGGTCGGGTCGGGCGGGCGGGACGTTAAAGTATGGCGCATGTTTTGAAAACACGCACACGTAACCGCAACGGGCGAGTCGGATCGGATGTGGACTTTAACGGGCGAGCGGGGCGGTCGGAACATTAAAATATTACGCGTGTTCTAAGTAACACGCACGCGTAACCTTAACGGGCGGAACGGGTCGGGCGGGCGGACCTAATCGGGCGGGTCGGGTCGGGCGGGCGGAAATTTCAATTGTGACGCAACGCATGTCCAACAAAACACGCACGCGTAACCCTGACGGGCTGGTCGGGTCGGGGGTCGAGCGAGCGGACCCTCACGGGCGGGTCGGGCCGGGCGGATCATTAAAGTATGACGCGTGCTCGAAATAACACGCACGCGTAACGCTAACGGGCGAATCGGTTCGGGCGAGCAAACCCTATCGGGAAGGTCGGGTCGGGCGGGCGGGACATTAAAGTATGACGCATGTTTAAAAAGACGCACGCGTAACACTAACGGGCGGGTCGGGTCGGGCGAGCCGACGCGGGCGGGACATTAAAGTATGATGCATGCCCGAGAAACACGAACGTATAATCCTGACGGGCGGGTTGGATCGGATGCGGACCCTAACGGACGGGCGAGCCGGGCGGGCCGGACATTCAAGTATGACGCGTGCTCGAAGTAACACGTACGCGTAATTGTAATGGGCTAGTCGGGTCGGACGGGTGGATCCTAACGGGCGACTCTGGTCGAGCGGGCGGGACATAAGCAAGACGAGTGCTCGAAATAACAAACGAGTGTAACTCTAACGGGCGATCGGGTCGGGCGGGCGAACCCTGACGAACGGTGGGGTCGGGCGGAGCACTCGCCGGAGTGCTGATCCCTATCAGAACGGCAAGGGGGAGGAGAGAAGCGTCGGAACAACAATGTGATGACCTTTCTAAGCAGGGGCGCACACTTCCAATCCAGAATTGTCCACTCGTTGTAGGCCCACAGAGGCCTATGCACTCACCCAACACCCCGTTTTGGTAGGGATCAGCACTCGCCGAAGTGCTGATCCCTACCAAAATTGCAAGTGCGAGAAGGGAAGCGCCGGGGCATAAATGTGATGACCTTTCCTAGCAGGGGCTCCCGCTTCCAATCCAAACTTGTCCACTCGTGGGGGAGCGGATGGGAAGGGCACGCGTAACGCTAACGGGCGAATCGGTTCGGGCGAGCAAACCCAATCGGGAAGGTCGGGTCGGGCGGGCGGGACATTAAAGTATGACGCATGTTTAAAAAGACGCACGCGTAACACTATCGGGAGGGTCGGGTCGGGCGAGCCGACGCGGGCGGGACATTAAAGTATGATGCATGCTCGAGAAACACGAACGTATAATCCTGACGGGCGGGTTGGATCGGATGCGGACCCTAACGGACGGGCGAGCCGGGCGGGCCGGACATTCAAGTATGACGCGTGCTCGAAGTAACACGCACGCGTAATTGTAATGGGCTAGTCGGGTCGGACGGGTGGATCCTAACGGGCGACTCTGGTCGAACGGGCGGGACATAAGCAAGACGAGTGCTCGAAATAACAAACGCGTGTAACTCTAACGGGCGATCTGGTCGGGCGGGCGAACCCTGACGAACGGTGGGGTCGGGCACTCGCCGGAGTGCTGATCCCTATCAGAACGGCAAAGGGGAGGAGAGAAGCGTCGGAACAACAATGTGATAACCTTTCCAAGCAAGGGCGCCTGCTTCCAATCCAGAATTGTCCACTCGTTGTAGGCCCACAGAGGCCTATGCACTCACCCAACACCCCGTTGTGGTAGGGATCAGCACTCGCCGAAGTGCTGATCCCTACCAAAATTGCAAGTGCGAGAAGGGAAGCGTCGGGGCATAAATGTGATGACCTTTCCTAGCAGGGGCTCCCGCTTCCAATCCAAACTTGTCCACTCGTGGGGGAGCGGATGGGAGGGGCACGCGTAACGCTAACGGGCGAATCGGTTCGGGCGAGCAAACCCAATCGGGAAGGTCGGGTCGGGCGGGCGGGACATTAAAGTATGACGCATGTTTAAAAAGACGCACGCGTAACATTAACGGGCGGGTCGGGTCGGGCGAGCCGACGCGGGCGGGACATTAAAGTATGATGCATGCTCGAGAAACACGAACGTATAATCCTGACGGGCGGGTTGGATCGGATGCGGACCCTAACGGACGGGCGAGCCGGGCGGGCCGGACATTCAAATATGACGCGTGCTCGAAGTAACACGCACGCGTAACTGTAATGGGCTAGTCGGGTCGGACGGGTGGATCCTAACGGGCGACTCTGGTCGAGCGGGCGGGACATGAGCAAAACGAGTGCTCGAAATAACACACACGTGTAACTCTAACGGGCGATCTGGTCGGGCAGGCGAACCCTGACGAACGGTCGGGTCGGGCGGAGCACTCGCCGGAGTGCTGATCCCTATCAGAACGGCAAGAGGGGGGAGAGAAGCGTCGGAACAACAATGTGATGACCTTTCCAAGCAAGGGCGCCTGCTTCCAATCCAGAATTGTCCACTCGTTGTAGGCCCACAGAGGCCTAGGCACTCACCCAACACCCCGTTTTG
>CAUYUJ010014208.1:155000-250000 GCA_963575745.1 Prorocentrum cordatum
CGGGATCTGGCGCGCGGGTGTCTGCGGTCGCCCGCGCGCTGGGCCTCCTCTTCCTCCTCCTTCTCCTCTTTCTCCTCCTCCGCCCCTCACCTCACTCGTGTTCTTGTCTCCTCCTGGGCGCTCCTCCTCCTCCTCCTCTACCTCCTCCTCCTCCTCCTCTTCCTCCTCTACCTCGGGGAGCCCTGGGCCCCTCCTCACCTCAGCTGACTCGATCTTCGGGGACTCGACCTTAGCTGCTAGCTCGAGAGCGCGCCTACTGGCCCCGCGGGACCTGCTCTTTAGGGCCTCGTTGAGGGCCCTCTCCGTCAAGTGGCCGTGTTCGTCCACCAGGGACAGGGTTCCCCTGCAAAGCAAGTCATGCAATGCCAAGTTGCCGCGGGACGGGTCCATTTTGGTCAGCGGATCCGCAGGCATCCTAGCGTGTGGCATCCACCGCACTTGGGAACCTATCGAGCACAAGGCGTCTCGAATCACGGCAAGCTCGATAGCATTTCGCCTGTCGGCTCTCGAGCCGGCAGAGTTACGGGAGAGAGTGTCAAACACTGATTTCGCGTCAACGACAGAGAGGCACGAGGCCGCCTCGCTAAGTTGACAATCTTGGGACATCACGACCGTAAACGGGGCCTGCCCGTTGAACCAATCGGGCCTCGAGACATCGTTAAAAACAGCGTCTCTAAACAGGACTTGCAACCGCTGGGCCTCGGCCGTGGCCGCGGACAGGGCTAACGTCTCCGCCGCCGCTGTGCTGGCGACGGCTCTCTTTATTCTCTGGGAACGCCAAGACAGCACACTTACTTTCGATCGTTTGTTCTGGCGAATGCCACCGTCTGCAGCCATGGCGATCCACGCTCCCTGCGCTCCACCTCGCCGAGCGGTTCCCGGGCCTCCTGAATCTCTCGCGGTAACGAAAGTGAGGGGCACCGGGTCCAGGGACCAGAGGGTAAGTTTTTGCTCGCAGGAGCCCTTGAGAAACTTAACCACTTTCGACAGAACGAGAGCATCGGAGACCAGGGGAGAGGGGAGAGCAGCAGCTAAGAGGGAAGCACTACCGGCCACGTCCGGGCGGCTCTCGCGCGCCAGCCACTGCACCTGAGCAGCGACAGTGCGATATGACGAGATCTCATCCTTTGAGAGAGGCAGCTCAGGACTAGCTCGCCTCTCTCGATCTAGATGCATCTGACTCAGTTGCTCACGTATATACTTCTCCTGATCAACCGTGATGCGGTCGGCGTGCTGCACGACCCTCCGGCCCGCATACTCAGACTCGCTCTCTTTCCACTTGCCAAAGTGAAAGCGCCTACACATAATTAGCGTCCCTCAAAGGTCCCATCACGTCATCCCGACCTGAGACGATGAGATCGTCCACTTCTATTAAAACTAGGGCCTCGAGCCGGTCGAGCTTCCCGCGCTTGACCCACAAACAAGGTTCCAGCAGCGACTTGGTGAAACCTTGGCTGCCCAGCCATTCAGTCAGGGTGCGGTGCCACAGCAGCGGCGCATCGTTAAGACCGTGCACGGGGGCCACGAGTTCTATGAGTTGCTCCGAGGGGATGCTGAGCCCCTGGCAGGGCTCCACGTAGATGGCCCCGTTGGGCCTGCGGAGGCGGTCCGATTGGCAGAACGCGTTTTTGGCGTCCGCAACGTGCAGACGCCACCCCATGGACGCGACGATCTGGAGCGTTGCCATGATGCTTTCCGATTGGGGGGTCGGGGCGTACACGGCGAGAGACTCACCATCCGGGTCCTGGTGCCCGTGAACACACCAGCGGCTTTTGGCTTTGGGGGCCGCTCCAACCCCCTCTTGCGGCTTTAGCCGCCGAACCATCCTGGACGAAAGTATCCGGTCAGGAAACCTCCTCCTCGCCAGCCGAGATTCTTCGGCAGAGAGAACACGCGCGGCCCCGGACCCGAGGATGGCCTCCCACTCAGATCTATCCGACTCGAGAAACTGCTGGCGCTCAGAGGGGGAAAGGTGTTTCCAGACCACCTCGGCTCCACGAGGCTTCGCTGGGGGCCCGGCGTGAGCAAGGCCAGAGAAGGTTGTCTCCGTGAGGCCAGTCCATTCGAACAGCTCCTGCAGGAGCGCCTCGTCTTGCCAGTCGTCCTCGTCGTCTTCCAAGGTGGCCCAGCTGGGGGCCTCTGGGGCCCGGTCGGCGGCTCGAACCTCCGGGGTCCTAGACCGAGCCCTGGCCCCCATGGGGCCCTCCAGCGCCCGGGGAGCCGGAGCCGCGGGGGCAGCCGACGAAACCCTGGAGGCCCGGGGAAGCGAGACGTCCCGACACAGAGGGCGCGCTCGGCCCACGACCGGGGTAGGCCCAGGAGGGCCCGGGACCGTGCCCCCAGAAAGCCCCGACTCGCGCTCGTGGACCATCCTGGCAACACGAGGCCCTCCCCCGAGGTCCTCGGCCGGCGTGAGCCTGGGAGCCACTCGTCGCTCGCTAGGCTGCTCCGACCTTCGAACCTCGGCACCGCGCGGGACCGGCGGCTCCGAGCCCGGAGCGAGAGCGAGCTCGGCGCTGCCAGCAGGCGGAACTCCGCCGGGAGCAGCAGACCCAGACGCCTCAGACGTCACGCGACCGATGGAACTGGCAGGGAGGGGAACTTCAGTGTCTGCCTCGCTGGGCAGAGGAGCCAATCGAGGAGCAGCCGGCGACGCCGGAGGAGCCAGCGGAGCGGCCGCGGCAGGATCCAGGTTCCTCGTGGCCGGCGATGGCTGGAGCCGTTCCCCCTGCTCGGCCCGATCGTGGGCCTCTTGAGGCGGAGGGCTTTCTGAGGCCACATCCACCGCGCCGGTGCGCCTTCCCGGGGCCCTGACCTGCTCCCGCAGAGTATCAAACCTTTCCGTGTCCAAGAGCTCGGCCCCGAGGGCCTCCTGACGGGTCGCGGGCCTGACCTGCTCCTCGGAGCACTTTAAGAGCCGAGTCCGCATGGCGACCCAGACCGTGCTGCCGGTCTGATGCACAACGACCCCCGGGCCCGTCCACCGGTCGCGCTGCAAATTGTGCGACCGGTTCGCTGCGGTGACGCGTCTCCACACGTGCACCCACTCGCCGGGCTTAAACGCCTTATCCGAGTGCAGCCGGCCTCGCGAGGCTTCAGAGAGGCGAGACCGAGCGTCCATCGAGGCGAGAGCTTTCCTGGCTTCCTCCCGGACCCGATGACGGCGGGCAAACTCTGCCGCCGCTGAGTCCCCGTCGGGACCCTCCCGGAGCACGTCTTCGCAGCCAACGAGGTCCATAGCGTCGTCGCTAAGGAGGGCCCGAGGGATCCGGGGATTACAACCGAACACCAGCTGCGTGGGGCTGAAGCCGCCTCGATGGTACGATCGATTCTTGTGAGCGACGCACTGAGCCAAGATCTCCTCGACCTCGACGGCCGTGGAGGGGTTGAGGGCCAGCGACGCCTTAGACAAGGCGTCCTTCAAAATCCCCCCGTGCCTCTCGCATTTCCCATTCCAATGGGGGGAGTCCGCTGGGACGACCTGGTGGAACACCCCCTCGTGCTCGCAACCGCGGCTGAATTCGCGCTCGAACTCCGCGCCCCCGTCCGAAACCACGATTTCCGGGACCCCAAACGGCCTGATCCACCACTGAAGGAAAGCCCTCCAGGTCACGAGAGCCGTGTCGTTAGGGAGAAGGCATGCCTGTTGATATGAGGTCCCGTGGTCAATAATATTCAACACCGGAGCCGAGTGACCGTCGACCTCTATGTAAAATAGGTCGACCGCCACGACCTTGTTGAACTGATAGGTGCGAGGAATGTGGGCGTGCCTTCGCCAGTGTGGCCTAGCGTGAGCCTCGCATGCAGCACGCCTGAACTCTTCTTTGACCCACTTGAGAACATCTTCCCTCGCGCGGGCGACGCGGAGGGTGCGCAGAAAGTCGGAGCGATTCGGATGACCCAAGTTAACATGCAGCTTATGGACCTCCTGCTGAAGAGCTGGCTCCAGCTCGGCACTGGGTCGGCCCCCAGAGGCCTCCGACACCGGGGCTCCCCGGACCGAGCGTCGAGGCGGAGGTCTCGTTTCCGGCTCGTCCTGATCTGACTCGCCTTCGTCCTCCGGCACCTCGGCGGGGAACGAGGGCGGGTCCACTTCCGAATCGCAGACAGGGAGGGCCAGCAGCGCCTCCGGGTGATGGTGAGCCCACCCGGCGGCCTCGACGCCCATAGCGAGCGCCGCGATCAGAGCGTCAGGATACCGCTCAGCAAGACGTGTCCTGTGCCCCCCCTCCAATGGCACATGCTCATGCTGGCCCGAGCACGTGCGAACACAAGGAGACATGAGAGGATCGGAGTTGCCCACTAAGACGGTCCTTTTTCGGGAAAGCCCCCCGCTCTTATCCACGGACAGCCCAAACTCGCACTGATCGGTACGCCGGGTCAAGACCCCCGGGGCCCTCATCACTTCCTGGATGGCTTCCAGCTCGAGGGAGCTGGCTCGCTCGGGCTGCTCGAATAAGAAATACCTGCCACGCTGGAGCTGATACTGGGCAATCAGGGCACATAACTGTATATATTCGAGCCCTCGCCGCTCTTCTTCGACGAGCTTATCGGGATCCATGGTGTCCCAGAATGGCACCCGAGCGATGCTGAACGCTTTACAGACAGGAAACATCATGATCACGAGAGGCTCATCTGCAGCGATCCGCCGCCACAGCTCGCTGCGGCCCTTAGGCGTGCTAAGATCCTTGCCCGTCAGGATGTCGAACGCCGGCGACGCGGCGTATCCCCGCCGCCTTTGCTCCTCGGAGACCCGGGGGCGCATGAACACTTCCATGACCAGAGTGCCCCCCCTTAAGCCCTCCGCCCGCTGAAGTTCCCGCGCCCTGAGGCGCCGACCTGTCCTGGGACCCGGACCTCCTAAGACCCGCGCCGAGGCCTCGCGGACCTTGCGCGGCACCGAGGGCCCCACCAGGGCCTCAGGCACGGCTCCGGCTAGGGCGGCGGCCGCGAAGCGGTCCTCGACAACGTGCGAGAGGATGTCATCTAGGGCCCCCGCCTCCTCCTCTCCTTCCCTCCCTGGCTCTCCTCCCTTAGTCTCCGCCACCTGCTCCTCAAGACCTGACTCGAACCGCGAGAAGACCTCGGGGGGGCAGAACTCCCTGACAGGAACGACCCGTGCTTTCGAGATGGCAGCATCGATTTCAGCGCTCGTGACCGCGCCCCACGGTCGGCTCAAGAAGCTTCGGCCGTCGCTATTCTCAACTTCTATCCACCTGGTCCGGCTCGGGACCGTGCAGCGCGGGGCCCGGCCCCCGCGCCTTTCTATGGACAGAGCCAGGAAAAAGGTGGGCGCGAGATCGCCCTCCACCGGAGTGCGCTTCCACCCCAGACGAGGCTGAAGATCGGAGGCCTCCAAAAATCTCTGAGCGGACCGGTCCCAAATCCCTTGGATCAAACCCTTGCCGAAGGCGTGATCTTCTTTCCTGGACCTGGAATGGTAGACCTGAAGGTTTCGAAGAAAGAGGTCCTGGGGCCTCGCGGGCGGCGCGCCCGGCTTCCTCAGCGCCGCAAGCGCCTCCTGCAGCGGCGCTCCGGCGTCGTTGACGTACTCCGAGGTGTTCAGCTCGACCCTCCTGACGCCGAGGACGTGCCCTGCTGCTGCTCCTGCTGCGCCTGCATGCGCATCATCATGGCCGCAATCTTCCCGAGGTCCTGGTCCGAGAGGCTCGGCGCGGGCTGCTGCGCGCGCATCTCCCTCTCCTGATTGACGAAGCTCTGGACCGTGCCCCACACCCTCTCGTTGGCCTTGGCCTGGGTCTCGATGCAGATCTTCATGTCTGACAGCGCGATCTGCATTTCGGTCGTCGTCATGGGCCGAGACGCCGATGGTCCCGGCGGCTTGGTCATGGCTCCGGCTGCTCGGCTCGCCGCCCTCTGCGCCGAGAAGTCGATCGCCCGGCCTCCTGAGGTGATCATCGTCGGCTCGGCCGCCTCCAGCTGCGCCGGGGAGGGGTGCTTGTAGGGCACGTGCCCCTCGCTCGCCGGCACGTAAAGGTTCTGTGGAACCGGAGGGATCCCCGCCGCCGACACCTTCGCCGTAGGTCCGCTCCCCTCCAGGACGCGGCGAGCTCGCTGAGGTTCCGGTCCTGGCGTCCACGGATCCGGTGGCATGATCGGGAAGTGGCCGCTCTTGTACGCCTCCACCATCTGAGCTGCCTTCGCCTTGGCGTCCGCGCGGTTGGCCTTGCCCGCCTGCTTGTCGATCTTGCGCTTCTCGGCCTCGAAGATCTCTTCCGGCGTCTTGTCCCTCAAGAAGAGGCGCTGGGAGCACTGCTGGCAGTGCTCGTAGACGCTGGTGGAGTTGCTCCCCGACTTTCGAGCCCACGGCGGGTGAGGACACGAGTCGATGGGGAAGCTCTCGACGAACGTCTTCGGGAGCTTCTGGCAGAGGTGCTTCATCCGGCCCAGGATGTACGTCATGTTGACCAGGCGCAGGTACCAGTTGCGCCAACGATACTCGTACTTCCTTAGCTGCGTGTGGCCGTTCTGGAAGAGCTCCTTCTCGCTCTCCTGCATCGCCTCGGCACTCAGGGTGTCCTCGAGGGTCTCCGGAAGCTGCTCCCACTCCGGTCCTGGCGACATCTCGCTGTCGCTCTCGATGATGGAGCCCAGCAACTTGCTGCGCCTCGGAGTCCCCGGCTTGCTGCCGACCCCCGTGGCCTTCAGAACGTGCTTCTTGCGATCGGGCATCCGATCCCGCGTCGTTGCCCTCCGGGCTGGTCGAGGCCAGGTTAAGCTCCCTGACGTCTTGAACCGGACAGGCTACGGACCCGCTGCTCCCTTGGACCCCCGAGGCTTTCGGATCCCGGACCCTGGAGCCCAAAACAGAGCCAGAGCGAGAGAGAAAGGAGAGGAAGGCTGAAAGCACAGGCTGCTCCCGGCCCTCACTGCCCGCCCCCCTTCGGTCCTGGACGAGGTGCGGCAGGCAGCCCGCGGGCAGGCTCGCCTTCATGTCCTCGGGGATGCTGAAGTGCTCGGGAGCGCAGTGAATGAGAGAAACCGAGCGATGCCCGGACGGCATCCGGAAAAGCTGCCTCACGACTCTATCTCCGCAATCTGTCACAGTCATCTCGTCAGCCTTCAGATCAATGTTAGCCTCGATCATCTCAAGAAACTTGGCGGGCAAGATCGGCGGGACCTGGCCTTCCAAGACTAGAAACTCGATGAACCCACGTCCTGCCAAAGAGCATGGCACCCAGGCCCTGCCCACCGTCTTGGCCGATCCGCCGATGCCCGAGGCCTTGCGACCATCGAGCGGAGTCCAGTCGACGAACACGAAGTAGCCACGCTTGCGAAAGGCCTCGACTAGGTTCTTCACGTCCGGGGTTCCGATGAGGGCCTGGCCTGCTGCCGTGTCCACAAGTGCGTGATCCCTCATGCTCCTAAGCGAAACCTCCGGTGTCTCCGACTGGCCAATCAGGCCTACCCACTGTTCGACGCTGAAGGTCGCCCACGTAGATAACTCAGCAGCTTCACCGGCGGAGATAACGACAATCGAGCCGAGGTCGGCCCCGAGCTCGTAGTTGTCATAGACGCGCTGGTACTGGCCCAGCTGTATCATCTCCGCGTCTGCGGAGGAGATGGTCTGCTTCAGGTCGCGGACGGCCACGAGCCCGTCGCAGTAGCTCTTGTCGAGGTCGGCCTCCAGCTCGAGCTCCATCGCCATAGCATCTGTCAAGAACGAGGGATCTCCGTCGGCGTTGGAGTAGCAGAAGAAGCCAGGAGAGGACCCCTTCGTCGCAGCCGAGGACGAGGCTCCCTTCTTCTCGCTATTAATCCGGTCCAGCTTCGATCTGTAGGGCTTCCTGCAGTCCTCTGCCCAGTGCCCGCGCTCACCACAGTTGGCACATCTCGTCTTCTTCTTCAGGTCGGCCGAGGTGATACGGCGGTATCCTGGCTTGGACGCGCGCCTACGGTCGAAGAATTCACGATCAACCTTGCGAGTAGCCTTCATCTTGCGAACCTCGGTCCAGGTCCGACGTTTCTCCTTTCCGATCTTTTCCTCTACGATGGCGGCCAGGACGGGCATCAGGTCGTCCTCCGCCAAGTCCTGCTCCTCAAGGGCCGTGAGGAACGTCTGAGCGTCATCCTCGAGGAGCTCGAACGAGTCGTCCACCGTCTCGTAGAACGACACCGCCTCCGGATCGTCGCACCACGGGGCCGGAGGCGGCGAAACCTCGAGCTCCTCCGGAGTCTGCTCCACGTAGGTCTTGGTCGCCGTCGAGGTCGAGCCTGGGAGCACGCTGCGCTCGCGCACGTCCAGCAACAGAAGAGCTTGTCTGATAGCCTTAAACGACTTGTCGCCTCCCGCCAGCGTCCTCAAGTTAATCTTATTCTGCTGACTGAGGTTGGCACCCTCCTCCAGGTATCGTGCGAGAACTCCATCGGGAAGCTTCAGTCCGAAGGTCTCCGCCGTCGAGATCTGGGCGTCTCTCCTGATAACGTAGTCCGTCAAGCTCTCGCCACGGCGGATGCTGTAGTCGAAAAGCGCCTCGTTCTGTGCCTCCCTCTCCTTGTCGCCGGGGCGTTCTCCGTTGAGTATCGCCAAGTGGTCCAACAACTTCTCCACACCGTCGCGCACGTCCAAGGTCGATCTCACCAGCTTGAACTTACCTTGGATCTCGACGGGAAGAGTCTCCAGAACTTTTGCTGCCTGAACCTCCGCGGCGTACCCGGTCCTCTTCGCCCACGCGCGTAGGTTACCCTTGTAGAGGTCGAGGTGCTCATAGTTGAGCCACACCGGCGGGGCGCCGAAGTCGCGGTTCGGGCGATCCCAGGAGCCACTCCACCAGCCACCCCACTGGTTCGAGTCACTCTGCCCGTCCTGCTCCGTCGCCGCTGCCGCTGCACCCGTAGACACCGCGCCAGCCGCGGCCGTGTCCGCCGCCGCTGGCTGGGCCGGCACCCACTGCCACGAGCCCGCTGCCGAGCTCCACCCTGACCACGCGCTTCCCCACGTCTGGCGCCACCAAGAGTCCTGGGCGCCAGCTGAGGTTGCGGCCCCGGCTGCGGGGCGCGTGGTCTCTGGAACTGATCCAGCCCAGGGATCGGTCGGCGTCGTCTGCGTCTGGCCATGCTGTCGGCCGGCGCCCGCATCATCCTCCCCCTCTTGCCCCTCACCAGCTGCTCCGCTTACCATTGTCCCAAGCTGAGAGCACGGCAGGAGGCGTGGAAAGGGGGCGAAGGAGGGGGGATGTATTTTGCTAAGCGCCAGGCGCACAGCCTAAGCCCAAAGGGCTACGGAAGAAGTCCGAGCCCTAACCCGTAGCTAAACCCGGAGAGCGGGAGAGGGGAGGTCGAGAAAGAGGGACCGGGGCCCTCAAGGGCCAGAGGGCCACCGGGACCCCACGGACCTCCGGGACCCGGGCCCCGGGGCCCGAGGGGGACACTCCCCCCCTATCCGACGTTAGCAGACACTGCAACATCGCAAAAATCACGACTGGAGCCCTGGACCCCATCTCTCTGCGTCACCTTCGAAAAGCTCGATCGATCTGTGCGAGTCCTGGGGCCCAGGACCGGGCGAAAACGCCTGTGACGCCAGGATCCCAGGATCCCAAGGTCGGAGGAGGCATCATGGCCCCATCGCTCTGCGTCATCCTCAAAAAGCTCGATCGATCTGTGAGAGCCCTGGGGCCCAGAACCGGGCGAAAAACCGCCTGTTGCGAGAGAGCCGCGACGCCAGGATCCCAGGATCTCAGGGTCGGAGGAGATGTCATGGCCCCAGCCATGATCCTGCTTCCACAGCGAGTGCCAAAACGTTGATGCCGCCACACGCCGAAAGCTAGATAAATCCCACCAGCCCTCTGGGCGTAGGTGGTCTAGGGAGTTTCCTCTTTCTCTCTTTGGCGCGGCGCAAGTAGCCTAGACTGCAGCCGTTTGATACCTATCTATTAAGAAGACAGGCCACTTCCTTCGAAGCCTCGTCGAGCGCTGTGGCTTCTGCAGCAAACGCGCTGCAAGGCGAGTGCCAAAACGTGCCGTGGACCATCCGGGGCTCATATGTGTAGCCTCCTGGCACTCTGGACCACAAGCCGATTATCCATGCAGCTGCGGCGCAGTCGCCCTCCCGAACGTCGCCGTCGGACTCCTCTTCCAACACCCTTCTTCCACTTCGGGGAGGGGTTTAGCCCTCCCCCCTCTCCCCTCCCCTGGACCTGGACGGGGCGCCCCGCGAGGTGTCAGAGGGTACTTTTTCGCCCAAGATGGCTCCAAGAGGGCCTCAGAGCCTAAGATGACCTCCAAGATGGCTCAATATAGCCCAAGACGCCTCAAGTCGGCTCCATGATGCTCCAAGAGGCCCCAAGAACGCTTCAAGACGACTCCAAGAGGCCTCCGAGACCGCCAAGGAGGCCTCAAAGAAGCCCAAATCCTTCAAACACCTAAAGAAATTACTGGTTTTGCTTTCTCGCCTTTTCGCTTCCGATTGTCATCCGAAGCCTCAAAATGGCTTCAAGATGGCCCCAGGAGAGACCCAAGAGAGCCCCAAGACGGCTCCAAGAGCACCCGAGAGAGCTCCAAGAGAACCCCAAGAGCGCCCCAAGAGGCGACTCTTGGGGCTCCCGAGGAGGGACCCTCATTGAATCTCCCCCCTGGTTGATCGATACCCTCCAAGCTGGTCCCAAGAGCGCCCCTAAAGCTCCCAAGAGCGCCCCTAAGAGGGCGCCCTACTCCACTTCCTCCTCCTCCTCCTCTTCCTCCTCCTCCTCCTCCGACGATGACGACGACGATTCCTCCTCCATCTCCCTCTTGGGGTATATGACGGCTTTCCCCGCCCTTCGTTCTTCTGCATGCTCCCCCACTTCCCTGATCACCTCAACTCCCCTGTGCATCGCATCTGGATGGGCTGGTGGGGAGATGCGAAGTGTCAACAATTTCATGGATCGGCAGTCGAGTGCAAACCGGGATGAGGGGAGAAAGGGAAAACATCTTATCATTGTCGACGCGGTGAGACATCTGCAAAGGCCCATTCGGGCGGTATCAACGCTGGAGCGGTCGATCGCGGAGGCTCACAAACCATGTTTCACCAACACCACTGCGCGACAACCATCATGAACACCATGGCACAAGACATACAAGCTCCAAAAGGCGCGCCGGAGGCTGGCGGTTCCGTTACCGCGGAGCAGTTTGCCATCCCTTCGCACTCCATGCACTCGAAGCAGCCACCGCAACACTTCACGCACACGGCGCCAAGGTCGAGCCATTGAGAGGTCACCTCGCCGCAGTACCCTGGCAAAACCCATTGTATTTCAGTGGGTACATGGAAGCATGGCGGATGGTTTTGCGGATTGTCTTCGCCGTACGGGCCCTCTTCACCAACGACGCCATCGAACCCAAGGGCCTGTGCCGCGGCCACACACACCGCCTTTGATGCTGGAAACCCATAGCCCTCTGGGCAAAGCATGTTGTTGTTTTGCTTCAGCACCTGGTTGCTGCATGTCTCTGAAGCCAAAATCTTGATGAAGACAAATGCTGAAAAGATTGCAAGGAGCAGCCGCAACATTTGCCTCGCGGGTGTAACTTGAATTGCCCGCAGATGCCGGCAGTCAAAATATGAATCTCCGAAAAAGCGTGTTCTACCGCTGCTGGCGGAAAACCGGGGAGGGTCACTGGGGGTTCCCAACCCGCCCGTCCCCCCCCCCTTCGAGAACCAGGGGGGTCACTACCGGTTCGAACCCCCCCCCCCTCTAGTCCATCATGAAAAGGGGGGGGGGGTCACTACCGTTTCGAACCCCCAACCCCCTCGCCGCCGGCAAACGACTCCCGCTCCTCGGGACAGTTGGACAGTGGTGGGGATACTGGGACAGTGGTGGGGACGGTGGTGGTGGGGACAGTGGTGTGGGGACAGTGGTGCGGACAGTGGGACAGTGGTGGGGACGGTGGTGGTGGGGACAGTGGTGAGGGGACAGCGGGACAGTGGTGGGGACAGTGGTGGGGACGGTAGTGGTGCGGACAGTGGTGAAGGCGGTGGTGAGGACGGTGGTGGGACAGTAGTACAGTGGGGAGAGTGAGTGGTGGGGACAGTGGGGACAGTGGGACAGTGGTGGGGACAGTGGCGATAGTGGGACAGCACAGTGGGGCAGCGGCGGGGACGGTGGGGACAGTGGGACAGTGGTGGGAACATTTTTTTTTTGGGAGGGAGAAGATGGGAGCGGGCCGCATGATTCAAGAACCACCGTCGTAACGCGAATGCCGGTTGCACTTGAAAGCCGTTCTCTTCCTCACCAAGCGTGTGGGAACGGACGCACACACAGTGCCGAGAGAGAGGAGGAGGAGGAGGAGGAGAGGAGGAAGGAGGAAGTGGTGAGGACAGTGGGACAGTGGTGGGAACAGTGGAGACAGTGGTGAGGACAGTGGGGACAATGGGGAGAGTGGGGCCGTGGTGGGACAATGGTGGGGAGAGTGGGGACAGTGAGACATTGGTGGGGGCACTGGGGACAGTGGTGGGGACTGTGGGGCAGTGGTAGGGACGGTGGTGGTGGGGACAGTGGTGTGGGAATAGTGGGACAGTGGTGGTGGGGACAGTGGTGGGGACAGTGGTGGTGAATTTGGGGAGAATGGGACGGTGGTGGGAACAGTGGTGGGGACAGTGGTGGGGACAGTGGGGACGGTGCGACAGTGGGGACGGTGGTGGGAATAGTGGGGACAGTGGTGATGGGGACAGTGGTGCTGGGGACAGCAGTGGGGATGTGGTGCGGACGGTGGTGGGGACCCGGGAGTCGCTTGCCGGCGGTGAGTGGGGGGGGTGGTTCGAACGGGCAGTGACCCCCTCCCAATTTTCTGGAATGGGGGGGGTTCGAACCGGCAGTGACCTTCCCCGGTTTTCTGGAGGGGGGGGGTGGTTCGAACCGGTAGTGACCCCCCTCGGTATTCTGGAGGGGGGTGGGGGGTTCGAGCCGACAGCGACCCCCCAGAGTTTTCTGGAGGGGGGTGGGTGGTTCGAACTGGTAGTGACCCTCCCGGTTTTCCGGAGGGGGCTTTGCCGGGAGGAAGGGGGGGGTCCAGCCAGGGGGGATTTTCGAAGGGGGGGGGGACCCCCGGGTTCTGGAGGAAGAGGGGGGGGGAATGTTCCACAGTAAAGAGCGGTGGATCACGCTCTCTCTCTCTCTCTCTCGAATATCCTGAGCTTGGAGCACAGATTGCTTGAGCTCAAATGGCCACGGAGGGTCTCTTGGGCTGTCTTGGGGCGACCTTGGGCGCCTCTTGGGCCGTTTGGGAGCGTCGGAAGCCAAAGAAAGGGAGGGCGCGATAATAATTGGGATTTTTTGGGTGAAAAAATGGAAAACTAATGAACATCTGTGGTGTTTCCTCTTCCAGACCTCTTGGGGGCAGTTTCGGGGCCCCTTGGGCTCTCTTTTGGACCTCTTGGGGGCCTCTTGGGCGCGTCTTGGGCGCCTCTTGGGGCACAGACATAGAGAGAACCACGCGCGCTTGGGTCACGCGGTCACGGCCAGCATGGACCGAGGGGGGGGCTGCTCGGCGGGCGGGACTGGCGGGGAGGGGAGGAGGGAGGGAGGAGAGGGGGGAGGGCCGATGGGGAGGAGGAGAAGGTGGATGAGCAGGTGGAGGAGTTGCATGAGGAAGGGGATAGGGGATAAAGTGACAGGGGTGGACAAGGGGAGGAGGGGAGGATGAGGAGGTGGAGGTGGAGGAGGAGGAGGAGGAGGAGGAGGAGGAAGAGGAGGAAGAGGCGGATGAAGAGGAGGAGGAGGACGGTGAGAGGATTGGGGGGACGAGAGGGTCGGGGGGAAGAGACGAGGGAGAGGAGCAGGGAGAGACGCAGGTGCAGTCATGAGCTGGGGCGGCGGCGGGAGGGAGAGTGGAAGGAAGAGCGGGGGCGAGAGGAAGCGGATGGAAATGAGATGGAGCGGGGCCCACAATGCAGGTGGATGTTGAACTGAACAGGAAGGATGATTGTTGTCCAAAAGAACTGCCCCTGGGCCTCCGGCCCGTCCCGCCGGGGTCCCGGGAGGCTTGCCCAGAGGTGGCTGCAAAGCCCCCAAAACGGCCGTTTCGCTCGGGATATCCTCAACAAAATCACGAAGATGGCCCAAGATGACCTGCAAGATGCCTCCAAGACAGCCAAGGTGGCCTCCAAGACGGCTAAGGTGGCCCCAAGATGCATCCAAGACGGCCCAAGATGGCCTCAACGGCCCAAAAGGCGCGCAAGAGGCCTCCAAGACGGCCCAAAAGGCCTCCAAGAGGTCCTCCAGGAAGGCCCGCAGAGGCCCAAATCCTTGATTTTCTTAAGGTTTTTGAAGGATTTTGGCATTTGCTCCTTTTCGGCTTTCCGACGGCCCCCCAAGACGGCTTCCGACCGCGTCAGACGGGCCAGGAGCCCACCAAGACTGCCAAAGAGGCCCCCGAGAAGCTCCCAAAGGCTCCCAAGAGGCCCAAGGAGGCCCCTAAGATGTATCCAAGAGGCTCCCAGGAAGCTCCCAGGAGGCCCCAAGAGTGTCCCCAGAGGCTCCCAAGATGCCCCCTCCTCCTCCATTCCTTTTCCTTATACAGTTTCTCGCTGTCTCACCCCGAGGCCAATTTTCAGGGCGGGCTGGGCGTTTTGCCTGAGACGTCCGCACCATTAATGATTCTGAAGTTTAAGAATTGGCAATAGTTTCAATGGAAGGCGGGTGCTCTCGCCTTAGCGCCGCGCACATTCGTTTTAAACAATCGCAAGAGCTTCGCGGATTGAGGATAATCCGTTTTCGAAATGTGGCTCTCGCCTGAGGACCGCGCACATTCGTTGTACAAATGCAGGAGTTTCACGGATTGAGAATCACCCGTTTTCAAAATGTGGTTCTCGCCTTAGCGCCGCGTACATTCGTTTTAAAACATGGCAGATATTCACGGATTGAGGATAGCCCGTTTTCGAAATGTGGCTCTCGCCTCGTTCTGCAAAACTTGCAAGAGTTTCACGGATTGAGGGCAACTCCTTTTCAACATGTGGCTCTCACCTTAGCGCCACGCACATTCGTTCTAAACAGCTGCGAGAGTTTCACGGATTCCCACGATCAACGTACCAGAAAGTGTGGTTTGGAAGGATTGAGGATTGTGGGTGCAACAAGTACGTTGACCCAAGAATGGCGTTCTGGCAAGATCCAAGATCGTCAAGACGCAACAAACAGGTTGATCCGTGGCGTTGGAATCCCGAGAACAATGTTTTGGCATGCCTCCAGGTCTTCAAACGGTTGTCTTCCAACGAGGCAGATCCCTCAGTGGAAATGAACCGATGTAGGGGCCTATGAAGAGGGTGCTTGGAGGGAGGCTGTATTCCAACATTGTTGATGGCTCTTGGGTTTACACTGACCCTCCTCTTCCTCCTCCACCTCCTCCTCCCCCTCCTCCTGATCTTCCCCCGCCACCCGCCATCCTCCCCCAAGTGTTCCCCGAAGGGTTTCCACAACGATTGGGGGAACACATGGTCCGTTAGCTTGGCAGAGCTCTCGCCACAACGCTCGGCCACATGGGCGATTCTAGAAGGCAGGGGGCGGCGGTGATTCGCCGTAGGCATCTTCGATCCGCCGCCCCGTGTTGGCTTGCCACTGGGGTGCCCAGCGTGCTGGATCCTAGACGGTTTGGTTTTGGTTCTTTTTCTAAAAATATCTCCCTGGGGCTTCGGCACGTCCTGCCAGGGTGCCCCTCTCGTCGGCTTTTTCGCTAAAGATTGCTCAAGATGGCCTCCAGATGGCCAAGATGGTCAAACATGGTCTCTAATATGCCTCTAAGACGGCCAAGATGACCTCAAGATGGCCTCCTAGACGGCCCAAGATGGTCCAAGATGCCTTCAAGTCGGCCCAAGAAGCCTCCAAGACGGCCCAAGAGGCCCCGCAGAGGACCTCCAGGAAGGCCCGAAGAGGCCCAAATCATTAATTTTCTGAGGAATTGAAAGATTTTGGCATTTGCTTCTGTTCGGCCTTCCGACGGCCCGAGACGGCCCAAGAGCCCCCAAAGATCGCCCCCAGAGCGCCCAAGAGGCTTCCAAGATGGCCCCAGAACGGCCCAAGAGGCCCCCAAGACCGCACCAGGAGAGCCCCAAGACGGCCCAAGCGGCCTCTAAGACGCCCAAGATGGTCTCCAAGACGGCCCTGGAGTACCCCAAGAGGGCTCCCAATCGGATAGGCCCCCAAGACAGCTTCCGACGGCGTCAGACGGGCCAGGAGTCCACCAAAACGGGCCAACATGGCTCTAAGATGGCCCAAGACGGCCCCAGAGGCGAGACTTCACCTGCCTGAAACAGGCGCCAAAAACAGCGAAGATCCACTCCATGGAGGGGGGAGGGGGGGGGGGCGAGGGTCCGCGCCGATCGGCAAAACAATGAAGAAGAAAACGATCACATAGTCGATCCCCTACTCAAGATGCCTGGGACTCTAGGGCGGCGACAAGACGACGAGGCCCCCCCAGCGCCCCCCAATAGAGGCCTCCGGCGTCAGCCGCAGCCGCGCGGCGCCCTCCTGGGGTGCCGCAGCGGAGGCGGCGCCACTCCTGGGCGGGGGGCCGGGCCGCCCCGAGCTACCCGGGGGGAGGGGTGATGATCACCAGACTCGAACTCATCTCTCGATGCTCCTCGATGCTCCTCGCTGAGAAAAAATGCACACGTCCGAGCGATGCCATGAGAATCGAGGCTCCGCGAGGGCTTCTTGGCTCTGCGCTGGACCCCCATGGGCGGCGCCTCCGGCGCCGCCCCTGGTGCGCTCCGCGCGCCAGGGACTTGCTCCGGACCTCTGCTTAGTGCGACTGTCTGTTACAGTGCGTCTTGTGGGGGAGGCTCCACCTGCTCGAAACAGGCGCCAAAAACAGCCAGGATCTACATGGGGTGTGTGTGTGTGTGTGTGTGCGAGGGCCCGCGCGGATGGGCAAAACACTGAATAACAACCAATCACGTGATGATCGCCAGACTCGAACTTATCTCTATCCTCAAGATCTAGACAAACGCTTTCCACTACTCGCAAAATAACGGATCACAACTGGCCCGGATTTGCCGCGGGGGATTTAACGATCCATGACATCGAAGCCGCCGGCCGTATGTTTCTGGGATGTTTGCGAGTATGCGCTTGGCGAGTAGTGGAACGTGGTCGGTGAAGATCGGCAAACCCAAGGCGATGACAATCTTTGGGATGTGCCCTCAGAAGCGGAGGGAACCCTCAAGATCGGCATCGAGGTACAGTCGGACCTGAACCATAAACACATCCTGGAAACACATAATCCCCTCCGCCAGCCAAACTGAAGAACATTCGAGACCCCTCCCAGGATGCACAAAAACATCTCACAAGCACCAAGAACATCAGGGTACTCTCGCCGAACCGACCTCGACCTTATAATTACCTCGGTCCGCCCGTAAAGTGATGCCAACCACAAGGATCAAGGATCTGCTACAACCCGGCCAGCAATGGGCGGGGCCGGCCGCCCGCAGCTGCCAAGGGGAAGGGGTGCTGATCACGGATGGGCGGAAGAGGAGCCGAACGGGAGCACCTCCTCCTCCTCCTCCTCCTCCTCCTCCTCCTCCTCCTCCTCCTCCTCCTCCTCCCCCTCCCTCCTCCTCCTCCTCCTCCTCTTCCTCCTCCTCCTCCTCCTCGTCCTCCTCCTCCTCCTCTTTCTCCTCCTCCTTCTCCTCCTCCTGCTCCTCCTCCTCTTCCTCCCTCCCCTTCCTATTCCTCCCTGCTCCTTCATCCTCCTCCTCCCCTCTGCTCCCCTCCTCCCTCCCTCCCGTGGCGAGGGTGGGCTCCCGTGAAGCCTGGGCGCCTCGCTGCGGGGCCTCTTGTGAAGTCACCTCGGAACACGACGCGAGGCACGAGAGCTGCTCAGACTGGCCACGGGCAGTCCGCATAGGTTCTGTGCTTGGGGCTTTACGGCGCGGCGGACACACCCAGCGGCGCCCCGTCAGTGAGCGCCGCTCAAACTGGAAGAAGCAAAAACGGCATACATATCAACTTTCGGGGCTCCGCGCGAATTTCTCGGATCTGCGCTGGGCCCCCCTGGCGGCGCCCTGGCGCGCTCCACGCGCCAGGGAGGGGGGTCCAGCGCAGACCCAAGAAATCCGCGCGGAACGCAGAACATTTGTGCCGCACTTTTTCTTCTTCTTCTTCTTCTCCTCCTCCTCCTCCTCCTTCTTCTACAACCGACCCCTGTCCCCATGGGTGCAGCCCGGGTCCGACCGGCCGACCTACCCCTCTGGATAGGGATACAGGCCTGTTCCTGTGATGCGAAGCGGAGAAGACGGCGGTGGCGGGGGATCTCTGCCCCAGGTGACGCAGTCTGCTAAGAGGGCCAGTGTCGGCTTCAGTGTGTCGTGCTGCTATTCTGGGGCCGCGGCATGTTCAACGCTTTCAACGGGAGGGAGCGGTGACGACTGATGTAGAGGGGGCAGGGAGGGGAACGGAGGGGGAAAGAGCCGAGGGGGAAATCAAGAGCCACAAACGTAGAGTGGGGAAGGAGGGGAAGGGAGGGGAAAAGAGCCGAAGGGGAAATCAAGAAACACAAACGTAGAGGGGGGAAGGAGGGGGAGGGACGGAAAAAGAGCCGAGGAGGAAATCAAGAAGCACAAGTGTAGATGGGGAGAGAGAGGGGAAGGGAGGGGCAAAGAGCCGAAGGGAGATCCAGGAGCACAAATGTAGAGGGGGGAGGGATGGGGAAGGGAGGGGCAAATGGCCGAGGGGGAATCAGGAAACACCAAAACACGGCGCCAGCGTCAACTTCTGCAGGTCCGCTCAACTTTCTTGGATCCGCGCTGGGCCCCCTCTGGCACGCTCCGCGCACCAAGGGGTGGGTCTGGCACAGATCCAATCTAATTTCCGCGTGGACCTAAAACAATTTATGCTGACGCCTTTTTTGGCTCCTCTATTTCCCCCCTCCGTTCCTTTCCATGCCGTCCTCTTTCGACTGCACGCAATAGTGACCCTGGGCAAGAGTGACCTTTGGTGCGCGGGTTTTTGTGGGCCGCGGGGGGAACAACACACAAGCGCGCAAGACGCTGCTGTCGCATCGAGTTCGGCGATCGGGGGACCCCATTGGGCCCGCACCAAAGGTCACTCCAGCGAAAGGTCACTCTTACGACCAGTCGACCCTTCAATTCCCCTCCATCTGTCGTCCTCCCTCCTGGCCGCTCCATTCTTCGTCCTCCCTCTATCGTTCCCCCTTTGCGTCCCAATCTAAGAAACCTGCGCCGATCCAAGAAATCTGCGCGGACTTGCGGAAGTTGACGCCAGCGCACCACCTCCATCGACCCTGGCCAAAATTCGCTCTTGTGCCCCGGATCGGGGCGCACGCGAACATTTTCACGCTCACGCGGCTCCCGGCAGCAACGACGTCGGCCCCCCCCAAACCTGGTGGTATTCGGGCAATAATCGAGGAATCGTAAGACTCGAGTGCGCCGGATCTCGGGTTTGCCGACGCTTTTGGACGAGCGTGTCCTGGATTTTGACGGTCCAGCCTTCGAAGGATGCTTGCAGCGGGAGCTCACGTCAAATTTCAGCGGCAATGAAGTCGGACCCCCCCCCACGCCTGGTGGTTTTCGGGCAATAGTCGGGGAGACATGAAACTTGGGTTCGGGGGACTCGGGTTGGCCTGACGGGGCCACAAAGAACGAGACCCAATCTGAACTTTGACGCGAGCTCCCGCTGCAAGCATCCCACGAAGAATGGACCGTCAAAATCCAGGACACGCTCGTCCAAAAGCGTCGGCAAACCCGAGTTCTGGCTTACTCGAGTCTTACGTTTCCCCGAAATAACTCAGGCCTCCAGCGGCCGTTCGAGACGACCCGGGCACCCCCAGAACGCTCTCGGCGAGGCGCAGCTGCTGGAACGCATCCCGAGGCTGGAAAACTGGGGGAACCAACGAAAATACCGCGGGTTCGTGTCGTGTCGACCCTGGCGAACACGATGCCAACATACTGTATGCGAAAGCGTCGAACTCAGGCTTTCTGGGGCGGGGCACGCCTCGTGGGCGCCAGGGCCGTTTTTCGTCTCTCGAAGGACCTGTCGTCGCTCGGACGTCCACTCCCCGTGCCATTGTTTCGGTTTCCTGTGTCTTTTCCTTTTTTTCTTCAAGCTTCGCGCGGCCCGCTTAGCTTCGACGGGAAGAGGTGCGCTCTCGACCCGCGAATCAAAAAGTGTGTCTTTTTCTTGGGGGGGCCCGAAGATCTGGGATGTTCCTCGATGGTCCGCGCCGAGAAAGACACGGCACAACTCCGAGAAGGGCGGACGGAGTCGGGGATCTTCTGACCCGGGTCAATCCAGACCCGGGTCAATCAGGCCTTGCAGAATCCTGCAAGACCCTGCAGGATCCTGCGCCCAACCCTGGGTCAATGCGAAGGATCCTGCACGATCGCACCCAAAACCAGGTTCATGCGGCACTGGCCCTGCAGGATCGTGTAACATCTGGCGCTCTGGCTGACCCCCCTTTACATCGACCCCCGTCTCTTGAGCCCCGACGGAGAACAAAAACAAGGCTCCCGGCCGCCGGGCCCGCCAAGGCGTGGAGCCGCAGCAGCTTCGGCAGGAGGTGCCTCCGCACAACGTGCACCTTCTCCTCCGCCGTGTACCCGGGCAGCTCCTGCGTCGGCGGCGAACGAGGGGGGGAAGCGAGAAGGAAAAGGCCTTCTCAGAAGGCTGCGGGGCTTCGAAAACTTCTCAGAAGTCCGGGGGGCTTCCGAGCTCCCTGAGAGTGCCTTCATCTTCTCACTTCCCACCCTCGCTCGCTGCCGGCCATTGGGGGTCGCAAGACTCGGGGAACACATGACACGAATGTAACAACTTTTTGTTGAGCTCCGCGCAGATTTCTTGCCGTCGCTCCGACGTCCATTCCCCATGCAATTTTCGGTATCGTGCGCGTTATATAATATATATATATATATATATATGTATGTATGTATGTATGTATGTATATATATATATATATAAGCAAAATGCTCCGTGATGCTCCTCGATGGTCCTCGCCGGGGAACAAAATGGCACGTCCGAACGATGCCAAGTTTTGGGGGTCGCGAAAATCTCGGGGAACTGACACGAACATTACAATTTTTGGAGTTCCGCGCGGATTTCTTGGCTCGGCGCTGAACCCCCCTGGCGGCGCCTCCGGCACCGCCCCGGTGCGCTCCACGCTCCGCCGGGTAGGGGGTCCAACGCCGATCCAACAAACCCGCGCGGACCTCCGAAACTTTATATTCATGTCAATATTTGTTCCCTGTGATATTTTTATGCCAATGTATGTTTTTCCCAACCGTTCCTTCTTCCGCCCGCTGGCCCTCCCTCCTCTTCGCATCATCGTCATCACCATCGTTATCAACATCGCCATACATTTTACTCATAATAAGAATAATCAAAATCATCAGCAGCATCATCACCACCATCAACATCAACATCAACATCATCGCCATCATCATCATCATCATCACCATCATCATCATCACCGATCTCGGCACCACCCCATTTTGATAGAGGATCGTGGCCCCATAGGATCTCCACCGAAGGCGCCAGTAGCAAAATTCGCACGGCGGCCTGGGGCCATGTCGGCACACCCCGCACGAGGATCGTGGCCCCGTAGGAGCTCCACTGAAGGCGCCAGTAGCAAAGCTCGCATGGCGGCCTCGGGCCATTTCGGCACCCCCCTCACGAGGACCGTGGCCCCATAGGAGCTCCACCGAAGGAACCACTTGCAAACTTCGCATGGCGGCTTCGGGCCATGTCGGCACACCCCTCACGAAGATCGTGGCCCCATAGGAGCTCCACCGAATGCGCCAGTGGCAGAATTCGCGTGACGGCCTCGGGCCGTGTCGGCACACCCCTCGCGAGGATCGTGGCCCCATAAGGAGCTCCACCGAAGGCTCCACTGGTACGGTTCGCATGGCGGCCTCGGGCCGTGTCGGCACACCCCTCACGAGGATCGTGGCCCCAGAGGAGCTCCACCGAAGGCGCCAGTGGCAAAGTTCGCATGGCGGCCTCGGGCCATTTCGGCACACCCGTCGCGAGGATCGTGGCCCCATAGGAGCTCCACTGAAGGCGCCAATGGCCAAGTTTGCATGGCGGCCTCGGGACATTTCGGCACTTCCCTCACGAGGATCGTGGCCCCATAGGAACTCCACCGAAAACGCAAGTCGCAAAATTCGCATTGCGGTCTCGGGCCATTTCGGCATACCCCTCACGAGGACCGTGGCCCCATATGAACTCCACCGAAGGCGCCAATCGCAAAGTTCGCATGGCCCCCTCGGGCCATGTCGGCACACCCCTCACGGGGATCGTATTTCGGCACCCCCCTCACGAGGATCGGGGCCCCATAGGAGCTCCACCGAATGCGCCAGTGGCAGAATTCGCGTGACGGCCTCGGGCCGTGTCGGCACACCCCTCGCGAGGATCGTGGCCCCACAGGGAGCTCCACCGAAGGCGCCAGTAGCAAAGTTCGCATGGCCAGTGGCAATATTCGCACGGCGGCCTCGGGCCATGTCGGCGCGCCCCTCGCGAGGACCGTGGCCCCATATGAACTCTGCCGAAGGCGCCAGTCGCAAAGTTCGCATGGAGGCCTCGGGCTATTTCTGCACGCCCCGCACACGGATCGTGGCCCCATAAAAGCTTCGCCGAAGGCGCCGGTGGCGAGGTTCGCGTGGCGGCCTCGGGCCATTTCGGCACACCCTTGACGAAGACCGTGGCCCCATAAGAATCCCACCGACAGCGCCAATGGCAGGGTTCGCATGGCGGCCTCGGGCCATTTCGGCACGCCCCATCGCGAGGATCGTGGCCCCATAGGGAGCTCCACCGAAGGCCCTAGCGGCAGGGTTCGCATAGCGGCCTCGGGCCATGTCGGCGCACCCCGCGCGAGGATCCTGGCCCCATAAGAGCTCCACCGAAAGCGCCACTGGCAGCTTCCCTCGTGGCTCTCAGAGCCCTCTCCTGCTTCTGCTCCTCGGTCAGGGGGGCGCCGTCGTCGTCGGCGCCCGCGAAGACGGCCGCGAACGTGTCCTTGAGCATCTCGGGCTCCGATGGGAAGCCGTGGCCGGAGGGGGGGCGTGGGCGAAGATGGTATTCAGAATTGCGATATTCGCCACTGCGTATGGTTGGGTCTTTCACAAGGCTAATTGTTCCTTGCCCTGTGGTGTTGGGTCCTCGTTTTGAAGAGACGGGCCCCGGGTCCCTCCCTCCCTCCCGCCTCCGCCTCCTCCTCTTCTCCTCTTCTCCTCCTCCCTCCTCCCGGCGTTGCGCCCGCCCAATGCAATGTATCGTGGCCCCATAGGGAGCTCCACGGAAGGCCCCAGTGGCAGGGTTCGCGTGGCGGCCTCGGGCCACTTCGGCGCACCCTCACGAGGATCGGGCCTCGGGCCATTTCGGCGCACCCCTCGCGAGGATCGTGGCCCCAATTGTGCTGCTTCAACAACCGCGCCTGGGCGTCGTACTCCGCCTTGTTGGCGTGCAACGCCACCTCCTCCCTCATGGCTCTCAAAGCCCTCTCCTGCTTCTGCTCCTCGGTCAGAGGGACGCCGTCCTTGTCGTCGTCGGCGCCCGCGAAGACGGCCACGAACGTATCCCTGAGCATGTCGGTCTCCGGTGGGAAGCCGTGGCCAAATAGGGAGCGCGGGCGAAGATGGCATTCACAATTGCAATATTCACAACTGCATATGGCTGGGTCTTTCGCCAGGTTAATTTATGCCAACATGTATGTCCGAAAAATGGTTTGTGTCATTTATGTGACACACAGGTGTGGTGACCTCACAATCCCAGAAGACCTCACCGCACGGCTTTGGGACCGTGGAGGCCCTGGTCGCCAACGACGTCCTCGGAGAACGACCCGAGCCCCAAAACCGTGCGGTGACCCCGAATGGCCAAGGACTCGCCACGAGGTGCGGTCACGCTGCCCCGATCCTCCCCGTCGGAGCCGCATCGTTTGAGCCCGCTGTGGCTCGAAGAAGAGTAAGCGGCGTAAGCAGAAACGATGGCGTTTCGCACAGATTTCTTGCAGCGGTGCCGGACCCCTCTCCCTGGCGCGCGGAGTGCGCCAGGGGCGGCGCCGGAGGCGTCGCCAGGGGATGCCGGCGCGCGGAGCTCCGGAACAGCTCTTTCTTCCTCGCACGGTTCCATCCTTCTCCTTTGCCAGGCGCCCCTCGACAAGCGCCATCCCTCGCGCCAGTCTCGCTGGTTTTTTTTCCTTGACGGGGTCTGGGGCTCTCACGGCCCGTCCCTCCAACTGTTGCAGGCCAGCTGTTCTTCAACTTCCTCCTCCTCCTCCTCCTCCTCTTCCTCCTCCTCCAAACGCCGTCTATGGCGCAGAGTGTTCGCATTGCTGGGAGGCCACCTGGCAATCTCGATCGGCTCAAGCGACACCCTGACGGCACGCAGCGGGATCAGATCGCGTTTCCAACTCACAGTCCTCTTCCCCGTTTGCCTCCTATGGTTCACTCCTTCCTCAACAAGTCCTCCTCCTCCTCCTCCTTCTCCTCCTCGACATCCTCATTCCACCTGGTTGCCTAATTTCCTTCCGCCGCCTGCTCCGCCTCCTCAGCATCACTTTTCCCGTGCCCCTCCCTATCCACCACCTGCACCGCCTCCTTAGCATCCACCACGTTTGCCACCTCACCCTCCTCTTCATACTGTCGCTGATCCCTTACCAATGATCGGACGAAAGCAAGGGGGAGGGAGGAGGAGGATGTGAACAACGAACTATCAGCGGTGCGCGAAACCCCATGCTTCCAATAGCGTTGCCATGTTGCCCCTTGCTTGCGGCTGCCAGCTCATGGCGGGGGACGGGGAAGGCCCTGAACCCATAAGGCGAACGCCCTCTCCCAACAAGCCGGCTAGGGTAGGGGGCGCAATCATCTGGGCGGGAAGAGATTTCCCAGAGCACAGGGCACGTGCACACGCGACTTCGCCCACCGTTGCTCCCTTCAAGCCACTGCTGCCCATATCGGCCAAGCCATCTCTTTGCGCCGTCTGGAGGAGAGGGTTAAACAATATGCAGCTAGCGCAAAGCGCCCCCGCACCTTCTTTGCGCTTCCCTTGCCCTATCCCCGCCGTTGCCGTGCACGGTTGCAACGTGCAAGGGAGGAAACACGGAAGCCCCGCCTGCAAAACGTGCCTCATGGATTCCGAGTCGTGTCTTGTCGACGTCGCCACTGCCATCGGCAAGGCGCCGCACATCCAGAGGCATATGCAGGGTGATGGTGTCGTGAATGCTGGTGTCTGCGTGCTGCTGGATATGTTGCTGCAAACATCTGCGGCTCTGTGACCTTGTGCTTTGATTCATACAGGGCAGTTTTTAGTACATGGGATTTTGTAAGACATAGGATTTTAGTACATGATTAATTTAGAAATAATTTTATGCATGAGCTCATCGTTGTTTTTAATACTAAACCCCTGCACTTTTAATACATGATCCGCGCGCGGAGCATGCATTAAAAACGGCAAGGGTGCGCCGCTGGATCTCCCCAGGGGGGGGGGGTCCGCATGTGGGCCCAATCCCAACCCACTGGGCCCAATCCCAACCAACTGGGACCAATCCCAACCAGTGCGAAAAGCAAACTGGGCCCAATCCCAACCATCTTGGGATAGCCCCACAATAGGATTTTAAGTGTAGAGAAGCCCAAGACGAGTGCGAAAACCAAGTGACACTCCTTATGTCAACGCAAAGGATCTGAAAGCCAACATGCGTGCTCGAGTTGGAATTGGTCTCAGTTTTGGTCTGCGCACGAGCACTACGTTAAGATGAGCAAGAGGGCACCGAGGCGTAAACATCGATTCTAAAATATGCAAATGGGTCTTCCTGGTAGTAGTAGTAGTAGTAGTAGTAGTAGTAGTAGTAGTAGTAGTAGTAGTAGTAGTAGTAGTAGTAGTAGTAGTAGTAGTAGTAGTAGTAGTAGTAGTAGTAGTAGTAGTAGTAGGTAGTAGTAGTAGTAGTAGTAGTAGTAGTAGTAGGTGGTAACAATAGGAGTCGCAATCGTAGTCGTAGTAGTCGTGTCGTAGTAGTCGTAGTAGAGTAGTCGTAATAGTAGTAGTAGTAGTAGTAGTAGTAGTAGTAGTAGCAGTAGTAGTAGTAGAAGTAGTAGTAGTAGTAGTAGTAGTAGTAGTAGTCGTAGTAGTAGTAGTAGTAGTAGTAGTAGTAGTAGCGGTCGTAGTAGCAGTAGTAGTAGTAGTAGTAGTAGTAGTAGTAAAAGTCGCAGTAGTAGTGAAAAGTGAACTAAGTAGCAATTGTAGTAGCAGTAGTAGTAGTAGTAGTGGGAGTAGTGGTGGTAGTAGTAGTATGACAAATAGTAGTAGTAGTCGTCGTAGTAGTAGTAGTGGTGGTAGTAGTAGTCGTAGTAGAAGTAGTCGTAGTCGTAGTCGTAGTTGTAGTAGTCTGAATCGTAACATTGGTAGTAGTGGTAGCAGTAGTAGTAGTAGTAGTAGTAGTAGTAGTAGCCATAGTAGTAGTAGTCGTAAACGGTGTCGTAGTCATAGTCGTAGTAGTAGTCGTAGTGGTAGTAGTAGTAGTAGTAGTAGTAGTAGTAGTAGTGGTAGTGGTAGTAGTAGTAGTAGTAGTCGTAGAGGTAGTAGTAGTAGTAGTAGTAGTAGTAGTAAGTCGTAGTCGTACTAGTCGTAGTAGTAGTAGTAGTCGTCCTAGTAGTAGTAGTAGTAGTAGTAGTAGTAGTAGTCGTAGTAGAATGTGTGGTCTTATTAAGAGAAAGAGTGGTAGTCATAGTCGTGGTAGTAGTAGTCGTAGTGGTAGAAGTAGTAGTAGTAGTAGTAGTAGTAGTAGTAGTCGTTATAGTAGCAGTAGTAGTAGTAGTCGTAATACTCGTAGTAGTAATAGTAGTGAAATAAGTAGTAATAGTAGTAGCAGTAGTAGTAGTAGTAGTAGAAGAAGAAGTAGTAGTAGTACTGGTCGTCGTAGCACTAGTAGTAGTAGTAGTAATAGTCGTAGCAGTATTGGAATAGGTAGCAATTGTAGTAGCAGTAGTAGTAGTAGTAGTAGTAGTAGTAGCGGTGGTAGTAGTAGAAGTAGTACACATAGTAGTAGTAGTCGTAGTAGCAGTAGTCGTAGTCGTAGTAGTAGTAGTAGTAGTAGTAGTAGTAGTGGTGGTCGTAGTAGTCGTAGAAGAAGTAGTCGTCGTAGTCGTAGTTGTAGTAGTCTGAATCGCAATAGTGGTAGCAGTGGTAGTCGTAGTAGCAGTAGTAGTAGTAGCAGTAGCAGCAGTAGTCGTCGTAAGCGGTGTCGTAGTCGTAGTCAGAGTCGTAGTCGTAGTAGTCGTAGTAGTAGTAGAAGAGGAAGTTCTGGTAGTAGTAGTAGTCGTGGTAGTAGTAGTAGTAGTAGTAGTAGTAGTAGTAATCGTACTAGTCGTAGCACTAGTAGTGGTAGCAGTAGTAGTAGTAGTCGCAATAGAATTCTCAATTTTATTTATAATAAGAGTAGTAGCCGTAGCCGTAGTAGTAATATTAGTACTAGTAGTAGTGGTAGTAGTAGTAATAATACTAGAAGTAGTCGTAGTAGTAGTAGTCGTCGAAGTCGTAATAGTAGTAGTAGTAATAGTAGTAGTAGTAGTAGTAGTAGTAGTAGTAGCAGTACTGGTAGTAGTAATACTCGTAGTAGTAGTGAAATCAGTAGTAATCGTACTAGCAGCAGTAATAGTAGTAGTAGTAGTAGTAGTAGTAGTAGTAGTAGAAGTAGAAGTAGTAGTAGTAGTAGTAGTAGTAGTAGTAGTAGTAGTAGTAGTAGTAATAGTAGTAGTAGTAGGAGTAGTGGTGGTAGTACTAACCACCGTAGAAATAATCGTAGTCGTAGGCGTGTTTGTAGTAGTCTGAGTCGTAATAATAGTACTAGTAGTAGTAGTAGTAGTAGTAGTAGTAGTAGTAGTAGTAGTAGTAGTAGTAGTAGTAGTAGTCGTAGTCGTAGTAGTAGTAGTAGTAGTAATAATAATAATAGTAGTCGTAATAGTAACAGTAATAATAGTCGGAGTGGGTGTCGTAGTCGTAATCGTGGTAGTAGTAGCAGTAGTAGTAGTAGTAGTAGTAGTAGTAGTAGTGGTAGTAGTCGTAGTAGTAGTAGTCGTACGGGTCGTAAGAAGTAGTAGTCGTACGGAGTAGTAGTAGTAGTAGTAGTAGTAGTAGTAGTAGTAGTAGTAGTAGTAGTAGTAGTAGTAGTACTACTACTAGAGTAGTAGTAATAAGGATTCCTAAGGAATTCCAAAGGAAGCCGGAGGAATTCCGAAAGCACCCTAAGGAATTCCGAGGGAATCGTGAGGAACTCCGAAAGAATCGTGAGGAATTCCGAAGGAATGCCAAGGAGTCCTGAAGAATCCTGAGGAATACTGAAGATTTCGAAGGGATCCGGAGGATTTCCGAAGATTCCATCCGTGGTTGGAATTGGTCTCATTTTTGGTTGAGTTGGAATTGGTCTCATTTGTGGTTGGAATTGGTCTCTTTTCTGGTTGCAATTCACTCCGAACGGTTGGGATTGGTCCTAGTCGGTTGTAATTCGTACCACTTCGGGTTAGGACCCCCTCCCCTTCCCCCCCTTCCCCGACCCGTCGTCGGGGACCCTCCCCCCCCTCCCCTCCTTCCCCGATCCGTCGTCGGGGACCCGCCTCCCTCCCTCCCCCCCTTTCCCCGGTCCGTCGTCGGAGACCCCCCCCCTCCCTCCCTTTCGCCACGCCGCCCCCTGACTCCGGAACCCGACCCCCGCCACCCGTACCCCTAGTCCTCACCTTAAACCAAGCCCCTAATCCTAACCCCAACCAGTAACCCCAGCCCCAAAGTGTACTCACTACTCATTACTCACTACCCGCTACGGACTACTCGCTATTCGCTACTCACTTTTCAGTACCCCCTACTCACTACTCACGACTCACTACTCAATATCCACTACTCACTACCCACCACCCACTACTCGCTACTCACTACTCCCTACTCACTGCTCCCACCTCCCTACTCACTACTCACTCCGCACTACCCACTACTCAATACTCACTAAGCACTACTCCCTACTCCCTACTCACTAGTCACCAATCATTAGTCAGTACCCACTACCCACTATCCAGTAGTCACTACTCACTACAAACTACTCATTGCCCACAAATCACTACTCACTACCCACTACTCGCTACGCGCTACTCCCTACACAATACTGACTACACAGTAATCCGTGCTCACTACTCGCTACTCCCATACTCAATACCCACTCCCCGCAATTCCCTATTCACTACTCACTACTTACTACTCCCTACTCACTAGTCACTACATAGTCTCTAGTCACTAGTCACAATTCACTAGTCACTACTCACTACCCACTACTCACCAATCGCTACTCACTACCCTTTATTCGCTACCCACTTCCTACTACTCACTGCTCACTACTCCCTACTCCCTACCCGCTACTCACTACTCACTACTCGCTACTCCCTACTCGTTACTCACAAATCACTACCCACTGCTCACTACTGACTACTCTCTATTCACTACGCCCTATTCGCTCCTCACTAGTCACTACTCGCTACTCCCTACTCGCTACTCACTACACACTACCCACTGCCACTACCCACTACTCTCTATTCATCACGACTCACTACTCACTACTCACTACGCACTACGTACTACTCAGTACACACTACTCACTATTCACTACTCTCTACTCACTAATCACTACTCACTACGCACTACACACACTACTCACTACTCAGTAGTCACTACTCGCCACCCACTACTCACTACCCACTACGCACTACCCACTACTCATTGCTCCCTACTCCCTACTCAGTACTCACTACTCGCTACTCGCTACTCGCTACACACTACTCACTACTCGCCAGTCACTACTCACTTATCAATACACACTACTCACTATTCACTACTCACTACTCCCCACTCCCTACTCGCCACGCACTACCCACTACTCACTACCCAAAAATCACTACTCGCTACGCACTAACTCACTACTCACTACTCACCACTCCCTACTCCCAACTCCGTACCCCGTCCACGAGGGGGGGGGGGGTCGAACCCCCCCCCGCCTTTCCAGCGCCAAGGGGGGGAGCGGGGGGGGGGGTCCGGACCCCCCCCCCCCTTCAAGGGAGGGGGGGGGGGGATCGGGACCCCCTGCTCACTCTGGATGTGGAACTAATCGGAGTTGGCTCCCCAATGGTCGTGCTGCGCATCGGGCTTCGACTGCTGCTGCTCCATGGCCTCTCGCTGCTCCTGCTGGAGACGTTTGAACTAGTCCTGCACCAATTTCTCAAACTGATCGAGGATTATGGCGAGCTATTGAGCTCCGTAGTCTTCTTGATCTCCACATCTTTGGTTTCACCACCTCGCTGCTGATTGAGACCTGCGGAGACGCCCTGCAGAATCTGGACATCGGGGTTGCCCTTCGCATACCTGGTCTTGCTGATCTTGCCAACCTGGACGCCACACTGGAAACGCCCGCATCTCGCAAGAACTGTCTGGCACGGGTCACCGTAACTTTTCTTGCAGGCCTGCCCCTTCCTGGGCCGCAGCAAGCACTGTCTCCAACTGGCAGGCCTGAGCCGGATCGATTCGCGAAGTCGGGCCGGATCGGAAACGGATCGGATTGTCAACACATCTATCAACATCGGATCGCCGCGCCCGCCTCCGGCTGGCCCAGGCCGTAATCGAACCGAGCCGAATCGAATCGGAACCGCGGCCCAAGCGGGCGAATCGAATGGCATCGAATCGGATCGTAGGCGGCCCTGACCGGCGCACGTGCGAGGCGCCAATGCTCAGCGCTCCAGTGGCTCCCTGCGGTGCTGCTGCGTCAACTGCTGACCCTTCGACAGCTCCACGCGCTGCGGCGGCTACGATGGCGCACACGGCCTCCGACGTGAACTCGCCATCGCTCGGACGTCCCTTCCCTGTGCTTTTTTCCGGTTTCGTGCGTGGTTTTTTCGCCAAATGATCAAGGAGAATCCTCGATTGTCCTCGCCGAAGGAAAAATGCACACGTCCGAGCGATGCCAAGTGCAAGAGAGCCGGGATCCAACATCCGCAACTCCTTGCGCCGCTCGCACAACAAGCATCCGCGCCAGCTGCGCGGGCATGCCGAGCGAGGCAACCGGGCCGCTGCTCGCACGCGGCCCGCGTGCCGAGCCCCTTCAGCAGGAGGGCCCGAGCGGGTTTCAGGACGTCAGAGGCCTTGGACGATAAGCGGCCACGGGATGAGGAGGAGGAGAAGGACGAGGAGAAGGAGGATGATTTTTCCTCCTCCTCCTCTTCCTCCTCCTCCTCCTCCTCCTCCTGTGGGGATGCCAGAAGGTACTGACACCGCTACTCCCTGGACCTCTCTCGGTGTGCGTTCTGACCAGGGTTTCGAGGCAAATCCTGCGGCGGCGACGAGGGCCTCCAGGAGGCCCCTAAAGGGGTAAACGAGGGGATTGTAGCGGTCTCGGTATCTTTTCCTGTTCCTGTTCCTCCTCCTCCTTCTCCTCCTCTTCGTCCCCGTTGCTCACCATCCCCAGGTGCCCCTGACCCAATGTGCCCCCAGCTCTTTGATCCATTTTGGAGCCCGTGCCCCCCTGGACCTTGTGAGGGAAGCTCTGGAGGCCGTTGGAGCCTCCTTGGAAATCCTTGGGGCACCCTGGGCCAGGGGCACTTCTGGCAACACCCGACGGGGGCTGCGCTGTGGACACGTGCCTGCAGTGAGTGCGGCGGCGGGACCGCGCGGCTGGATTTCTTGGTACTCGGAAAGATAAAAAGGCACGCGCACAACATCTCGAGCTCCGCGCGGATCTCTTGGACCGGCGGCGGATATCCTCCTCCTCCTCCTCCTCTTCCTCCTCCTCGTTCTCCTCTCCTCCTCCTCCTCCGCCTCCTCCTCCTCCGCCTCCGCCTCCTCCTCCTCCTCCTCCTCCTTCTCCCCCTCCTCCTCCCCCTTGCTCACCATCCCCGCCCCCCCCGAGCAGACGAGGCAAGCAACCCGTGCCCCCCCTGCGCTCCAGGAGCTCCAGCCGGTCCAGGAGCGGCCGGTCCTCTGGGCGGCACCGGTCTGGGTGCTGACGCTCCAGCGCCCCCCTCCTCCTCGCGCCGTCGGATGCCTCTTTCCTGTCGGCGTGGGTCAAAGATGAAGGCGGCGCTTGTTGCGTTGTATAGGAAGGGGCCCAGAGACACACACAAATCAATACACACAAATCCCAAGATTTTCCAATCTTTTCAAACATTGATTGGATTTTCGTCTTCCCCCCCACTTCCCACATTTTCCCATTCTGGGGGATCGACGATTAATTGTGTCTGTGGTTTTTCCCTCCTGAATGAAGACTGCGCTTAGAAAAAAAAGGGCGCCGACTCGGGCGGAGTGAGCGAACATATTGTGCCGCAGACGGGTGCAGCGAATGTCGGGCACAGAGTAAAGCAAAGAGCAGTGGCCCGACAGGGCGAGAGGAACCCAGTCCGCGACAGTACCAAGCTGGGAGGATAATACCAACCAAGTACGAAATACAATAACCTGATCACGCCGTCTGATGCTTCCTCCTCCTCTTCTTGGCGGCGCGCACAAGGGGGTATGAGGGAGGGGGGAAGGCCTCTTAAGGCGCCGGCTTTACATCTATAGATAGGGCCCGCGCCCTCAGAGGACGGAAGAGCCGCATACCCGGAGATTTCTCATCCCCTTCCTCAGAGGACGAACAAGCTGTATGAGCGTAAACTGCGCTCTGGTCCGAGTGCTGATGCTCCCGCTCCTTCCCTCACGCCCAAGCCCTCCTCGCCATCGCTCGGACGTCCATTCCCTGTGTTTTTTGTTTGGCTTCGTGCGAGGTTCTTTCGCCAAATGATCAAGGATGCTCCTCGATGGTCTTCGCCGAAGGAAAATGCACACGTCCGAGCGATGCCAAGCCTCTGATGCTTTCTCCTCCTCCTCCTCCTCCTTTCTTGTTGGGGGTGGAGACGGTGGGAGCGGACACCGCACAATCCGTTGCCCCTCAAAGGGGGTATCCCCGTATCCGTCGACGAGCCGCTGCAGAGTCTCGACGACGTTGCCGCCGTCGCCCTCGTCGTCCCTCACGCGCTGAGATGCTTCCTCCTCCGAGCATCGTGCAGCCGACCCTATCCTCGCTGGCGTGGCCTGGGCCCCACTGGCCGACTTGCCCCCCTGGGGATCGGGCTGGAAATCGGGATGGGAACAGGGATCGGTGAAACGATGTTGACTCCTCTTCCTCCGAGGACGAAGAAACTGCATGAACATGAACCTTCGGAGCTCCGCGCGGACTTCTTGGATCTGCGCTGGGGCTCCCTGGCGGCGCCTCCGGCGCCGCCGCCGGCGCGCTCCACGCTCCAGGGAGGGGGGGCACAGCTCACTCTCGCTCCCGCTTCTCCTTCCCTCACGACCCGCGCCATCTCCTCCTTTCTCGTCCGCTTCTTCCTCCTGCCCCTCCTAGCCTGGGGGTTAAGATAGGCTTCACGCCCACGGCCGTCTTCCCATCGAGGAACCTCCGCGGCCTTCCTGACCTGACCTGGCCTGACCTGCTCTTCCTCCTGCTCATCCGCCACCTCCTCCTCCAATGTACGCAGTTTCCCCTTTCAGATTGCGCAGAACACTGTGGGGTCCTTTTGGGGGCTCCATGTCCACTATGAGAGTGAAAGGCGGATAGAGAAATAATCAAAGCAAGGAGGAAGGCATGGGTGGGAAGGGTTGAGATATGGAGCGAGCGCACCTAGCTTTCCTCACCCCCTCTCCATCCCGACCCTCTCCTTCCCCCAAAACTTGCCAGAGAATCGAAGAGACTCGTGGGGACGAGGGCCGAGGAGGACGCGGGGGAGAAGCAGGAGCGGGAGGGTACGGATGAGGAACACGAGGGACAACATGGAGAATGGAAGGGAGGAGGAGGCGAAGGGGGAAGGAGAAGTGGAGGAGGAAACGGACGAGGAGGAGAGAAGCGTGGCGTAGCGTGAGCTTACGGTCCATGGCGGAGGTGTCGTTGGCTGTGCAAAGGAACAGCGCGCGCGAGAGGTCGAACGGCACGTTCAGGTAGTGGTCCCTGCTTGTCCAGAGCTCTGGAGCAACGCAGAGGATTGGTCACGAGGGATCTGAGGATGATGACGAGGGAGCAAGGGGAGCACAACCAGAGGAATGCGATGGAAGAAGGCCTGAATGTACGATGGGCAGGAGGGTGAGGACGACGCGGAGGACCAGCAATCTGATGCGGATGATGATGCTGATGCTGACACTGTTGAGGACGATGTGGTGATGGGGAGTACGATCGGGATCGGGCTCGGGATCGTGGGAGTTCGTGCGCTTCTGCTGATGGCGGGGCAGGATACGTCCCTGAGGGAGAAAGATGATACATATGAGGAGGTAGGGAAGACAGAGATGGAGATGGAAATACAGAGAGAGAGAGAGAGAGAGAGAGAGAGAGAGAGAGAGAGAGAAAGAGAGATAGACAGAGAGAGAGAGAGAGAGAAAGAGAGAGAGCGAGAGAGAAAGAGATAGAACACAGGAGTGATGAAGGAAGGGGGAGGAGGGAGGGAAGGAGGAGGAATGGCGAAATACTTAGGGATGGAAGGGAGGGCAGGAGAGGGAAGGGGGAGGATGGAGGAGGTGAGGTAAGAGAGAGGATGAAGGGGAGGGAGGGAACGGGAGGGCGGGAGAGGGGCATGGGCAGGAGGGCGGAGGGAGGGAAGGAGGACGAGGAGGGGCGGATGATGATGACGATGACGATGACGATGACGATGACGATGATGACGATGACGATGACGATGACGATGACGATGACGATGATGATGATGATGATGATGATGATGATGATGATGATGATGATGATGATGATGATGATGATGATGAGGATGATGATGATGATCATTATGATGATGACGAGGAAGAGGAAGAACAAGGCGGGCCTGAACGCGCAATTCTGCTCTGGATCTAGCACCTCGAGGAGCACCGGCTCCGCGTTGAAGGGGCCGCCCCTTGCCAGCTTGTCCACCTCCCCAGCGGGCGTCGGGGACCTCCCCCTTCCCCGCGTACCTTCGGTAAAGGCTAAACGACTCCTGTCCTTCGACTCGCGCTGGAGCGGCCCCGAGTTGCTCCAATTTTCTCTGGAGATCTCTGGATTTACCAGGATTTATTTTGATTTACCTGGATTTACCTCTATTTATCTGCAATTACCTGGATGTCTCTGGCTCGATCCCCAGATGTCGATTGGCGAAAAGTCGACAAGCTCTTAGGGATACCTTCCCCTTCGATGGGGAACTCGTGGGAGCTCCTCATGCCATCTTGCTGGCCCTTGCGAATTGACGCTATCTGACGCCACATCGACGCTAAAGCGACGTTGATCGACGCTAACTCGGCGCTTCCTCATCCATTGCCGGACGCTAATCGACGCTAGTGCACTCTGAAGACGGAATTTCGAGGGTGTACGAGGCTCCCATGATTTGCTACCAAACCCACCCTTCCGCTCCCTTCGTCTCTGGCCCTTCCCCCTGATGGATGGGGAGTGCGAGAGGGAAGGGAATGCGAGCAAGGAGCGCTGAGGATGGGGGGAAGCGGAGTGAAGGAGTGGGGGCGGACAAGGCCAGGGTGGAGGCGGAAGCAGATTAGGCGGCGGCGGAGGAGTAGCAGGATCATAAGAGAGAGAGAGAGAGAGAGAAGGAGAGGGAGAGCGAAAGAAAGTGGGGAAAAAGAAGAACAAAAACAAACAAGGAAGGACGATCTGGAACCGGAAACGCACACCACGGGAGAAGGGATGGGTGGCACAGGGGGCCGGGAACGAGCAACAGGACAGATACTGCAACGCTGAAGACCTTCGGCTCCAAGTTCCCCTCAAGACGTCCCTAAAACCATTTGATCACACTGGGGAGCGCTCCTGGAAAGACGCAAGCCCCATGGACCTGCAATGCATGCGAAAGAGAAGCTTTCAAAAGAAGCCGCCATCCATCCTCGCAGTTATCGCCGTACCTTGTAGGATCGAAACAGATGACAAACGAGAGCCTTGGCATGATGAGGAGCCACCTTCCATCCATGAATATGTTTCACAAACTGAGACTTCATTATCTGATCCTCCTTACTTTTCTCCTTTTGCCTCTTCCCTCCTGGTTTATTTTTCCACTCCTTCGTTTGTTCTCGGCCACTCCGTGAATCCTCTGAATGCTTCCAGCTGCGCCAATGTCGACGCTTTCGACGATTTTTTGGCGAAGTTCAGCAGGGTGGCGTGCTACGGGGGACCAGACAAAACTTTGCGCCCTCTTTGTGCTGCCAGCTGAACAGCTGTCACCATTTTCGTGAACTCCAGGGTGGCCCGGTGGGGTGACGTTTTACGGGGGCCAATGCGGGGCCTCGTGGACCCAAGGCGCTCTCATTGCGCAACATCATTTTTTCCGCGAGCTCGTGGGTGGCCCAACGGAGTGATGTTCTCCAGGGGGCCATACGAGACTTTGCCCTCGCTGGGCACAGCCTCGCCGGGCACAGCCTTCGCGAGCTCTTGGGAGGTCCTGCGGGTTGACATCCTACGAGGGCCCAAACCAAACCTCGGCTTCCCTGGGTGTTCCCAATTTCGTGAACTCCTGGGGGGGGGGTCCACTGGCGTGACGCCCACTGGGGGCCCAAACGAAGCTTCGCTGACTCCAGATGGTGCCGAATGCCGAACGTCGCCGATCTCGTGAACCCCTGGGTGACCTAGCAGAGTGATGTTGTCTATCTGCGCAAGTGTCGCCACACTCGCGAGCTCCTAAGAGGTCCACCAGGTGGGCGCTCCCTGGGGGCCCAAACAGGACCTCGCTGCACAACCGTCGCCATTTTCGTGGGATCCTGGGCGGCTAGGCAGAATGACCTCTTCCAGGGAGCTGCTACAGTGGAGGCCCGTCCACAAGAAACCTGCCACAAGAAACCCAACCCTGAGACCCCAGGACGTCCACTGATTCTTTGGTCAGGGAACGCCGCGCTTAACCATCGCAAACCATCAGAACCCAAGAAACCCAGGGCACCCTGGAGGCGAGCTGGGTGTTTCGTGGCATGGGTCTCCACTGTATGCGCAACCTCGGGGACAGAGTGCTGCCAACCGTGCAGCTGCCACTTCGGTCGCGAGCGGACGGACGATCCACGGGGTCCCAGTCGAGACCTCCACCTGGCTGGGCGCTGCTGGCTGCATCACCGTCGCCACTCTCACAGACTCCCGGACGGCCCCACGGAGTGACGTCCTACACGAGCCCGAGGCAGAGGAAGAAAACACAACATAGACATCAACTTTTAGAGGCCCGCGCGGGTTTCTTGAATCTGGCCTGGACCCCCCTCCCTGGCGCGAGAAGTGCGCCAGGGGCGGCGCCGGGGGGGGGGGCCAGCACGGATCCCAGAGATCCGTGCGGAGCGCCAAAAGCCTATGTTCAAGGCGCTCTTGCTGCTTCGACGAGTGTGACCTCGCTCGCAATCGGTGCTGCCAACTGCACAGCGTCGCCCGTTTTCGCCGCGAGCTCCTGGCAGGTCCAGCGGAGGGGCGCCTGCCTGAGGAGGAGGATGATGAGGAGGAGGAGGCGGAGGAGGAGGAGGCGGCGGAGGAGGACGAGGAGGAGGACGACGTCCTCGTCCTCGTCCTCGTCCTCCTTCTCGTCCTCCTCCTGTGGCGTCCTTCGCAGAAATCCAAAAAGGAGGCCTCGCCTGCCGTGGGTGCTGCCTGGCCGGGTGGCGGCCGCCAGGGCGTGGACAGCCTTCTTTGGCTGCACCTGCGCGTCATACTGCCCGAGGCTACAGCAGGCGCTCGACCACAAGAAACCTGCCACAAGAAGCCCAACCCCTGAGACCCCAGGACGTCCACTGATTCTTTGGTCAGGGAGCGCCGCGCTTCCCATAGCAAAACCATTGGAACCCAAGAAACCCAGGGCACCCTGGAGGCGAGCTGGGTGTTTCTTGGCATGGGTCTCCACTGTACGACTTCGAAGAATGTGCTCGTGCTTCGCAGTCCAGGCCTGGATGTTCTCGCCTGAGGCCAGCGGCGACCGGGCGGTCGCCCAAAAAGGAGCCCAACGAACTGGCCAATGGTCTAACCTCGGAGCAAGTCTCGCAAGGCCGGGTTGCCAGGAAAGCTTCATCATCATCATCATATCCACTTCCACCTCTCCTTCCCTTTCGGGCTCTTTGTATTCCCCTGATCCTTATCTTTGTCATGGCTCATATTCTCCCCCCCTGCTCTGATGACCCGTTTTTTTTGTTCGTTCTCTTCCCTGTCTTTCCCATGGGGCGTGCAATGCGTAGGCCTCCCAATGTATCTTTCGGGAGGGATCGCGTGCCGTCATTTCATCATTGGTTTAGGATGGGCGGGATAATGACCTCACGTGCAGCAAATGGGTTGGGCACGTGCCAGGGTAATGATACCTTTCTGCGAGCAGCCCAACACAGATGCGTCGCTGGAGAAATGGAGCCACGCTCTGTTGCATGGCGGTGCGAATGTCTCCGCCGTCGGAGGAGCAGCACTAAATGGGAATCCTAAAGATGCAACGCCGATCCTAGTTGAAATGCTTGGGTTTAAGATCACTCTGTACGTGTCTCCGGTCGGCGTTGGGGAGTGCCACGTGCAACCTGCCCGAACCAACGTATACAGAGCGTCAAAAAAGGCACAGACATAAACTTTCTTGCAAGTCCGCGCGGATTCCTCGGACAGGCGCTGGACCCCCCTGGCGCCGCCAGGGGGGTCCAGCGCCGATCCTAGAACGCCGCGCGGAGCCCGAAACGTTATGCGTGTGCCGTTTTGTCCTTCCGAGCATACCAAGAAATCCAGCCGCGCGGCCATGCCACCGCACTCACTGCAGGCACGTGGCCACCGCGCAGCCCCCGTCGGGGGTTGCCAGAAGTGCCCCTGGCCCAGAGCGTCCCTAGGATCCCGGGGAGGCCCAAATGGCCTCCCGAACACCCCTCACGAAGGCACAGAACGACCCGGGGCAGGATCGGTCAGCATCACATCGAAACACCGGATCGAATCGAAGTGTGCGTCGGATCGGGCTGAGTTGGCACGAAGCCGACACCGAATCGCATCGGCTGCTCCGAGATGCACAGCAGCGCCAGGCAAACGTCGGCCCGCATCGGACCGCCGGAACAGCGGAATCGAACCGGATCGGGCCAGCCAGAATCGACCTCGACTCGGATCGATCGGATCAAAGTGTACCTGGCCTGGGGGCTTCGAAGTGGATCGAACGGCTGGGGGCACCCTGGCCCAAGGACACCTCCAGCAACCCCTACGGTAGGTTCGTGCGGTGCCGGCGCGCGCCAAGGTTTTTGACTCCGCGTCGATGGTTCAATCTTGATTCGATCGCGGCCCCGACCGTTGGGGCCTGACCTCCGTCGGGTCCTGGGGCGGCACCGTGCCCCTCCGTGCTTCCACGTCGCTCTATCACGCGGAGTTCAACCTGGAACGCCTTCGCCAGCGTCGCCGGCGCGCCATCGCCGCATGAGCCTACCACATTTTCCGCGGACCTGCGGCACCTCCTGCGGAGCGGCCCCGCGCCCGCGGCCGCCTCTTCTCCAGCGGCGCGCCGCGGGGAGGTGGGCGCGCGAGGGGGCAGGCCTCCCCAGAGGGCGCGGCGGGGCTCCTCGGAAGCCCGCGGGCCCCGCTTCCCGGGATGCCCGTCTCCCATCTTCCCCGATTTTCCCGGGCACCGACGACGCTTTGTGTCTGTTTGTTTTGTTGCCCCCCCCCTCCTGACCCTGGCCTCCTTCTCCTTTCCTTCTCCTCCTTTTGTTTGTCCTCCTCCTCGCACCTCCTCCTCCTCCTCCTCCGCCTCCTCCTCCCCCTCCTCCTCCTCCTCCTCCTCCTCCTCCTCCTCCTCCTCCTCCTCAGAAGCCCGCTGGCCTTCTCGAGGGCCCCCCCTGCGGCCTGCGGGAACGGGCCCCGAGAGCTCCTCGGCAGGCGGGAGGCCTCCTCTGAGCCCTCTGGGAAGGCCCGCCGCGCCCCCCTGGGAGGAGGAGGAGGAGGAGGAGGAGGAGGAGGAGGAGGAGGAGGAGGAGGAGGAGGAGGAGGAGGAGGAGGAGGAGGAGGAGCTCCCCCCCTCCACGGGGCGCGCCGCTGGTCTCTGCCGCCCTCGGTCGGGCACAGGCAGGAGGCGCGCGGAAAATCGTTTGGCTCGCGCTGAGAGGGCGGGCGTGCATCTCTCGACTGCACGCAAGAGTGACCCTGGGCAAGAGTGACCTTTGGTGCGCGGCTTTTGGGGGGCTGCGGGGGGATCAAACACCAGCGCGCGAGACGCTGCTATCGCATCGCGCTCGGCGATTGGGGGACCCCATTGGCGAAAGGTCACTCTTACGACTAGTCGATTCGAAGCCTGAAGCCCTTTCAAAATCCGCGGCTGGGCCGCGCCCTCCCTCCCTGGCGCGCGGAGCGCGCCAGGGGTGGCGCCGCCAGGGGGGTCAAGCGCAGATCCAAGAGGAGCGTCAACAATTTTGCTAATGCAATTTTCTCCTTCGACGCACGCCAGGTCGTCCCGTGTTGGCCGATTCTGGGCCACTCTGCTTGCCATCGCTCGGACGTCCATTCCCCGTGCATTTTTCGGTTCCGTAGGCTTGTTTTTCGAAAGATGGTTCAACATGCTCCTCGATGGTCCTCGCCGGGAACAGATGCACGCGTCCGAGCGATGCCGAGTCTGTAGCGGCGTTCCACCTCGACCGCCCGCGCCGGGGCCGCTGCCGCGTCGGCGGCGGCGCCAGAGCCTGCCGCAAGGAGTCCCCGCGTGCGGTGCTCAACGGGGGTGGCGACACACCGTGCCATCGCTCGGACGTGCACTCCCCGTGCGTTTTTCGGATCCCTGCGCTGGTCTTTCGGCAAGAGGATCCAGGATGCTTCCGGACGGTCCTCGCCGAGAAAATGGCAACCTACCAAACCACCCGAACCCAACCCGACGACCTGATTTTCGGGTTGGGGAGGGGGGGGCGAGCTTCATGTGTGTTTTTAAACTGTTCCCCGACCCCCCACTGGGAGTGGAGGGCAAACTGGACCTTCGGGTTGGGCTGGGGTGGCTTGGTGGGCGGTGAGAAAAAATGCGCACGTGCGAGCGATGCCAAGTACATAAAGGGGGGGGAGAGGCATGCACCTCTCGCGCCCCTCTTGGCCCCCCCTGGGAGGGCACACGCAGGGCCACCTCTCCTCGCCCCCCTCGTGCTGCATCCCCCCCTCCCTCCCCCCCCCGACTGCGCGACGCCCGACCACCCTCCCCGTGGCCCCTGCGTGCCACGACTTCTTGGCACGCCCCGCGCGCTCCTTTCCAGTGGCCCTCTTCTTTGGAACCTTTTGGGACTCTCAGAGGCCTTGGGCCGTCTCGGGGCTCTGTTGGGCTGTCTTGGAGTTCACTTGGGCCGTCTCAAGAACCCTCTTGGGGGCCTCTTGAGCCATCTTGGGGCGGTCCTGGGGGCCTCTTGGGCCGTCTTAGACGGTATGAAACCAAAAAAGCGAAGGTGCCACACATGTACGTCTTCCCTAAAGAATAAAACGATGTTTGCCTCTCAGGTGTCCTCTTGAGTCTCTTGGAACGTCTGGAGGGCCGCTTTGGCCGTCTTGAGGCCGTCTTGGGCTCGCTTTGAACGCTCTTTGGGCTGTCGTGGGCTCCTCCAAGAGCCTTTTGGTGACGTCACCGCTCTCTGGTGGGAGCCCTGGTGTTCAGAGAATTTTACGTTTGTCGCTCGCTCTTGGGAGCCTTGCTGTTAAGAGCTTTTTACATCACAACGCTCTGGGGAGCCGTGGTGTTAAGAGCTTGTTACGCCACCGCTCGCTGTTGGGAGCCATGGTGTTACTTGGGGGACATCCGTCATTTTTGCCTCCTCAAGGTCCTGTCGGGGCCCTGTTGGGCTTTCCTGGGGCCCTCTTGGGCCGTCCTGGGGCCCTCTTGGGCCGTCCTGGGGCCCTGTTGGGCCGTCTTGGAAGCCTTTGGCAGTCTTGGTGCTCTCCAAGGGGGCCCCTTGAGAGCCTCATGGTGGGGCTTTTTTGGGAGCCTCTTGGGGCCCTCCTGGGCCGTCGTGGGGCCCTCTTGGGCCGGCTGGAGGCCCTCTTCGGGCGCTTTGGGGCTCTTTTGGGGGCCTCTCGGGCCAACTTGCGAAGATCTTGGGAGCCTCTTGCGCCGTCCTGGGCCGTCAACAACCTGAAAAGGCGAGAGTCCCCAAAACATGCGAAACCCTTACGACGATCAATGTTTTTGGCCTCCTCAGGGTTCTTTTGGAAACCTTTTGGGTAATCTTGGCTCTCCTGGGCAATCCCGGGATCCTCTTGGGCTGTTTTTGCTGGCTTGGGCCGTCTTGGGGCCCTCTGGGGGCGCTCTTGGGCACCTCCTGTGGCCTCCTGTGGCTCCCTCGGGGCTCTGTTGGAAACCTTTCGGGGCCCTCTGGGATCCGTCTTGGGCCGTCTTGGAGCTTTCTTCGGCCGTCTTGGAGCCCTTTTGGGCCGTCTTGGAGCGCTCTTTGGGGCCTCTGAGGCCGTCCTGGGGCGGTCTTGGGAGTCTCTTGGGCCGCCTTGGGCATTGTGAAGACTAAATCGATTGTAAGTTTTCCGGAGGGACTTGGGACGATAATTGCTTCTTGGGGGTCCCCTTGGGGGCCTCCTGCGGCGTCTTGGGGGCATCTTGGGTTGGGCCCTCTTTGAGAGCTCATTGGCCGTCTTCGGACCCTGTTATTTCTCCTGGCAAACGGAGCGCGGCGCAAGCGCGCTTCCCGTCATCTGGGACCGCGGCTGCCCACCCTCCCCAACCCCCCCTTGCTATTTCTCCCGACTAATGGATCGCGACGCTGAGCGCGCTTTCCGTCATCTGGGACCGCGGGTGCCTACCCCCCGGCGAGGGCTTCGAGGAGAGTTTCGCAATGAGGACGGGGTGTCACTAAGGAAGAGGAGGGATGGGAGAGGGGTGCGTCGGCGAGTGCGTTTTCGTTGGTGTGCTGTGTGGTGTGCACCCTGACCAGTTGCACGTATCGGATGCGCGCGCAAGCTCTAAGCATAAGTGACGTGTGTCGTTTGCGGGCCAGCTGAGCTCTTTACCCACCCACGCCCTGGTCCTGGGGCCGCGGCGCCGGGACGGTGTGGGCTACCGTCCGGTGCGTCCACAGACCGCCGAGTCGGACAGGAGCAAGCTCATAATGCTACCCAGGCCACCCGGCCGGGCAGGGACAACGACGACGCAGCTGGTCCGCCAAGGGGCAGCATTTTTCGTCTGGACCACCCGTGATGTTTAGCGGGCCAGCGCGGCCAACCCCACACAGGAATCTGGGTACGAGCAGCCCCCTCATCCCAGGCCTGAGCCCCCCGTGCCTACTACGGCTGTGCTGGGAGGGGTCACGATGCCTCCCAGGGTGGTCGTAGGATCCTGTTTTGTCGGCTGTGCTCCCTCGGGGGGGCGGAGGGGTAGCGCGTGCCTTGGCACGGACTGGCGGGCGGTTATGGCGACCCCTCCTGGGGACGTCATCCCTCTGGCACCGCCTTGGCGTGAGCGCCGGCCCGCGCCTGACCATCGCGCGCTGGCGGCGTTCCGTGCAGGCTCGGCGTGCGACTCATGCCGGTCCTACGGTGGTAGCCTACCTCAGTTGTGGTGTGCAGCTGTGCGGGAGTGTACGATGGAATATACCTGGATATAAGAACGGGGGTCTCTGTCCCGATCCGGGGTCTGGCGGTATGTGACCATCCCTCGCCTCCGGGTCGCCATCTGTGCTAGTGAGCAGTCTTGAATTGCTCACATTGGCGGGGGTCTCGAACCCTGAGGGAACTGTGCCAACGGGGGGACTTGTCCCCTCCCACCGCCGGCACGGGGAGGGTCGGAGGTGATTTGTTTTCGCCTACCGTTGGAAACCGTTCAACGAGATGTGTTTGCGGTGTGCACTCTGACCTGTCCCATGTCTCGAGTTGTCTCCTTGCGATGGGAAGCCACCCCACAGAAGTGTACGTGCGTGCGGGTGTGGCGTGGTGCCCGCGTGGTTGGTGGGCCTTTCGCGCACGTAGTTTCATGTGTGTACGTGGGGGAGGGGAAGCGTGCGTGTGGGCAGGCGTTTCGAATATCGAGAGGTCGTGTGATTCACATGATACCGCTGGCTGTGCGAGGGGCGGGGGGTTAGGAAATCTTGATAGTGAGGTGTTTTCCTGCCGCCTCTCCTCCCCCTCCCCCCTCCCTCCGCTGGGCGGGGCGGTGGGGGCGGCGGGGGAGAACACCTCCCGATCTGGCCTTCCGGCCCCCCTCTCAGGGTATTGGGTGCTGTGCCAAGGCTACCGGGGGCAGCCCTCATGGCCACCATACCCCCCGCATCCGCAACCGCATCCGCCCCCCCCCCTTGTTAGTTCCATCCGACTAAAGGATCGCGACGCTGCGCGCGCTTTCCGTCATCTGGGACCGCGGCTGCCTGCCCCCCCTTGCTATTTCTCCGGACTAACGGATCGCGACGCAAGCGAGCTTTCCGTCATCTGGCACCGCGGCTGCCTGTCCCCCCTTGCTATTTCTCCGGACTAACGGATCGCGACGCTGCGCGCGCTTTCCGTCATCTGGGACCGCGGCTGCCTGCCCCCCACACCCCCCTCGTTAGTTCCCCCGACTAACGGATCGCGACGCTGCGCGCGCTTTCCGTCATATGGTGCGGGTCCTGTCAATCTCCTCCCCCCCCACCCTTCTTTCTCCCCGCTACCGAATCGCGACGCTACGCGCGCTGTCCGCCATCCGCCGCCCCCTGCTGATTTATCAAAAGGGGCGTCTGGCGTGCCGAATGTCTGACTGTGTCATCCTTTTTAGAACTTCCCACCGGCCTCTGGCCCAGCCCGCCGGCCAGTCGGAGAACACAGTCCATCGGTTGTCCCGCCACAGACAGACGGCTCCAAGACGGCCTCCAGAACGGGCAAGATGGCTTCCAAGACGGCGAAGGTGGCCCCAAGAGAGCCCAAGATGGCCCCAAGATGTCTGCAAATCGGCAAGTGTCGACACGGCCTTTCAAGGCCCTTGCATCCTTGTCCTGCGTCCTTATTATATGGGTTGACTGTGCAGAATTGGTTTGCCCCATAATTGCTTTGTCCGTCGAGCCTACGAGAAACTGCGAAGAATGTTCGCAGGTCTGCGACCATTCTGCGTTTTTTTTCGCAGATTCGACGAACGAGTGAAGTCTGGGGCATATCAGTTCTGAAGTCGATCTCCTGCTCGAGTATTTGTGGCCATTCCAGAAGTTCCAAATCCTCCAGCTCAAGCCGCCAGCCCAGCGGAATTCAGGGTCTTCGTCGGCTTTTCCGCCCAAGATGGGCTCCGGCACGGCCCCCATCGCTCAAGACGACCTCCAAGGGGGTCCCAAGACGCCTCCAAGATTGCCCAAGGTGGCCTCAGGACGCCTCGAAGAAGAGGGCCCAAGATGGAGACGGCCCAATGCTGGCCCTATGCTCGCCACGTAAGCGTTGCGAGAAGGGGAGGGGGCGGGGGTGATTCGCCAGAGGCGTTTCCGATCTGCTGCCCCTTCGATGTATCCAGGGGTGCTTGGCGTGCTGTTTTTTTACTATACTTGTGACCATTTCGAAAATGTCCCATGGGCTCTCGGCCAGTTCCGCCGCCTCCACGTCGAGGGCCAAAAATCAAGAGAACGCGCCTAGAAGATGGCCTGATGGCCCGAGATGGCTTCCAAGAGGGCCCAAGGAGGATGCAAGAGGTTCCCAATACAGTCCAAGGGGGTTTCCGAGACGGCCCGAAAGGCCCCCAAGACGCCCCGAGAGGGCTCCCAAAGGAGCCCCATGGGGGCGCAACAGACGGGAGTCACCAATTATCCGAAGATCTCTCGATATTTGTCGCATTCTCGTCCCTTCGGGCCTCTGACAGCCCAAGACGGCCCTGGAGGCCTCCAAACCGGCTTCGAAGAGGGCCCCAAAATAGCCGCCCTGGAGCCGTTCCTCGAACAAAGTACGAAAGAAACTGGCCATCACTCGTACCTCGCTCTTTCCGTTACCTGGGCTGGCACGGGAACAGAAAGAACACTTCAAGAACTTACCCGAGATGGCTCATGGCACCCTTCGCTCCTGGGAGCCTTGACAACCCCCAAACCGGCTTCTAAGAGGGCCCCAAGATAGCCCAAGAGGACTACAAGATCCCGGGCGGCCCCGTCGGGCCCCAAGGCGGATCCCTGATGCCGCCAGGGCGGTCTCCAAAGGCGCCTTGACGGCTCGAGAGAGCGCCCTGAGACGTTCCAAGGAGAGCCCCGACATGGCCCCGGGACAGCCCCAAGGCGACTCCAGAGGGCTACTCCCCGATGTGTTCCCGCAGCGCTTCCCCCAACGCCACGGGGGACGTGCACTCCACCAGCGTGGCTGCACTTTCGCTCGACACTTCACGACACTGGCGCTCCCAAAAGGTAGAAGGGGCGGCGGCGACTCGCCGCAGGCGCCTCCGATAAAAAATAATTCGCGTGCGCGGGGCCCGCAAGGCGGGGCGGCGCGCAGAACCAGTTGGGGCTGCCGCCCCCGACCTGCAACGAGCGCTCTGGGTGCGCCTGGCCGCGGCCTCACAGCCTCGCGGCGGGCATGAGGGGCATGTACGTCCCGTTCACCAGGTTGTCCACCGGCAGCGGGACGATGTGGTCGGCCAGGTTCCGGGTGATGACGTGGTTGGGCGTGATGCTCGCCACGTTCGGGGTGCCGCTGAGGCGCATCACCATCTGCAGCTCGTCCTGCAGCATGTGCACCATGCGGACGATGCCCTTCTCCCCGTAGGAGGCGAGCGAGTAGAGCACCGGGCGGCCGACGCCGACGGCCGCGGCGCCCAGGGCCACCGCCTTGAAGATGTCGGCGCCCCGGCGGATGCCGCCGTCGATGAAGACGGTGAAGTCCGTCGGATCGTAGTCCGCGTCCTTCAGGGCCTGCATCACCTCTGGCAGCACCTCGATGCCAGACCGGCACGTGTCCAGCTGCCTGCCGCCGTGGTTGGAGAGCACCATGCCGTTGACGCCCGCCTTGTACGCCTGCACGGCGTCCTCCCCACACTGTATGCCCTTCAGCAGGATCTTCATCTTGGTGATGGTCTTGAACCAAGGCACGTCCGCCCAGTTCAGGGCCGGGTCGATGTAGCTGCTGATCGCACGCGTGGCGCCCTGCGAGCGGTCCACCTCGCCCTCGTCCTCGTCGTCCCCCTGCACGTCGGAGCCCTGCTGGGTGAACTTGTTGCGCATGTCCTTCTCGCGCCGCCCGAGCTGGGGCGCGTCCACGGTGATGAAGAGGGCGCGGACGCCGTTCTTCTCCAGCTTCTCCACGTACTCCTGGGTGCGGGACCGCTCCGGGTTCACGTACAGCTGCGAGAACAGCTCCTGTCCAGGCTGGCGCGCCTCTAGAGAAAGAACAAACTGCACAAGCATAAACTTTCGGAGCTCCGCCCGGATTTCTTGGATCTGCGCTGGATCCCTTTCCTGGCGCATGGAGCGCGTCAGGGTCGGCGCCCAAGGCACTGCCAGGGGGGCCCGACGCAGATCGAAGAAATCCGCGCGGAGCTCCGAACCTTTAGCTTTATGTTCTTTTGTTCTTCGAACCTCCAACATCTCGTCCAAAGTGTACGAGCTCAGGGTTGGAAGCATGTACGGAACTCCGGCCTTCTTGGCGGCCCTCACGATGGCCACCTCGCCGTCCGCGTGGGCCAGCTTCGCGAGCGCGGTGGCCGTGAAGTACAGCGGCAGCGAGGACGACACCCCGAGGAAGCTCGTGGTCATGTCGATCTCGCTGACGTTCACCAGGATGCGGGGTCGCATGGTGATGCGCTGGAAGGCCATGTGGTTGTCGCGCAGGGTGATCTCGTCGTCGCCGCCGCTGGAGTAGTAGCCCCAGGCCTGTGGCTCCATGACCTCCCTGGCCACCGACTCGAAGTCGAACGTGTTGAGCATGCCGGCGAGCGGGGGCTTCACGAACTCCACGATCTCGGCGTCGGGAGCCTTGTCCACCGCCTTCTTCTTCGGGGCCGCCTTCTTCTCCTTCACCTCCGCTTTCGCGATGTGCTCCTCCTTGATGGTGGCCGGATCCACTACGCCCATCGTGAGCGCTGGCTTCAGCAGCTTGTCCATGATGTCCTTCGGGTGGATGGGGTCGAAGAGGGCCGTGCCGTCCTTGCCCGCGCAGTCGTAGATGAGCTTCGCGCCTCCGGGGTGCACCTTGGCGAACTTGCCCAGGTCGTAGGCCTTGCCGTACAGCACCACCCAGCAGTCCTCCTTGGTGTTGTGCTTGGCCACCTCGTCCATGGTGAGGGTGGGGAGAGCCGTCATCGCTTGCAAGCGGCCCCGGGCAAGGATCTGCCGGAAGTGCAGGCCCGAAGGAGGGCGCTCGCAAACGGTGTGAAGAGGCTGCGCACCTGTGCCAGAGTGGCTGCGGAGGGATGCAGGGTCCCAGGGACAGACAGATAAGTGCGCACAAATCCCAGGATTCCCTATCTTTTCTCGTATCTGCTTTCTCTTCGTCTTCCCCCCCCACTTTCCATAGTTTCCCATATTTTCTTGGGAATCGACGATTCTTCGTGTCTGTGTGTCTTTCTTCTCCTGCAAGGGGCGCGGAGGATGATCGAGGAACACGAGCTTCGGCATGAGCACAGCCCTCTGGCAGGCCGCGCGGACCTCTGGGGTCGCCGACGGGCCCCCCCCTCCCCTGGCGTGCGAAGCGCGTCGGGCGGCTGCGCCGAAGGAGCCGCCCGTGGGGGGCGGCCCAACGCCGACCCCAGAGATCTGTGCCGGCCCGTAGAAAGCTGTATGCTCACACTTCTGCTGCTACCGTATCGTGCTCAGGGACCACATCCCAGAGCCGAGTTCGAGCACCCAGGAAGGCGTCGAAACGGTGTCGAGCGAGCACCGCCTCCCAGGGCCCGGCGCGTGACAGCCTTCCGGTTCCGGTACTCTCTTGGTGCTCGAGATTCTTTCTGCCAGAAAGGCTAGAGCAGGTTGGCGCATCATGAGCTCACACGTCGGTCGGCAGACGAAGGGAAACAGATGGGCGACAATCAGAAATGGGTCTTGCGCGATATGGTATAGAGACCTTGCGCGGCGGCGTGCGCGGGCCGCCGGCACGGCACGCCACACCACACTGGAGACGAGGGCGTTTACGCGCGACCTTACGCGGGCCGTTGTGCTGCGCCGCTCACATGAAGTGGGAAGGCGGGTAACGCAGATTGGGCTCCAGCTCTCCCAGAAAATAGCAAAACGCGGCAAACACACATCGGTTCTTGAAGTAGGAAGGCGCTGAAAATTAGGTTGGGATCTGACAATCCCAAAGTACCAACTTTCAACGACCGACGTACACTGCCTCGCGCTCGCTCTTCTCGGCGGCGCGCCCGGGGGGAAGTGGGAAGGGGCGGGCTTCTCAGAAGGCTCGGATTTCCCTGGCCTCCTGCGAAGCTTTCTGAACCTTCCCCGAAGACCCGTCCTTAGGCCCCCATCCCTCAAGACCCCATTTTTGAACCAACGACCCGAGGTCTCGACCCATTCCCTGGGGCCGGCTTTTCATCCCGAGCCGCTTTAAGACTTAGGTCGGGCATGTCCCCTTACAGGCGGATTTTGTACCCAGAAAATGCAACAAAATAGCAACAAAATGAGACCGGAGAAAAACACCAATCAGATTTTTGTTCGGGGCAGTAGGGCTATGGGGCTCTAGCGCTATGGGGCTATAGGGTTATAGGGCTATAGGTTTATAGGGCTATAGGTTTATAGGGCTGTAGGGTTATAGGGCTATAGGACTGTAGGGCTATATGGCTATAGGGCTATTCTATATACTTATTCGGGCTTTAAGGCTATGAAACTATAGGGCTCTAGGGTTATGAGGCGGAACTCGCATGGCGGCCCCGCCCCATTTTGGCACACCCCTCACATGTTTCGTGGCCCCATAATGAGTTCCACCGAAGGTCCCAGTGGCGGAGCTTGCATGGCGGCCCCGCCCCATGTTGGCACACCCCTCACACGTTTCGTGGCCCCAGTGGGAGCTCCACCTAAGGTCCCAGTGGCGGAACTCGTATGGCGGCCCCGCCCCATTTTGGCACACCCCTCACACATTTCGTGGCCCCAATAAGGAGTTCCGCCAAAACTCCCAGTGGCGAACTCGCATGGCGTCCCGGCCCCATTTTGGCACACCCTTCGCACGTTTCGTGGCCCCAGATGGAGCTCCACCTACGGTCCCAATGGCGGAACTCGCATGGCGGCCCCGCCGCATGTTGGCACACCCCTCACACGTATGTTGGCACACCCTTCACACGCTTCGTGGCCCCATAAAGGGGGCTCAACCGAAGGTCCCGGTGGCCGAGCTCGCATGGCGGCCCCGCCTCATTTTGGCGGCCCCGCCCCATTTTGGCGCACCCTCACGCGTTTCGTGGCGTATAGGGAACTCCACCTCTTTTGAAAAGACAGAGCCCGCGTCCTCTTTCCTTCTTTCTCCTCCCGCTGCCTCCCCTCCCCCTTCTCCTTCCTCCCTTGCGTTTCATCCACCCAGTACAACGTTTCGTGGCCCCCATAGGGAGCTCCACCGAAGGTCCCCGTGGCGGAACTCGCATGGCGGCCTCGCCCCATGTTGGCGCACCCCTCACACGTTTCGTGGCCCCATAGGGAGCTCCGCCTAAGGTCCCAATGGCCGAACTCGCATGGCGGCCCCGCCTCATGTTGGCACGCCCCTCACACGTTTCGTGGCCCCATAGGGAGCTCCACCTGAGGTTCCGGTGGCGAAACTCGCATGGCGTCCCCCCCCCATTTTGGCACACCCCTCGCACGTTTCGTGGCCCCCATAGGGCCATAAGGAGCTCCACCTAAGGTCGCATTAGCGCAGTTCGCATGGCGGCCCAGTGGCGGAGTCCGCATGGCGGCGAATTTCGATCTTTGGAAGTTTTTGTCGTTTTCGGCATGTGGAGGCCGCTTTCGGGCCCCAGGCGTGATCCTGGACTGCGGCCGCCACGAGGTCGGGAACGGCAAGAAGGAGGACGACGACTGGTGTCTGGAGCTCTACGCGCTGCTCTCGCGCGCCACGCGCCACGAGGACCTCCTGCTCATGCGGGCGCCGCGCATCGAGTTTTTTCCTGGCAACAGTTTGCGGCGCGTACGAAGCGGTGTAGAAGGGAGGCTACGGCCCTCGCCAGGAAGCTGGGCTTCACCGGGTTTATCCGCGAGGCTTGACCAGAGGAGCGGCCCGCCCGAGCCTCGCCGTCTCTTGACGGTCTGTTTGGCCTCGCGCCGCGGGCGACCCGCGCGCGTCGCTGGGACCATCTCGGGGCGACCAGCACGCGTCGCGGGAATTCCGCGCTGCGCTCTGCCCAGAGCCTCGCTCGCCCCCGTCGTCGCTCTGCCCGGCGGCCACAGCCTTGCCCGCTATCAGCCGGCCAGCGAGCTTTCTTTGCTCCGCGCAGCGGACGACCCGTGCGCGTCGCCGGGACCCTTTCGGGGCGACCAGCGTGCGTCGCGGGGACTCCGTGCGGCGACGCGCCCGCAGCCATGGACATCGGCGTGCGCGGGCAAAGGGGCAGAAAAAGAAAGGGAAGGAAGCGGGCGCGATCCTCGTGAGGAGCGCGCCGACACGGGCGTCGACATTCGTGCGCGTAGACTAATTCGCACGCAGGCTCATTCACAATCAGACTCACTCGCGCTCAGGCTCACCCATTCTTAGTCTCTCTTGCACTCAGACCGACCGTCTTTGTTCGCGTTGTGGGCCCCGCCACGCATTTCGGCGCGCCTCCTCACGCTGTTCGTGGCCCCATAGGGAGCGCGAGCGAAGATTATATTCACAATTGCGGTCTTCACAACTGCATATGCTTGGGTCCTTCGCCAGGCTAATGTTCTTTGGATAATTTTTGAAAATTCCACGTAGGTCACCTACACATATGAATCCGCTAGGACCCCTAAAGAGGCAAGGGAATATTAAACAAAATCGTATCATTCTTTGGGGGGGACAATTCGTGAATATTCCTCCTGTAGAAGGACATGCCGCACTTAACCCTGAGGCCGAACATCTGGAGAAAACGCCCGTCGTGATGTTCTCACGACGCGAGGGGGTCTGGGCTCCGGGAGCCTCGTCGAGCAGCAACACGGGGTCGTTCACGCCGGCGACCTGCAGGGCCGTGATGACCGCGCCGGGCGCGCTGCCGGTGTAGGTGCGGCGGTGGCCCCGCAACTCCGCCTGTCGGTGCACCCCAGGAGGGGAGGGAAGGGGCCTTCCCAGACCTGGGTCAATCCAGACCCGGGTCAGTCAGGCGTTGCAGGATCCTGCAGGATCCTGCACCCAGCCCCGGGTCAATGCATCCTGGCCCTGCAGGATCCTGCAAGATCCGGCGCTCTGACTGACCCCTGTTTGCATTGACCCCCGTTTCTTGAGCCCCCACGGGTTCTGAGAGCGCCGCTGCCGGGGTCGAGGAACAAGAAATGGCAGCATCAGCTCTCGGAGGTCCGTGCGGATTTTTCTTGGATTGACGCTGTACTCCCCTTTCCCTGGCGCGCGGAGTGCGGCAGGGGCGGCGCCAGAGGTGCCGCCAGGGGGCTCCAGCGCCGATCCAGAATATTTATACAATGTTTTCTTCGCGAGAGGATTCTAGCTCCCAAGCACTGCGGCTCAAGCTTCCTCAGCAGAGGGGGAGAGGGAGGGATTAGCGATGAGGGACAAACGGGGGGGACTGGCCCAAGGGGGTCAGCAATGATCCGGAATCGAGCGTCGCCGATAGATCGGCGATGGGCCCCCCATGGTGCACCCGCCACTTTCCTGGTCAGGCTGGGGCGAGGAATGGGTGACGATTGAGCGTCGATGCTTCCCAGACAGCCCCCCCCCGCCTCCGCTGCCGGTGTCCCTGAGGCGAGGGAGAGGGGGGGCGGGGAGGGGAGAGCGGAGGAGGCAAGCTAGGTGCGCTCGCGCCATATCTGGCCTCCTGCCTCTCCCCCCGACCCATTCTCCTACAGAAGAGGCCCGACCACAAGAAGCCTTCTACAAGAAACCCAACCCTGACACCTCAGGACGTCCATGGATTTTGGCGTGGGAACGTCGGCGCCCTCCATCGCAAAACCATCGAGACCCGAGAAACCCAGGGCACCCTGGAGGCAAGCAGGGTGTTTCTTGGCATGGGCCCCCACTGTACCTCCTCTGGAACTTTCCCCAAAGACCACATCGTGTTCTGCGCTATCGGACAAATTGGAAGGGGACCGAGGAAGAGGGGGACCAGTGTAAACCCAAGAGTCATCGACGAGGTTGGAATAAACCCTCCCTCCAAGCTCCCTCTTCACATGCCCCTACAACGGTTCTTTTCCACTGAGGGAACTGCCTCGTTGGAAGAAAACCGTTAGAAGACCTGACACATGCCAAAACATTGTTCTCGGGCCAACTCTGTGGATCACCCTGACTGTTGCGTCTTGACGACCTTGAATCGTACCAAAACGCCATTCCTGGGATTGTAGCATCGCGAATCAACTTAGCTGTTGCACCCTCATAATCCTGAGTCCTCCCAAAACACCATCTCAGGTACGCTGATCATGGGAATACGCGAAACTCTGGTAAATTTTCAAAATCGAATGTACGCGGCACTAAAGCGAGAACCACAACTTGGAAACCACCCCCCTCAATCCGTGAACATATTGCAATTTTTTGGAACTGATGCACGCGGCACTAAAGCGAGAACCACATTTAGAAAACGACCCGCCCTTGATCCGTGAATCTCGTGCAATTTTTGAAAATGAATGTGCGCGGCGCTAACGCGAGAACCAAATGTTGGAAACCACCAGCCCTCAATCCGTGAAACTCTTTGCAATTGTTGAAAACGAATGTGCGCGGCGCTAAAGCGAGAGCCACATTTTGAAGAAGGCACGCCCTCCATCTGCAAAACTTCTGTCAGCTCTAAACTTCAAGATCATACATGGTGATGAAGTCTCAAGCAAAACGCCCGGCCTGGTCTAAACACTGGCCTCGTGGTCCGACAGTGAGAAATTATCTATAAGGAAATGAAATGGAAGAGGAGGAGGAGGAGGAGGAGGAGGACGAGGAGGAGGAGGAGAACGAGAAGAACGAGGAGAAGGAGGAGGAGGAAGAGGGGGGGGGGTGGAGAGGGGAGCAGGGGAGCGATGGGGAGGGGGAGGGGGCGGTGTGATGTGGGGAGAGGGCCGCGGAGGGGGGCGAGCCTCGTCCTGCATGCCGCCCAGGGCGATGCGGCCGAGCGGCCTGCCCAGCGCGCGCGCCACCGACCGCCCCAGCGAGGTCTTCCCGATGCCGGGGGGGCCGTGGAGGCAGAGGATCGGCCCGCTCGCGCTCCCCCGCAGCCTCTGGACTGCGAGGAACTCGAGGATGCGCCTCTTGACCGCCTCCAGCCCCCAGTGGTCCTCCGGAGCCCGTGCAGATCATCGCCCGCGGCCAGCCCCGCCCCCTTGCCCTCCCCCCCTCGCTCCCCGCGACGGCGGGAGGCGCTGGGAGGACCCCAGCCTCCCTCAACCTCAACCTCTCCCGCTCTCGGCGGCTCACCCCTCCCCGTCGCTCACTCTCCCCCCTTCCCTGGTCACGTCACGATTCGCGCCAGCGCCATCTGGGAACTGGCCAGTCCTGAGCCTCCCCAGACGGCGCCGCGCGAATCAGAACGTGACCAGCCCCCGCTTCTCCCCCTTCCCCCGTCCCCGGTCGCACCCGTTATCGCCAGGGGATAAAACAACGGTCTCAAGAGGAAGTTGGCAAACAGCAAGATCGTGTCGTGACGACCCTGGCGCTGGTTCTTGAAACCCGGCGGGTCATTCAACCTCGAACGATTGGCGGCTGTTCGGTTGCCAGCTCGTTCCATGTCGACCGCTTGTGGGCCACAAGCGGCGCTCAACCCTGAACGCCCGCGGAGGGGTGGCCGTCGCGTCGGCACGACACGAGCTTGCCAGTAGCGTGAACTTTTGAAAGTCCGCACGGATTTCCGCAATTTTACGCTGATGCTCACGCAGCCTCGTCTCGAGTGTAGTGACCGAAACTGTGCCCCAACATCTGCCCGAACATCACCGAAAGAGGCGCCCGAAATTCTCTGAACGAGCCACAACGTGACCGAAATTCTGGGTTCGAAACCAATACGACATTTTCAGCTTCGGCCACACCTTCGGTGACACTAACTTTTCGGCCACCATTTCGGGCACGTTTTCGGTCACAGACTTTTCCCATCCTTTCGTTGTTGGGGATTCGTTTTGAATGCAGCGATGTGGTCACGTCTCTCTTTCTCGTCTCCTTCCTTCCTTTCTCTCTCACATCCTGTGGGGAGTGCGATTTGGAAAACTGTCACCAGTTTCGAGGGGTACTGGGGCGGCTGACACAATGACGCCATACGCGGACTCATATTCGATTTCACCATCCCCGGGGAGGTGCGATCCGCGGAACTGTCGCCACTTTCGAAGGCTGCTGAGGGGGCCAGCGCAGTGACGCCATACGCGGAGTCAGACTCGACCTCGCCATCCTTGTGGGACTGCGATCTGCGAAACTATCGCCCACTTTCGAAGGCCGGCTGGGGGGTCAGCACAGGAGACGCCTTACACGGATTCAAAGGCTGCGATCTGCACAACCTCCGCCATTTTCGAAGTCAGCCGGGGGGGCGGGCGCAGTGACGCCATACGCAGATGCAGGTTTGACCGCGCCATCCCTGGGGGACTGCGATCTGCGAAACTGTCCCCACTTTCGAGGGCTGCTGGGGGCGGCCAGCGCAATGAGCCCAGACGCGGATTCATATTCGACCTCGCCATCCATGGGGGCTGCGATCTGCGAGCCTGTCGCCACTTTCGAGGGCTGCTGGCGGGGCCAGTGCAATAACGCCATACGCGGACGCAGGTTCAATCACGCCATCTTTGTGGGGCTGCGATTTGCGAAACTGTCGCCACTTTTGAAGGCTGCTCCGTGAGTCAGTGAAACTGGCGTTTTAAGCGGATTCAGATTAGACCTCGCCGTCCGTGGGGGCGGGCTGCGATCTGCGAACCTGTTGCCAATTTCGAAGGCTGCTGGGAGGGCCAGCACAATTGGCGTCTTACACGGATTCATATTCGACCGCGCCATCCATGGGGGGCTGCGATCTGCGGAACTGTCGCCACTTTCGAGGGCTGCTGGAGGGGCCAGTGCAGTGAGCCTAGACGGTGATTCATGTTCGACCTCGCCATCTCCGGGGGGCCGCGATCTGCAACATTATCGCCACTTTCGTAGGCTGTTTGGGGGGGCCGGCGCATTGACGCCATACGCGGACGCAGGTTAGATCTCGCCATCCATGTGGGGCTGCGATCTGCGAGACTGTCCCCACTTCCGAGGGCTGCTGGGGTTGCCATCACAGGTGGCGTCTTACACGGATTCAAATTCGACCTCGCCGTCCCTGGGGGGCTGCGGTCCGCGAAGCCGTCGCCCCCTTCGAGGGCTGCTTGGGGGGGGGGCAGCGCAATGACGTCCAGCGCGGATTCAGATTGGACCTGGCCATCCGTTGTGGGCTGCGATCTGCGAAACTGTTGCCGTTTTCGAAGGCGGCGTAGCTACGTCCTACGCACATGCAGATTCGACCGCGCCATCCTTGTGTGGCTGTGATCTGCGAGCCTGTCGCCACTTTCGAATGCTGCTGGCGGGGCCAGTGGAATTACATCGCACGCAGATTCAGATTCGACCTCGCCGTCCATGGGGGGGTGCGATCTGTCGCCACTTTCGAGGGCTGCCGGGGTGTCCAGCGGACTGATGTCTACGCACATTCAGATTCGACCTCGCCATCCCTGGGGGGTTGCGATCTGCGAAGCTGTCCCCACTTTCGAAGGCTGCTAGGGGGTCCAACGTAGTGACGTCCTACGCAGATTCAGATTCGACCTCGCGGCGCGCTTGCGCGCGTTGACATCCCGCAGTGGAACACACTGGAAAGAGGCCCAGCAGCTGGCAGAGCAGCTCGGCCCCGCGCAGTTCTTGCACTCACTATGACAGATTGGTGGTGTGCCTCGAAACATAATCTTTATCCCTCCTCTGCCTTTCTCTCGTCGTCACTTCCTTGCTTTCTGTTGCAATGTCTTCTTGCTGCTGCCCCGCTTATTTTTCAAGATCTTCGTCCGCCTTCCCCTCTAGTCTTCGCCCCTTGTTCCCTTCGAGCCACAGGAGTGCTCATCTCCATCAAGCCTTTGTCCATCGATCGGTGTCCTGCGAATCGCGCAGCTCGCAAGCCTCCCAAGTAACGCTCGCAGGAATTATACTCATTGCCGCGCTATCACCCCCTAGAGAGTCTACCCAGCTATTTTGGCCACGCGTTGCGCAAACGTTGGATACATCGTCAAGATTTTTTTTGGTCATATGCCTCTTCGGCTGATAGGGGCCGCGCCCAGGAGCGACTGGGGGAAACGCCTGCGGGTACCTGGGAGCGCGTTGGAGAACCTGGGAGTGCTTGGAGGCGCCTGGAAGCGCTTGTGAGCGGCTAGGGGGAGCGCTTGGGAGCGATTAGGAGCGCCTGCTACGCGACGGGCGCCATGATGATGCCGATTCTTCGAGGCCTCCTAGATAGGGTCCGAGTAGTTGGGGTCGGGGGATCGCGCCGCATCGGCGATACATTGGCGATACATCACCGATGCATCGGCGACGTCGGCGATGCATCGGCGACGTCCGCGTGGAGGAAATCGGGCTCCGCATCGAGCCGCATCGCCGATGCATCGGCGATGTGGAAGGGATCCTCCGACCCCGCCTGCTCGGACCCCGTCCGGGAAGCCCAGAGATTCTTCGGCCTTCGGTCCTCGTCGAGCGCGGCGCGGGCGGCGCGCAGGCCGAGCCCGCGCCCGGCGCCGGAGCTCCGGGACCAGGGCAGGCTCGCCAGGGTCTCGAGGTACGCGCACAGGCCCGGCCACTCCGGGCTCGAGGGCTGCAGGGCCCGCAGGGTCCTCACTCGCAGGGGGGGGAACAAGGAAGGGCATGGTCACCTCGTTGGTGAACGTTGCCGTGCTCGGCGCTTCGACATTTCGGCGGTGGACAAGCCTCCCTTTAGTAAACCCCCCTTAGTGAAGACGGCCTGGGACCGAAACCGACGGACCTGAACCCGCAAAAATGACGGCCACGTCGCCCCCTCGCGAACCGAAAACGGCCAATTCCTTAATCGACGTGTCAGAATAAGAGGTCTGTCCACCTCCGAACATTGGGCGGAGGGGGGGGGGAGGCGCGGGTCTGGCTCCGGACCTCTGCTCAGCGCGGCTGTCTGCAGCAGTGCGTCCCGTGGGGGAGACTCCGCCCGCCTGAAACAGGCGCCCAGAACAGCCAAGATCTGCTCCATGGGGGGGTTGCGAGGGCCCGCGCCGATCAGCAAAAAACTGAGCAGAATAACGATCACAATGAGGGCGTTTTTGTTTGTTTGTTTGTTTGTTTGTTTGTTTGTTTGTTCGTCTCTTCTTAAGCCGCAACCACGTGCATACTCCGACCAATCACCAGGACGCCAAGTTTTTGGCCGTTTACGGCCTCTGGGGGCCCCGCAGGGCGCCAGGACCGTCAGACACAGGGCTCGGGATGAAAATCTAGCTCCAAGGAAAAAGGGTCGGTGCTTCCAGGGACCCCATTTTGGAAACCATCAAGACGTCGCATGTCTGGGAGCGGGCCCTGCGGGAAACGGGTCCTAGACCCGGGCGCTCCTCCAGGACCAGCCGTTCGCCCCAGGCCGTTGTTCCCCGAGAGCGTTTCGCTGCGGAGAATTCAAATAACGCTCAGCGATCAACCACAAAGCAATCTCGCAAGGGGGGGATGGGGAGCCCGTGCCCGCCGGTGCTGGCAGCCGTTTTGCCTGAGACTTTTTCGCAGCTTGCTCGGGAGTCGTGCTCTTGCCTCAGTGCTCGTCCGCACGGCCACGACCCCTGGCAAGACATGCGCTGAGGTGCACATGGCCGTGCTTACGCCTGTCCTCGACCCGCCTCTTCACCTTTGCTGCTGCTAGGATGCTTTACTGGGGCCATTTCGGACAGCCCATGGGGAAACCATAAGGTACCAACACCGCCACTCCCTGGACCTCTCACAGGGTGCGCTCTGACCAGAACTTCGAGGCGAATCCAGCGGTGGCGACGAGGGCCTCCCAGGAGGCCCCAAAAAGGCGATCCTCCGCCCTCATCCACTCCGACCCCATCTAGGAGGCTTAGATCCCCTCCTCCTCTTCCTCCTCCTCCTCCTCCGCCTCCGCCTCCGCCTCCGCCTCCGCCTCCTCCTCCTCCTCCTCCTCCTCCTCCTCCTCCTCCTCTGCGCGTGGCTGATGAACCCATGGGCCCGCGGAGGGCCCCGGGGAGCCCGACGGCTCCGTACCCCTCAGGACCAGCCAACTTCGTGTCAGGTCGGGCATGCCCTCCTTCAGGCCAACTTTGGAAGACAAATGCAACATAGATATACAACAAAGCAGAAACAGTCAACTTGGGCACGAAAATCGTCCCCAGACCATTTTTGGACTACTCTGAAACCTTCCTCCCGTAGAGGGACATGCCCGACTCAAACTTCGTGGCGGGTCCTCAGCTCGCGCCGCGCCGCCGCCGCCGCCTCGGCCGAGAGGCCCGCGCGGTCCAGCAGCTCCGCGAGGCGGTCCGGCTCGGAGGCCTCCTCCGGGGCCGCGCCGGCCCCGCCGACCCCCACGTCCACCAGGCGGCCCGGGGCCGCCGAGGCGCCTGAGGGGCCGCCCCTGGAGTCGAGGCGCCTCTGCAGCACCCGCGCCACGACCTCCAGGCGCTGGCCGAGGAACAAGAAGGCAGCACGAGCATGAACTTCCGGAGGCCCGCGCGGAGGCCTCGGGCCGGCGCGCGGGGCCTCCTCGGCGATGTGCTGGCCAGGGTCGGTGCAAGCCCGGGTCACTCTGGCCTGGCAGGATGCTGCGGGATCTGGCACCCGAGCCGGGGTCAGTGCAGCCCTGGCTCTGCCGGATCCTGCAAGATCCGGCGCTCTGACCGACCCCCGTTTGCATGGACCCCCGTCTCTTGAGCCCCGAGCCTCCCCCCTGGCGGCGTCTCCTGCGCCGTCCCTGGCGTGCTTCGCGCGCCAGGCCGGCGAGCCCAGCATCGAATCGACTAGTCGGATCGGCGATCGGCGTGAATCGGATCGGCGAACATCGGCAGCCCAGTCGGAAGAAGTCGAATCGGCGGGAATCGGCAAGCTAGTAGGTCTCCGAACCTCCATTGAGAACTCGGAATCCGAGCCGGAATGCGAAGACGAATCGGATCGGAATCGGAAGCCATCGAAGTCTAATCGAGCCGGAAGCGCCGAAACGATCAAGAGATCCGCGCGGGCCATCTGAATGTTCATGATTGTGCGGTGTTTTTGTTCTTTTCACTGGGGCACGTCTAGCGTCTCCAGAATGCTCCGCCGCTCCTCCAACGACAGGCCCCCCAGGCTGCTGCCGACGGCGTCGGCCACGCCAGCCATGGACGCGGGCCAGCGCCGCGACCGCTGCGGACCGCGCGCGCCGACCAGCTCCAAGAGGATCCGCACCTGTTTTAGCAAGGGGGGCAGCGGGCCCCGAGGGAAACGGGTCCTGGACCCCGAGGCCTTCCCCCAACACGAAATCTTCATCCGGAGTCGCTTTCGGACAAGTACTCTGGGGCCCGTGGAGAGGGCTCCGAGCGCCCGAACAAGAACGGCGAAAGACCTCAGGGCCCGTTTCCCTCAAGACCCGTTCCCCCCGTGGCGAACACCTGTTTGTGCAGGTTGATCGCCAGCTCGCCCACCGGCCTGGGCCGCTCCGGCAGCACCCGCGCCGTCGCAATGTGCACCGGGGGCACGTGCAAGCATGTGATCACCTCGGCAGAGGGAAAGGCGCTACGGCAGGTCCGTGTCGTGCCGACTTCGGCGTTGGTTTCTGACACCGCAGGGATCGTTCAACCTTGAACGATCGGCCGCTGCCGCAACGTCCAAATGTTCAACATCGATCGATTCTGGGTCGCCGGCGGCGTTCAACCTTGAACGCCCGCGCTGGGGTCGCCGCCGGTCGACACGACGCGAACCTACCGTATACGACTGCGCCGATGCTCGCGGGGCTCATCCTGGGCCCAGGATCGATGCACACGCCCTCCTGGCTCGGCCAAGGAGGCATGTGCACCGTAACGCGTTCGTATATCCGCCGGCCCCCTTGTGGGGCCATCACGCTGCGAGGCCTAGGTTTCAGTACCGTGCACCAGTTCCAGACTCCAGTCTCCACCGTTACAGTCCTGCTTTCTGATTCCTACTGTACATTGCTGAAATCCGCGCGGTGGGGGGTAGCCGAAAAACGTCTGGTTACCACCTCCGAATCGCGTTGTCTGAATTCCTGCAGGGCCGTGGGACACGCAAAAGGCGTGAGATTCGCGCTCCCGACGCAATAATCCTTCATAAATTATATTGTATTCGCGCCCCCGAGGCCACGATCCTTAACACATTGCACCACATTCGCGTCCCCGAAGCCACGATCCCTTGTAGAATAAGCCATATTCGCGCCCCCGAGACCACGATCTCCTGCAAGATACGCTACATTCGCGCCTCTGGGGCCACGATCCCCCGTAAATTACGCTCCCGACGCCACGATCTCGCGTAAATTACGCCACGCTCGCGTCCCCGAGATCACGATCCCTTGCAAATTGCACCACATTCGCGTCCCCGAAGCCACGATCCCGTGCGAAGTACGCTGTATTCGCGCCCCCGAGGCCCACGATCTCCCGTAAATTACGCTGCGTTCGCGCCTTTTGGGCCACGATCAATCATAAATTACGCTGCAGTTGCGCCCCCGAGGCAACGATTCCTCGTCAATTATAGAATGTTCGCGTTCCCGAGGCCAATCACCCTCTCAAATCATGCAACTTTTGCGTCCCCACGGCAACACAACTTAGTAAATTACACCGTATTCGCGTCCCCGAGGTCATGAACCCTTGCCATTTACACAATTCTTGGGCAAATTCCTTAAGTTTTGCGGCCCCGAGGCAACAAACCCTAATACATTACGCAATATTCGCGTCCCCGAAGCCGGAATCCTTTCGTAAATTACGTGCTAGTTGCGCCCCCGAGGCCAGAAACCCTCGCAAATTGATCAACTCTTGAGTCCCCGAGGCAACACGCTCTCGTACATTATTCGATATTCGCGTCCGCGTGGCCAGAAACCTTTGCACATTCTGCCATATTCGTATTGCCGAGGCCAAGAATGCTACAAGGCGCCCGAAGATGATTCCAAGACGGCCCAAGAGGGTTTTAAGCGGCCCCAAGAGCGCTCCAAGATGCCTCCCGAGAGAGCCCCAAGAGGCCAACATCGCCGATTTTACAAAAGGTTTTTGAAGGAGTTTGGGGTTCTCGCATTTTCGGCTTTCCGACGCTCCAAGATGGCTCAAGAAGCTCCCAAGACCGCCCCAAGCCAGCCCAAGACGCCGAGAGGGCCCCAAGACGGCCCGAGAGGGCTCAAAGATGTCTCAAGAAGCGTTCTGAGAAGCCCCCAGGAGGCCCCAAGAGGCCTCAAGAGGCGCCCAAGACATGCAAAAGAGGCCTTCAAGATGCCCAAGAGATACCCCACGAGGCCCAAGAGGCCCCCAAGAGGCGCCGAAACCGCCTCCAAGAGGCCCCGAGAGGCTCCCCACGACACCCCAACACGTATACCAGAGGCCTCAGCCCCACAACCCAGACACGGTAGCGGGATGCCGAAGGCCACTAAGATCCGCCGCCCCCTGTCGATTCATCGCAGGGGTGCCCGGCGTTCTGAACCCTCTCGGTTTTGGTTTTGGTTCTTTTCCCAAAAGCCTCCCCCTGGGGCTCCGGCGCGTCCCGCCGGGGTCCAGGGAAGGTGCTCAATCCAGAAACAATTCCTCCAAGATGGCTCAAGATGGCGCCAAAATGGCCACGTTGGCCCAAGATGGCCTCCAAGATGGCCTCCAAGTTCGCCCAAGATGGTCCAAGACGGCCTCCAAGACGGCCCCAAAACCTGATCGGACAAGACCGGGAAGCGCCGCTTCAGTCTAATGGGCGTATTGGGCGAAAAAGAAAAGGAAGGCGAGGGCAACGAGCAGTCGATGACGAGGACGACGTGCCGAACGTGAGGATAGCGAGGATCAGCATGAGGACAACGAGGAGGAAGAGAAGCACAAGGACCAGGACGAAGAGAACGAGGGCGAGTACGAGGAGGAATGCGGAGGGCGATGACGACGACGACAGAGGACAGTAAGAGGCTGGCGCCGCGCGGGGTTGTCTTGGAGCCTGTTGGGGGCTTCTTGGGGGCCCCTTGGGTCCTCTTATGGGCCTCTGGGGCCTTCTTGGGCTGTCTGGGCGCGTCGTGGGGTTCTGTGGGAGCTTTCTTAGGCCGTCTCGGCGCCATCTTGGGCCGTCTTGCGGCTTTCTTGGGCGGTTTGGGGGCCTCCTGGGGCGCTCCCGGGAGTCTCTTGGAGCCTTCTTGGCCCTTCTCGGGCCGTCTTTGGGTTCTTATGAGCTGTCTGGGTCCCTAAGACAGCCCAAGAGGGCCCCCAGACGGCTCCAAGACGGAGTCCAGAGGACACCTTTTCGAGCCTTCGGCCCCAAGACGCCCCCAGCCTGCCCCAAGAACACCCCAAGAGGCCCTGAGGGACCCCCAAGAGAACCTCAAAGGCCTCCAATACGCCCCAAGGAAGCCCCCCAAAGGCCCCAAAACTTGGCCCAAGATGCCTCGAGGCGGCCGGATATGGCCTGCAGACAGGCCAAGATGCCACCAGAAGGCCACAAAATAGCACCAAGAGGTACGATAACAGCAACGAAGCAACAGGAACGATGTCGAGCGTCGTGTCATGATTCGGGCAAGCCTCGTGAAATGCAGTCCTGGAGGCGCAATGGTTTATATAGGGGTCGGCGGATGCAGCGTAAGCCTATAGAACCAATGATTTTCCTTAGGTGTTTGAATGATTTTGACATTTGCTTCTTTTCGGCCTTCCGACAACCCGAGACGGCCCAAGAGCCCCCAAAGATCGCCCGAGAAGCCTCCAAGATGGCCCCAGAACGGCCCGAGAGGCCCCCTAGACGGCCCCAAGAGGCCCCCAAGACGGCCCAGGAGGCTTTTAAGACGCCCAAGATGGCCTCCAAGACGGCCCTGGAGCATTCCAAGAAGGCCCCAAGTCGGCTCAGAGAGGCCCCCCAAACGGCTTCCAACGGCGTCGGACGGGCCAGGGGCCCACCAAGACGGCCGAAGATTGCACTAAGATGGCCCAAGACGGCCCAAGAGGCCTCCAAGAGGGCCTCCAGGAAGGCCCGAAAAGGCCCAAATCATTGATTTCCCAAGAATTTTTGGAGGATTGTGGCATTTGCTTTTTTTCGTCCTTCCGACGGCCCGAGACGGCCCAAGTGCCTCCAAAGATTGCCTAAGAGGCCCAAGACGGCCCCAAGAGGCCCCGTAGACGGCCCCAAGAGGCCTCCAAGACGCTCAAGATGGCCTCCAAGACAGCCCAAGATCCCTCCAAGACGTCCTCCAAGAAGGCCCGAAAGGGTTAAAATGGTCTCCAGGCGGCCAAAATGACCTTCAAGATGCCCACGTGTTCCCCGAAGACTTTCCAAACCGGTTCGTGGAACACATGGTCCGATAGCTTGGCAGGTCTGGCCTCAACGTTCGGCCACATAGGCGCTTCCAAAAAGGCAGGGGGCGGCGGTGATTCGCCGTAGGCGTCTTCGATCCGCCCCGCCCGCTGTCGATTCATCGCAGGGGTGCCTGGCGTGCTAGATCCTTTCGGTTTTGGTTTTGGTTCTTTTTCAAAAAGAACCCCCCCTGGGGCTTCGGCCCGTCCCGCCGGCCACCCAGAAAGAACCTCAATCCATAATTTTTCGCTCAGGATGGCCCAAGATGGCCTTCAAGATGCCTCCAAGACGGCCACGATGGTCTCCAAGACGGCTAAGATGGCCCCGAAATGCATCCAAGACGACCCAAGATGCACCCAAGACGGCCTAAGATAGCCTCAAGATGGCCCAAGAGCCCCCTAAGCGGTCTCCAAGGCAGCCCGAGAGGCCTCCAAGAGGTCCTCCAGGAAGGCCCGAAGAGGCCCAAATCAGTGATTTTCCATGGGTTTTCGAAAGACTTTTGCATTTACGCCTTTTCGGCCTTCCGACGGCCCAAGAGGCCCCCAAGACGGCCCCAAGAGGACCCAAGAGGCCTCCAAGACGGCCCAAATGGCCTCCAAGACGGCTAATGGCCCCAAGAAGCCTCCAGGACGGCCCAAGATGTACCCGAGACGGCCTAAGATGGCCTCAAAATGGCCCGAGACGGCCCGAGACGGCCGGCCCAAGAGGCCTTCAAGACGCTCAAGATGCCTCCAAGACTGCTAAGATGGCCCCAAGATGCCTCCAACACGGCCCAAGATGCACCCAAGACGGCCTGAGGTGGCCTCCAACTGGCCTAAGACGGCCCAAGAGGCCCCCAGGAGGCCTCCAAGACGGCCCAAGAGGCCTCCAAAAGGTCCTCCAGGAGGGCCCGAAGAGACTTACATCATTGATTTTCCTAAGGTTCTTGAAGGATTTTGGCATTTGCTTCTTTTCGGTATTCCGACGGCTCAAGACGGCCCCCAAGATCGCCCACGAGGCCTCCAAGATGGCCCCATGACGGCCCAAGAGGCCTCCAAGACGGCCCCAAGAGGGCCCAGCCCAAGAGGCCTCCAAGACGGCCACAATGGCTTCCAAGACTGCTAAGATGGCCCCAAGGGGCCTCCAGGACGGCCCAAGATGCACCCAAGACTGCCTAAGATGGCCTCAGAATGGCCCGAGACTGCCCAAGGCCTCCAAGACGGCCCAAAAGGCGTCCAGGAGGTCTTCCAGGAGGGCACAAAGAGGCCAAACTCATTTAAGGTTTTTGACAGATTTTGACATTTGCTTCTTCTCGGCATTCCGACGGCTCAAGACGGCGCAAGAGGCCCCCAAGACCGCCCAAGAGGCCCCTATGATGGCTCAAAAGGCTCCCAAGACGGCCCCAAGAGAGCCACAAAACAGCCCAAGAGGCCTCCAAGACGCCCAAGATGGCCTCTAAGAACCCCTGATATGCCCCAAGAGGGCCCCAAGACGACCCAGACAGGCCCCCAAGACGACTTCCGACGGCGTCAGACAAGCCAGGAACGCCCTAAGACTGCCAAAGAGGCCACCAAGCAGCTCCCAAAGGCTCCCCCAACCCCTCCAAGAGGCCCCCACCCCAAGAGGCGCCCACGAGGCCTCCTCCTCCTCCTCTTTTTTCCTCATCCTCCCCCTCCTTCTCTTCTTGCTCCCCCATGCGTTCCCCGAAGTCTTTCCAAACCGACTCGGGGAACACCTGGCCCGATAGCTTGGCCAAGCTCTGGCCCTGCTGTCGGCCACAGAGGCGCTTCCAAAGCGGCATGGGGCGGCGGTGATTCGCCGTAGGCGTCTTCGATAACGCCAACGTCTCAATATGCGCTGATGATTCCTATCCGTCCCCGCATGATGTTCCCAGATGCGCCAAGGCAGCGCCGAGATGCATCGACGCGACTCTGATGTATCCCATTCTGATAAAGAGGGGGCCGGCGGCAGGAGGCGAAACCCTTACGGATATCTATTACATACATAAATTTATATACACACGTATGCAGAGTGTGTATACATATATCTACATACACACATACATACATCACACATATTTAATATAACATACAGAAACTAGGAGGATCGCGCGCGCTACGCGCGCGCTCAGGTTTTAGTCCAGGACGAAGGCAACATCACGAGACATAGGAGGAGAGGAGGAAGGGGGAATCACTACCTGGCCGCCGCCATCGCGGTGCAGTCGCCGCCGCCGTCGTGGTCCTCAAGGTTTTTTGACGTGTTTGTACGTCTAAGACCGAACTGGCTCCTCTACGGCCTCTGGTAGCTTCCGGAGGCGTCCAGAAGCTCGCGCATACTTTCTCCGGAGCCTATTGGAGGTCATGGAGGTGGTGGTCGTCGTCGTCGTCGTCGTGGTCGGCGTCCTTGTCAGACCTTTGGAGACGTTCGGAGGTTGTGGTCGTAGTCGTAGTCGTCGTCGTCGTCGTCGTCGTCGTCGTCGTCGTCGTCGTCGTCGTCGTCGTCGTCGTGGTCGTCGTCGTGGTCGTGGTCGTCGTCGTTCTCCTCTTCGTTGTCGCCGTCGGCGTCGTCATCGTCGTCGTCGTCCTCGTCCCCGTCGTCGCCTTTCATAAACGTCTGCGCAGGTTTTCGGAAGTGATTGGCCCTTCTGCCAGAGGCTGGCGCGAGGAGGCTCTCAGAACCCCCCCGAAATGGTCTTGCACATGTTCTCACGTGGCGGATTATGGAAACCCTGAACCCAAAAATGTTTTCATCTCTTGGGGCGCATTTTTTACTTCCGCCGCCTTCCGCTGGCCTTCCGCCTGCGGAAAGCCTTTTTTGCTTCCGCCGAGGAAGAGATGACAACTCCTTCGATCCTCGAAGGCAAGGCCCTTTCTGGAACGCCCCACAGGGAGCCTTTTTGGAGTATGGGGGATCCCTTGGGAAGCCCAGCCTCTGGGCAGTCCTGGATCGATATTTGGAGCCTCTTGGACCGTCTTGGCAAGTCAGTGGGCGACAAGGCGAGAATACTAGAATCCGCCGACCCCTTGGGGTTGCGTGTGAGACACTCCCCCTCCCCAAAACCACTCCCCTGGAGCCTGGTCCAGCCGATTTAGAAGGGGGGGTCCGACCGGCCGAATGCGTCCGTGGGGGATAAGGGGCCCCCCAACTGCTATAGGGCCCGAAGAGGCCGAAAGATCGATCCGAAGCCCACGCTGGCCTCCAGACGGCCCAACAGACCTCCAAGACGCTTCAAGAAGCCCCCAAGAGGCGTCCCAAGTCGGCCTCCAAGAACAAACATTGTCTCATTCCCTTGGAAAACGTGTATCTTTAACACATGCGCCTCCTGTGCGTTCACAACGGCGGCCCAAGAAGCCTCCTAGATCGCTCCAAGACGGCCCAAGAGGACCCCAAGATGGCTTCCAGAGGGCCCCAAGATCGCCCAAGACGGCCCAGGGGGGCCTCAGGACAGCCCCAAGAGGGGGCCCAGAGTGTGAACCTGAATGGACATTTCGAGCCTTCGGCCCCAAAACGCTCCCCAACAGGCCCCGAAGAAGCCACCAAGAGGTTCCCAGGCCGCTCCCAAGAGGTGCAAACACTGCCTCCCAGACGCTCCCGAGACGCCTCCCACGAGACCCCATCTGCCATTCGCGTGGCCTCCGACCCGCAGCCCAGGCACGGTGGCGGGATGTGCCCAAGGCCGTTCGATCCGCCGCCCCCTGCTTGCAGGGGTGCACGGCGTGCTGGACGAGCTGTTAGGTTTTGGTTTTGGTTCTTTTTCCAAAAGAACTCCCCAGTGGGCTCCGGCAGAACCCGCCACCGTGCGCAAAAACGGCCGTTTCGCTCGGGACATCCTCAAAAAATCGCGAAGATGGCCCAAGATGGCCTCCAAGTGCGCCCGAGATGGTCCAAGACGGCCTCCAAAACGGCCCAAGAGAGTCCAAGACGGCCCAAGACGGCCCAAGAGGCCCCCCAGAGGCCTCCCAGACGGCCCAAGAGGCCTCCAAGAGGTCCTCCAGGAGAGTCCGAAGAGGCCAAAATCATTGATTTTCCCTTGGTTTTTGAAGGATTTTGGCATTTGCGCCTTTTCGGCTCTCCGACGGCTCAAGACGGCCCAAGAAGCCCCCAAGATCGCCCAAGAGGCCCCCAAGAGAGCCCCCTGATGGCCCAAGTGGCCTCCAAGATGGCCCCTAGAGGGCCCCAAGACGGCCCAAGAGGCCTCCAACACGCCCAAGATGGCCTCCAAGACGCCCAAGATGGCCTCCAAGACGGCCCTGGAGCGCCCCAAGAGGGTCCCCCGTTGGCCCAGACAGGCCCCCAAAACGGCTCCCGACGGCGTCAGACGTGCCAGGAACCCACCAAGATGGCCGAAGTTGGCTCGAAGCTGGCCCAAAAGGGCCCAAGAGGCCCCCAAGAGGGCCTCCAGGAAGGCCAAAAGATGCCAAAATCACTGATTTTCCGAAGGTTTTTGATGGATTTGGGCATTTCCCTTCTTTCGGCCTTCCGACGGCCCGAGACGGCCCAAGAGCCCCCAAAGATCGCCGAAAGATCGCCCAAGAGGCCTCCAAGACGGCGACGATGACCATCAAGACGCCCACGTGTTCCCCGAAGGCTTTCCAAACCGATTCGGGGAACACATGGTCCGATGGCTTGGCAGGTCTGGCCTCAACGGTCGGCCACATAGGCGCTTCCACAAAGGCAGGGGGCGGCGGTGATTCGCCGTAGGCGTCTTCGATCCGCTGCCCCCTGTTGATTCATCACAGGGGTGCCTCGCGTGCTGAACTTCTTACGATTTTGGCTTTGGTTCTTTTCCAAAAGAACTCTCCCAATGGGCTCCGGCGCGTCCCGCCGGGGTCCCAAGAGGATGCCGAAAGATCTTCCAGAGGTAGTTGCAAAGTGTTTTTCCGTTCCAGACGGCTCCAAGATGGCCTCCAAGACGGCTAAGATGGCCCCAAGATGCCTCCAAGACGGCCCAAGATGCACCCAAGACGGCCTAAGATGGCCTCAACATGGCCCCAAACGGCCCAAGAGGCTCCCAAGAGGCCTCCAAGACGGCCCAAGAGGCCTCCAAGGGGTCCCCCAGGAAGGCCCGAAGAGGCCAAATCAATGACTTTCCTATGGTTTTTGAACGATTTTGGTATTTGCGCCTTTTCGGCTCCGACGGCCCAAGACGGCCCAAGAGGCCCCCAAGGTCGCCCCAAGATCGCCCACGAGGCCTCCAAGATGGCCCCATGACGGCCCAAGAGGGCCCCAAGACGGCCCAAGAGGCCTCCACCACGCCCAAGATGGCCTCCAAGACGCCCAAGCTGGCCTCCAAGACGGCCCCGAAGCGCCCCAAGAGCGCCCCAAGTCGGCCCAGAGAGGCCCCCAAGACGGCTCCCGACGGCGTCAGACGTGCCAGGGACCCACCAAGATGGCCGAAGTTGGCTCGAAGCTGGCCCAAGACGGCCCAAGAGGCCTCCAAGAGGCCTCCAGGAAGGCCAGAAAAGGCCAAAAACACGTATTCTCCTTTGGTTTTTGAACGATTTTGACATTTGCTTCTTTTCGGCCTTCCGACAGCCCGAGACGGCCCAAGAGCCCCCAAAGATCGCCCAAAGATCGCCCAAGAGGCCTCCAAGATGGCCCCAGAACGGCCCAAGAGGCCCCCAAGACGGCCTTGGAGGCCTTTAAGATGCCCAAGACGGCCTCCAAGACGGCCCTGGAGCATTCCAAGAGGGCCCCAAGTCGGCCCACAGAGGCCCCCCAAAGGGCTTCCGACGGCGTCAGACGGGCCAGGAGCCCACCAAGACGGCCGAAGATGACCTTAAGATGGCCCAAGAGGCCTCCAAGAGGGCCTCCAGGAAAGCCCGAAAGAGGCCCAAACCATTGTTTTCCCAACAATTTTGAAGGATTCCGGCCTTCCGACGGCCCGAGACGGCCCAAGTGCCCCAAAGATCGCCCAAGCGGCCCCAAGAGGCCCCCAAGACGGCCCCAGAGGCCTCCAAAACGCTCAAGATGGCCTCCAAGACGGCCTAAGAGCCCTCCAAGACGTCCTCCAAGAAGGCCCGAAAGGGTCAAAATTGCCTCCAGGCGGCCAAGATGACCTTCAAGATGCCCACGTGTTCCCCGAAGACTTTCCAAACCGATTCGGGGAACACATGATCCGATAGCTTGGCAGGTCTGGCCTCAACGTTCGGCCACGTAGGCGCTTCCAAAAAGGCAGGGGGCAGCGGTGATTCGCCGTAGGGGTCTTCGATCATCAAAAAAGCTCCAAGAAAGTCCCTCAAAGACGCCCAAGAGGCCCTCAGGAGCAACAAGCAATAACCGCCAGTCCTCACAAAGGTCGGCGGTGTGGCATCAGCCTGAGAATCATACGAAAACCAACGGGCAAATCATCTTCTTGGCTTCTCGGGGCCCTGTTGGCTGGGAGCGCATTGAGGCGTCTAGGAGGCCCTGATGCTGTCTTGAAGCCACCTTGGGTCGTCGAGGAAAGGCGAGAGGAGTATGAGGAGTATGAGAGGGAGGAGGGGGGACGATGACCAGGAGCAGCAGCAGGATGGGACAGAGGAGGAAGAGGGGGGGGAAGGAGGAGGAGGAGGAGGAGGAGGAGGAGGAGAAGGAGGAGGAGGAGGAGCAAGAAGATGAGGAAAAGAGCTCCTGGGCGCCCCAGGAGGGCCCTGGTCCTCCCATGGAGGTTCGAGGCTGCCAGGCTGGGGTCTCGGGCGCCGTCTCTTGGGGCCCTCTTGGGCCTTATTTGGGGCTCTCTGAAGAGCCTCTTTAGACGTCTCTTTTCTGAGCCTCTTTGGACGTCTTGGGGCAGTCTTGGGGGCCTCCTGGACTGCTGTGGGGCGTCGGACCCCGAAAAGGCGAGGCGCCCAAATCCTTCAACCACCCATGGATAATCCATGATCCTGGCATCTTGAGGCCCTCTTTGGAGGGATCTCGGGGCTCTCTTGGCGGCATCTTGGGGGCCTTTAGGCTGTCTCGAAGCATCTCTAGCGCTGTGGGAGCGCTCTTGGGCTGCCTTGGGGCCCCCTGGGGCGTCTCTGATGACGTCGTGGGAATGCCTCAGACTTTCTCGATGCGTCTTGCGGGCACGTTGGCGCCCCTGGGGCTCCCGTGCGGCGTTCGGCGCCAGCCCCAGGGTCCTGGGGCAGTGCCAATATTTATTTATTCAATGGTATATACATATGAACATATGAACATGTGTATACATGTTTCCATTAGCCATGTGTACATATGTACATGTATGCATGATATGCATACAAATGTGCACACGCACGTTGCATACACATACGCACATGCCCACGTACATATGTACATACGTACACACGTACACACACACACGTAAATGCATACATGCATACACGTATGCATGTATACATACACACATACACACATACATGTATACACACACACGTGTAAACATACATACATATATGCCTGCATGCATGCTTACACCATACACCATGCAACATGCATGCATACATACATACGTACGTACGTGCATACAAACATACACACAAGCACACACGCATACATACTCACACACATACATACGGACATGCATACATGTATCCATACAATCGTACAACCATTCATACATACATTGATACATACATACATACATACACACATACATTCAAACACACATGCACACACATGCATGCATCCATACGTACATGCATACACGCATACATCCATAAACACACACACACATCCACACACGTTTGCACGCACGCATGCCTGCATGCATCCATTCACATACATATGTACATGTACATACACATACATGCATGGCATACACATATCGGTACATATCTATATAATGTGCGTTTTTTTATACATACATTCGTACATTACATACACACGTACTCCCATTCATTTATACATACATACATACATACATCCACCCGTTCATACATGCATACATACATACATGTGTGTATATATACACATCTATTCACATGTATCTATATACATACAAGCTCGCTATCGCTCATACGTCCATTCTTCATGCATTTGTCGGTCTCGTGCACGTCTTTCTTCGCAAGATGACCTCGATGGCTCTCGCCGAGAGAACATGCACACGTCCGAGCGATGACACGTAGATGTGCACACACATATATATATATGTATATATACACATATGCATGTGTGTATATATGTACACATACATGTATGTATGTATATGTATATATATAGACATATACATCTATGTCTCTCTCTCTCTCCCTATATATATGTGTGCGTGTGTGAACCGACCCTGGGCCCAGGACGCTCGCATAGCTCTTGCCGCCCGAGCGCGGGTGCTCACCCTGGAGCGAGCGAGGCCCTCCAGCACGGCCTGCGCCCTCCTGCGGCTGGGCGGCGCCCCGCCGGCGCGGCGGCCGGCTGGCGCGGCCCGCGGCACGTCCACGACGTGGCACGCGACGACGCGGCAGAGGGTGCCCAGACGGTAGAGCTGCTGCCGCGGTGCCTCGTCCTCCTGGGAGGGGGGCGCGTTCAGCAGCAGCAGCTCCCTGGAGCCGCCGCCGAGGATCAGTGCGCTCAGCCGGTGGAAGGTCGGCATGCTGACCTGCACGACGCTGCGCAATCCGAGGCGGTCGCCCGCGCATCCGCCCGCGCATCCGCGCGCGCATCGGCACTCCCGCAAACGCGCACACTCGCATCCGCGCGCGCACATTCGACCGCAACTACAGATCAAACAGAAACACATGCACAATCATACGCACGTCCCACCCCCAATCGCACTCACAATCACACCACACGAGGTCATCAGGTGGTGCGGCGAGATCATGTCACAACGCAGACATTGATCTGCAACTTGCGACTGGTATTGATAATCACTACCTTCACGGTCCTCTGCACTGACCTGCCGAGGCGCGTACGCAAGGGGCGCTCCGCAGGTACTTCCGATTCATGGAGTGGGCAACTACTCCGAACTCTGAGTCACCCAACAGAAGGCCTGGCGTCAAAACTCTTCCTTACCCAACCTTATCTACGCGCGACCCGACTCCATCCGCAACCTGGTTCGCCGAGGCTCCTCCTTCCGCTATCGTTGCCATGCCGTTGAGAACTTCTGGTCTGGGAAACTCCATGATGGTGCGCAGAGGGGCATACCGGTACTGTGCGCCCTCCCTGGAGGCGCACATCCGAGGCAAGCATGCAGCACGAGCAATTTTATACATCGCTACGCAGGCGGTATGGCCAGAAACCGCCCACCACAGAACATCGACCACCAGATTCCTGAGCGCGCGCGCGCGCCGTCGGGGGCCGACGTACACGTAGTATAAATATCGTTGGGTGATGCCGATGAGGAACCGCCGGCAGCGCCCGAAACCGCTTCGCCGACAAAGTCAGAGCGAATGCGCTGCCCACCGAGGCCCGGCCAATCGCGGGCCTCTGCGGCGCTGAGACCCCGAACTAGACAGTTATCCAGCTCTATCGACGCACGGTCCAATTCCAGAGGTCTTGCACAACATATTCATCTACGCAGTCTGGCTCGCCGAGGCTCCGCCCTCCGCGATCGCTGTCATGCCAGTGAAAGCTTATGATGAGGAACCGACTATGACTACCTACCAGACCACCCCATCCCAACCCGAAGACCCGAATTTCGGAGTGGGGGGGGGGCACGGGCTTCATGTGCTTCTTCCATGTTCCCCGCGCCCCCCCCACTGGAATTTGGAGGCCAAATCGGGGCCTCCAGGTTGGGTTGGGGTGGCTTGGTGGGCGGTGAGACAACAACGCCCGAGACCTTTCAGCCGAAGACGTAGGGAAAAGCGCGCCGCCGATACCGAGGCCCAGCCCCGGTCGCGGACCTCCACGGTGCTGCGGGACCCGGGGAACATGGCGTGGTCACGCAGCACCAGCGCCTCGGAGGCCGCAGTGCGGACGCCGGGCCGGGCCCCCCCCCCCCGACGTCGTGATTTTTTCGCAACGTCGGCCCCCGGAGCTCTGGACCCTTTCCCCGGGACCGGAATTTCATCCGGAATGGTTTTTGACGGTCATGGGGCCGGGAAGGGCCCCCGGAGGCCGAAAATAGGGAAAACCTCCCGTCGTGTTTTTTTTCGCAACGCTTAAGGGGTCTGGGCCCGACGGGGATACCTGGGCGATCGCGCCCGGGCCATGCGCTGTCCATCCTTCTGCCCCCACTTTTGGCGTCGCGACCGCGCGCGCGGCGGCGCGGCGTAGAGCAGGTCGAGCAAGCGCGCGTGCCGGCCCGGCTCGCGCAGCGATGAGACGTCGGATCCACCCGTAGGTGATCGACAGCGACGCTCACGGGGGACAGCCGTGGGGGGACAGGCTGGGACAAGAAGGAACGATGGGAAAAGGGGGCGACGAGGCAGTGCGACTGTCTGCCTCCACAGGCGGCAGCCATGTGAGCCCTGCCCCTGCAGGTCAGACTGAGATCCAGGTGAGTCCCGAATGCGACCGCACGATCAAAAAACTTATCGGGCAGGGACGATCAACGACAATTTGTTTTTCGTCTGGGTCGCTGGCTGCGGCCCAGCGGCCTCGACGGCGACGACGACGAACCAGGAAAATCATTTTGATTGTCCACTGCCCAACGGAACGTTGCGACGTCCCCTGGGCATTTTTGAATCGTTTGGTCGCATCGTACAGATTTCTCGGAGGCGGCAGGAAGGAAAGGCAACAAGAAGACGAGTGGTTGCCCGCGAGGGCCCCTAACAGTAAGTTCTTGCGCGGTGGATGTGCAAGCAGTGTGGTGCAAGCTGTGCAGTGTGAGCTGAGCTACGTGGTGTAAACTGTTTTAGATGCAGGCCGTGTGGTGAAACCCGTGGTGGTCCAGGCGGAGCAAAAGGCGCCCACGAGGCGCCCATGGTGGGCACCCGGCGGAAGCGCGGCGCACCCGCCCAGCGCAGGAGGCGCCCACGAGGCGCCCACGAGGCGCCCACGAGGCGCCCACGGGTGGGCACCAGGCGAAACCTCGGCCGTCCCGCCTAGGGTTATGTCGGGCGTGTCCCCCTACAGGGGGATTTTCGACGAAAAATAAAACATACCCCCAAAATGCCCCAAGAAGGTCAACAAATAATCAAAAAATTACTCACTGCGTGGAGCTCCCCATATGTGCATCTCATGTTTTATGTCATGCCGTGGTGAGTGTCTGTTCATGATCGGTCATTGCTGCTCGCGTCAAGGACCTTCGAGCAAAGCGCCCTCCTCCTCCTCCTCCTCCTCCTCCTGTTCCTCCGCCCCCTCCCTTCTCCTGCTCCTGCTCCTCCTCCTCATCCTCCTGCTCCCCCTCCCCCTCCGCACCCCCATGCCCTTCCTCACGATCCCCCGCCTCCTCCTCCTCCTCCTGTTCCTCCTCCTCATCCTCGTTCCTGTCATTTCCCTCCCTGTTGAGCCCAGAAACAGGCGAACCGCCTGAGACATCCCCACAATATGGCCGCGAACGTGCCCGTGCAACCACCCCTGGCGGCTCCCCATAGGGGTGCTGCAACCAGCGCCCCGCTTGAGACATCGTCACAATCTGCTCTCCAAGCGAAGGATGTTGAGCCCAGAAACAAGCAAACCGCCTGAGACATCCCCACAAAATGGCCGCGAACGAGCCCGTGCAACCACCCCTGGCGGCTCCCCTTAGGGGTGCTGAAACCAGCGCCCCGCCTGAGACATCCTCACAATCTGCTCCCAAGCGAAGGATGTTGGGCCCAGAAACAAGCAAACCGCCTGAGACATCCCCACAAAATGGCCGCGAACGAGCCCGTGCAACCACCCCTGGCGGCTCCCCTTAGGGGTGCTGAAACCAGCGCCCCGCCTGAGACATCCTCACAATCTGCTCTCCAAGCGAAGGATGTTGAGCCCAGAAACAAGCAAACCGCCTGAGACATCCCCACAAAATGGCCGCGAACGAGCCCGTGCAACCACCCCTGGCGGCTCCCCTTAGGGGTGCTGAAACCAGCGCCCCGCCTGAGACATCCTCACAATCTGCTCTCCAAGCGAAGGATGTTGGGCCCAGAAACAAGCAAACCGCCTGAGACATCCCCACAAAATGGCCGCGAACGAGCCCGTGCAAACACCCCTGGCGGCTCCCCTTAGGGGTGCTGAAACCAGCGCCCCGCCTGAGACATCCTCACAATCTGCTCTCCAAGCGAAGGATGTTGGGCCCAGAAACAAGCAAACCGCCTGAGACATCCCCACAAAATGGCCGCGAACGAGCCCGTGCAACCACCCCTGGCGGCTCCCCTTAGGGGTGCTGAAACCAGCGCCCCGCCTGAGACATCCTCACAATCTGCTCTCCAAGCGAAGGATGTTGGGCCCAGAAACAAGCAAACCGCCTGAGACATCCCCACAAAATGGCCGCGAACGAGCCCGTGCAACCACCCCTGGCGGCTCCCCTTAGGGGTGCTGAAACCAGCGCCCCGCCTGAGACATCCTCACAATCTGCTCTCCAAGCGAAGGATGTTGGGCCCAGAAACAAGCAAACCGCCTGAGACATCCCCACAAAATGGCCGCGAACGAGCCCGTGCAAACACCCCTGGCGGCTCCCCTTAGGGGTGCTGAAACCAGCGCCCCGCCTGAGACATCCTCACAATCTGCTCTCCAAGCGAAGGATGTTGGGCCCAGAAACAGCAAACCGCCTGAGACATCCCCACAAAATGGCCGCGAACGAGCCCGTGCAAACACCCCTGGCGGCTCCCCTTAGGGGTGCTGAAACCAGCGCCCCGCTGGAGACATCCTCCAAATCTGATGTGTGTTGAGTAAGTCTGAGTATGAGTAGGTCTGAGTATGAGTATGCCTGAGTATGAGTAAGTCCGTGTATGAGTAAATCTGTGTATGAGTAAGTCTGGGTATGAGTAGGTCTGTGTATGAGAAAGTCTGTGTATGTGTACGTCTGGGTATGAGTAAGTCTGAGTATGAGTAATACTGTGTATGAGTAAGTCTGGGTATGAGTAAGTCTGTGTATGAGTACGTCTGGGTATGAGTAAGTCTGTGTATGAGTAAGTCTGTGTATGAGTATGTCTGAGTATGAGTTAGTCTGAGTATGAGTAGGTCTGAGTATGAGTAAGTCTGAGTATGAGTAAGTCTGAGTATGAGTAGGTCGGAGTATGAGGCAAGAGGAGGAGGGGAGGAGGAAAGAGGAGGAGGGAGAGGGAGTAGGAGGCGTCCACGTAATAACAAGAACCCCATCTTAGGATATGGGGAAAAATAGCTCCCAGACTATTCTTGCACTTTTTTTGGGGTATTCTTTTTTTTTCGTCGAGAATCCCCCTGTAGGGGGACAGGCCCGACATAAGCCTGGGGCGCCCACGAGGCGCCCACCGGGCGACGCCTCGGCTGTCTCCCGCCCGGCGCGCGGGGCGCCCACGAGGTGCCCGCGAGCGGGCAGAGGGGGGGGGGGGGTCGAGGTCTTCTCCCCCGGAGCCCGTGAGGAGGAGCGGAACTTGCCGTCGCTCGGACGTCCAGTTCCCGTGCAGTTTTCGTTTTCGTGCGCGTTTTTTTGGCTCGATGGTCCAGGCTGCTCCTCGATGGTTCTCGCCGAGAGAGAATGCACACGTCCGAGCGATGCAAAGGGAATGGGGCAGGACGTCGAGGGTGCGGGTGAGGAGATGAAGGAAGGAAGGGAAGAAAGGACGGATGGGCCGATGCATCAGTGCATGTGCAAGCGCGATCGTTGCCCAGTGTGAGCAGAGTTGCAAGCACGCAGTTCCGAGGAAGAAGAAGGGACGCAGGAGGACGGAGACGCGGATGCGGAGGAGAACCAGAATACGCTCAAGGTGCACCAACGATGCTGGAATGCACCCTCCCGTCCGAAATCACCTTCTCACACGTCCCTGCACATGTTACTTTTCACTACCTTCTCACTACAAAGAACGCCCCCTTGAACATTCAACGCCACATGAGCGACGACAAGAAACGGATCGTGCGCGCGATGACGTAGCGACTTTACGCAGTGGCTTGCGCGGGCCGCCAGCGCGGCACGCTACGATGGAAACGAGGGTGCTTACGCGCGACCTTGCGCGGTAAATTGAAGCCAGACTGTCCGCGCGGACGACTCCGCTTTGTTTTCTGCCTGGCTAATGTCAGCCTGCCAATTTGGCGAGGGCCCCGCGGTGAGAAGGAACCGCCTGGCGTCCGTCTCGCGGATGGTCAAGAATGCCAACAACTACGGTCATACCATTCGACAATATTTCGAATGACACTCCCCTGCCGAACAAGAGCCCCAAGACCGCCCCCTTTATCCGTGCAGCCATTGCACACATGTAGACTTGTAGTCATGGCATCCCATGAATTCTCAAACGATAGCTCCGTTTGGAAACGGAGCCGCCCTGGATCCGTGCAGCGGTACTGCACGCGTGGAAGCTTCGGGTCCGAGAGCCCCACTCTGAGAACGATCCGTCGTCCATGCTTCGAAGCCTGGACGAGCGGTTGCGGCGCAACGGCGAGAGTCAGATTTTGAAAACCACCATCCTGGAAGCTGGCGCGCACTTGTCGGACGACTGTGCATTTTGCTGAGGCGGGAACCCCATTTTGAACATATAACATATTTCTAAGACGAGTGTGCGCGGCGTTAAGGTGAGAACCCTATTTTGAAAACGACCCCCATCTCATCTCTAAAGTTGTTCTAACATTCTAAGAAAACAGTGTACGCGGCGCTAAGGCGAAAACCATCTTTTGGAAACTGGCCGCCCTCCATTCTTAAGGCCGTCGCGAACTTGTGAATCGAACGCTCGCGGAGCTGAGGCGAAGGCCCTACTCTGAAAACGACCCCCGACCGCCCCTGAAGCAGCTTAAGCACTGTAAAACAAAGGGGCGCGCCGCGAAGGCGAGAACCGCCTCTTGAGGACGAGCCGACCCAGGAAGGGGATGACGAGAGGCCTCTCTGGGGGGGGGGGCAAGAAGTAGCCGACGACGCTCCTGAACTTCGCGTTGGCAGAACTGGGTTTAGTGGAACCTGGTTTAGTGATGTGTACCAGGGGGCGCCCCCCCCGCCCCGTTCCGCTAACCGGAACTGCCGTCACCCGAAAAAACACGGGCTACGGCAAACCTGGTTTAGTGAATCTGGCCAAGTGAGGGGCCCCAGGGCCCCACCACTAACCGGGTCCCTTACCCGGGGTCCTGGCTACACCCGATGAACAGCCTCGCACCTCGAGGGAGAGCAGCGCGAGGATCAGCCAACTCGAGACACCTCCGCCCTCTCGGGCGATCGCGCGGCCGCGGCCGATCGGGGGCGCGCCCCGCCACGACCGACATGCGGGGACGGACCAGAACGGCAGCGTCCGCGGCGGCACCGGCAGCGAGCCCTCGTCGACAACAGAACGCGCAAGAAATGCCGTCGGCCTTCGCCCCCCCCCCCCCCCCCCGCCCCCCGACCTTTCGCATCGACGCGTTCTTCCTGGACGTGCGACGCCTTGCTCTCTGCAGTGCGCCATTCGGGGAAGCCAGGACCCCCTTTTTGGACGCCCGAGATGGGCACGGAAAGGATGGGCACAATGCCCAACAACACATGTTGTCCCAAACCAACAGCGGCCGCTGTTGGGCAGGCGGCCTTCTGTCTCGAGCGGACACAGGCCGCGGCGGCGTGGACAGCGAGTCCTGTTCAAAATGGACAGGAACTGCCGTTGGGCATTGTACCCATTCTTTCCGTACCCATCTCGGGCATCCAGACCTTGACCCGGGGGCGTGCCTTCCTCCAAGGCCCCTTCCTGACGATCCCGAGAGGCCCGGCGAGGGCCCCAAAGGCCGAGAGCTGCGCACCACCCGCGCCGGGCGTCTTTCTCACGACGCGGGCATGTCTGGGGCAGGGAGAGCCCAGACTCGAACCGCTGAGGCGGAGGGGCGATCGGCGTGCATCGACTCGGCGGACGTCGGCGACCGAGTCGGGAGCTGTCGACTCGGCGGCAATCGGCACGCGGATGCCTGCCGGCCACACTCCCAGACCTCCGACGCCGTGGCTTTTTCACGGCGTCGACCCCCAGAGGTCTGGACCCTCTCCCCGAGACCGGTTTTTCGTCCTGAGTCGTTTTTTGACTGTCACGAGGCCCGTTATGAGTTTACAAAGGGCCCTCGGAGGCCGAAATAGGTACAAGCATTCTGTCGTGATTTCTTCACAGCGTGAGGGGAAAACACGCTACGCATGTAATGAAAGCAAGGATGCAGTAATAAGAACTGGATCCGTGAATGGATCAAGCTAGAGTGTCAATGCTGAGGCTATGATGCCTCTTTCGATTTTTGAGCCGGCCATGGTGCCCGCTCGTGCCCACCCCGTCCCGTCGCGAGGGCCTTCGCATCCCCCTATGATGGTGGGATGGGGCGACGGTCCGCCTCCCCCGGCACTGCACGTACTGTGCTGGGTTCGTGGGGGTCTTGGTGAATTCTATGAATGTCCCCTCCCTCCCCTTCCCGCCCCACCGCGTACGCCCAGAGCGCCGTACCTGGTAGTGCTGGTGGGCGAAGCGCGACGTGGCACACGCAGTTAGTTTTGACTCCGAGCCGAGGGTGGTATATGCTTGGACCTGCTGGCTGGGTGACGTCTCATGTCGGGAGCGGCCAAGAGGGGGGTGTCCAAGAGGGGGGGGTGCAAATCATGACTGGCGGCATGTGCGCGGCCCAGCGGGGGGGCCAGGGACGTAATGGAATAAGAAGAGGCGCCATGAAATCTGGGGAAATATCATGGCCCTCGCCATGATATCCCCCCCCCCCAGTCATCACCCCCTTCTTTTCCGCCCCCGATAAATGGCCGAAGCCACCCCAGGGAGGCCCTGCTGGGCCCCAGCGCACGGCGCCGGAGGCATATGCTCCGGGAGGCCCTCCCCGGAACGTGCCTCGAGGACCTCGATGGCGCACCGCCACCACTTTGGACGCCCGAAATGGGTACGGAAACAATGGTCACAATGCCCAACAACAAATGTTGTCCCAAACCAACAGCGGCCGCTGTTGGGCAAGCGGCCTCCTGTCTCGAACGGACACCGGCCGCGGCGGCGCGGACAGCGAGTCCTGTTCAAAATGGACAGGAACTGCTGTTGGGCATCGTACCCATTCTTTCCGTACCGATTTCGGGCGTCCAGAACCGCCCTCCGCCCGCCTCGCCCGCGACCCGTCCCGCAGAGCGCTGCCTCCCCGAGGGGGCGCTTCGCCCGGCGCCCGCCCGGGCCCCGCCCGTGGGCCAGGGGACGCCTCCTGGCCATCGCTCGGACGTCCATTCCTTTTTTTTTTTGTTAATTGTTTTTCCGTTTCGTGCGTGGTTTTTTCGCCAAATGATCAAGGATGCTCCTCGATGGCCCTCGCCGAAGGAAACCTGCACACGCCGGAGCGATGCCAAGCCTCTGGGCGGGGGGGGGCCGCGGCCCGCCGCGTGCGGCAGGCTCCGCCCCCCCACGCCCCTCGCCCGACGCGGACGCTGGGCCCGACCTCGGTCCCCAGGCCCCCTCTTTCTTTTGCGGGCGGGGCGGACGCGGATTCGCAGTCGCCGAGCTGAGAGGTCCGGGCCACGGACCTGTCAAATTAGCAACGCGCAAGCCTGAGAGCACAGCGGCCGAGCCCGGAGTCAGAACCTACCGCCGGTGGGGCCGCACCCTAGTAGGGGGTAAACAAACCTACCTCGCTTTTGACCACCCTCGCTTCCAAGAGATACCAAACGATGCCAAATTACAGCCTGTACTGGTCAGGCCGCTTGACGAGGAGGCGCGTGGTATGGCTTGGTTTTGCCTGGAAGCGAAAGCGGGGTAGGTAATTCACGCTCTGACCTAGGCCCCCTCGCGCTGCGACGAAGAAGACACGACGAGGGGCTCTTCGCTGCCGCGGCCGCCGGGGGCCGCTCCTGGGCCCCGGGGCCGCCGCCAGACGCCGCAGGGCGAGGAGCTGGTCCCGGGGAAGGGGTCCGGGCTTACATTGCTCCCGTCGTACTTAAAAACCGCATCCCAGAAATGATCTCGAGCACCCGGGAGAGTGTCGAGACGGTGTCGAACGAGTATCGCCTCCCAGGGCCCGACACGTGAAAACCCTCAGGATTCGGTACTTTCCTGGTGCTCGAATGTGTTTCTGGTGATCCAGGCGAAAGTAGGTTGGAACATCATAACTCAGGATGAGAAGCGGGTCCCGGGGAAGGGGTCCAGACCTCTGGGGCTCGACGCTGCGAACAAACATCATGACGTCGGGGGTCTGGGTCCGACCCTCCCGCTGGACGCAGCCAGGGCCACCCAGCGCGGGCTCCCAGCCGAGCCGCCGCCGCCGCCGCCATTGTCATTGTCACCGCCGCCGTCGCCGCAGCTTGATCCCGCTCTTTCGGGTACCCACCTCGATCCTCCTCCTGGGGGCAGAAGAATCGGCGGTGGACAAACCTCCCTTTAGTAAACCTCCCCTTAGTGAAAACGGCCTGGGACCGAAACCGACGGACCTGGACCCGCAAAAATGACGGCCGCGACGCCCTCTCGCGAACCGAAAACGGCCAATTTCTGAATCGACGTGTCAGGGTAGGAGGTCTGTCCACCCCCGAAAGAAGGAAGAACGGCATAGGCGTGAATCCGCCGATCTGGCGCGTGCGTTTGGAAAAGAGGCAGCCCGAGCTTCAGCTCTGCCGAGGGGGCTGCCGGGGGGCCTCATGGGGGGGGGGGGCTGCACTGCTTCTCGGGGGCCGGGGCTGGGGCCGCGGCCAGGGCTGGGGCCGGGCCCCGGGCCAGGGCGGGGCTGGGCCTGGGTCCAGGGCGGGGGCTGGGGCAGGGGCCAAGGAGGGGGCCAGGGTTGGGGGCTGGGGGATTGGGGCTGGCACCAGAGGGCCGGGGCTTCCAGGCCCAACGACTGACCAACGAGCCAACCCGTCAGCAACGGGCACGACGCAAATACTTTATTCAACACGAACTGCCTGAGGCAACTGCCAACACCCTCCTTCCCTCCTCCTCCTCCTCCTTCTCCTCCTCCTCCTCCTCCTTTCCCCCACCTCCTCCACCTCCCTCCTCATCTTCCCTCCTGCCTCCTCGAGGTGAAGCTCATAAGCCATGTGCTCATGTCGCCTCTCTCAAGAGATCAGATGCTCCCCGAGATCCATGCGTCACACTTTTTTTCGCAACGGGCGTTCTCAAACAGTTTTGGGCCCCAGGACCATCACAGAGTGCCCTGGCTCGAAGGATGCAGCAGGAAGATAAGCTCTAGGGTTCTGGTCGTGATTTCTCGCGAGGTTGCAATACGGTGTTGATTATGCAGCAAGGGGTCCCCAGAAGTCTCGACCCCTTCCCAGGGACCCGTTTTGCATCCCGAATACCTTTTTGGCGGTCCCGAGGCCCGGTAGAGACCTCCAGAACCCAGAAATAGCAAAAAACACATCCCGCCGTGCTCGTTTCTTGACGTGAGGGGGTCTGGGTGATGACCCAGACCCCGTTCCGTCGTGACCCACGCTGGGTTTCTATTCTGCGACGAGGAGCAACTACGCGGCGGCGATGTCAGTGTCTCCTCTTGGAAGCGGCCGTAGGCGACCCGAGGAGGGGGAGGAGGGGGAGGAGGTGGAGGGGGGGAGGGGGAGGATGGGGCGGGGGAGGAGCAGGGGGAGGAGGATGGGGAGGGGGAGGGGGATTGGGAGGGGAAGGAGGAGGAGGAGGAGGAGGAGGAGGATGAGGAGGAGCAGGAGCAGGAGGAGGAGGAGGAGGAGGAGGAGGAGGAGGAGTAGGAGGAGGGGGAGGAGGAGGAGGAGGAGGAGGAGGAGGAGGAGGAGGAGGAGGAGGAGGAGGAGGGTCGTTTCGGCGCGGGGCGACCGCGCGGGCGCGGCTCCGCTCAAAGGCGGCGTCGCCGCTCGCCGCGCGGCCCAAGACGAAACCGGGACGAGGATAACATCGGGCGAGGATCAATCGAGAACTCGCCATCGCTCGGACGTCCATTCTCTGTGCATTTTTCGGCACCGTTTTGTTGTTTCTCTTTCTTTCTTCCCCTTTCGCAAGATGGCCCAATATGCTTCTCGATGGCCATCGCCGAGGAAACATGCACACGTTCAAGCGATGCCAAGAGAATCTCTGAGATCTGGCGGCTCTGGAGGATGCCTCGGGCGCCGCGGCCCTCTCAAAGCGTTCTGGAACGCTCGGAACGGCTTCTCCCCGGCCTACAACCCTCCTCGAAATCAAACGCAAGTTTTTGACGCTGATCGACGCGCGAAGCGCGGCCCGCGGGGTCAGATCTCTGCGCTTGCAGTCGCCCGTTTCGGCGCGAATGCTGACCTGTGGGGGTCCTGGGGCGCCGCCGCGCCGCGGGAAAAACTTGCGTCTGATTTCGAAGAGGGATGTGTCCAGAGCCCCGACGTCGCGACTTTTTCACAACGTCGACCCCGAGAGGTCTGGACCCCTTCCTTTTTTTTTGTTACGACGGCATGAGTCGTTCCTTGACGGCCCCGAGGCCCGGAGAAGGGCCCCCGGAGGCCGAACATCGTGAAAAACCCCGCGCCGCGCTTCCTTCACCGCGCGAGGGGGTCTGGGTATGGCGCCGCCCGACGGCCCCTCCCGAGCCCCGCGCGGGCACGCCGTGCAGCACGCGCCCGGCGCCCTCCTGCGGCGTGGAGGGCGGCATGGCGCGGGGCCCCGGCCGCCGCCGAGGGGGGGCCGCGGCCGGCCCCCCCGCGCGGCGCCGCCCCGGCGGCCAGCCCCGCCGCGCGGCTGCCGAGCCGCAGCAAGCTCCCCGCGCGGCGCCCCGAGCGCACCGCCGCTCGCCGCCGCCGTCGTCGGCCGCCGCCGCCGCCGCCGCCGCCGCCGTCGTCGTCGTCGTCGTCGTCGTCGTCGTCGTCGTCGTCGTCGTCGTCGTCGTCGTCGTCGTCGTCGTCGCCGCCGTCGTCGTCGTCGTCGTCGTCGTCGTCGTCGTCGTCGTCGTCGTCGTCATCGTCGTCGTCGTCGTCGTCGTCGTGGCGGGCCCTCCGCGCGCCCCTCTGGGCCGTTCCGGGGGGGGCGCCCGCTGGGCGAGCGGCCAAGACTCGCGTCGTGAGAACATCGCGGCGGACTGTTTTGTTGGCCATTCCCGGCCTCTGGCCATCGCTCGGACGTCCATTCCCTGTGCTTTTTTCGATTTCGTGCGTGATTTTTTCGCCAGATGGTCGAGGATGCTCCTCGAAGGTCCTCGCCGAGCGGCGCCAGGGGCCTCTGGGGACCCTCGCCAGGCCCCAGGACCATCCAACGACTACTCAGGATCGAAAGCTGGTCCTGGTGAATGGGTCGAGACATCTGGGGTCCACGCATCAACAAAGTCAGGATATCTCATGTCTGTGCTTACATCTGAGACAAAAAAGAAAGCAGCTGACCTGCCGTTCGAGAAGATCCCGTCGCGGACAATGGCTATGCCATCTCACTCGCAAAATCGAGGACGAGCGTTTCCTCTTGAGGGCCCTGGGTCGGTCCAAGAGCGCTCCAAGATACTCAAGGCCGCCTCGCGACGGCCGGAGAGGCCCCCAATATGTTCTCAGAGAGAGCCCCCGCAGCGGAAGGCGGAGTGGCGGGGCGAGGGGGGGGGGCAGCGGTCTGATCTGGGAGGGTGGGAGGAGGCAGGGAGCGAGGGAGGTGGGAGGGATGGCGATGTTCAGGAGGTCGAGGAGTGGAACGGTGGGCGGGGCGGGGCAGGGAGAGCACGGTCGACCGGGAGGGGATGCCAGAGGGGGGCCCGACGACCCAGCCCCTGCTGGGACCAGGGCCAGCGCGGGATCGAGCGGGATGCGAGGACAGAAAATGCGGAGTCAAACGTTCTCACTTTTATTGCAGTGGCTTGCGAGGCATGCTTGCTTGACACAGCGGACTTCCTCCTCCACGGGGGCCCTCTTTGTTGACCAAGCTTCCGAGGGAGGTGATGCAGTCCTGGCGGGCTGCAATGGGGCTGTCGAATAGGCGCATGTCCCATAGATTGCCTGCTTATCCTGCCGGTCTGCAAGTGGTTGCACGTCCAGATTTTGCCTGTTCAGGCCTTTGCCACGTCCTGCCATGGCACAAATCCTCCTTCCTTACCCTGTCCTTTGCCACCCCGCCCAGGGGCATGGAATCCGCAATCGCGGCACGTCTTGTGGGGGGTGGTTTCATAGAGCCAGCAGCATTGACCGCAATTGTTGCAGACGAGGTAGCGGCCCGACGTGAGCGCCGCCGGACGTAGAACTTTCACAGACATCGTTTGCCCTTCGTCGCTCTTGAGCAGAAATTGAAGGGGAACCCACACGAGTAGTCCCGTGGGAGCCAGGAGGAGGATGAGGAGGAGGAGGAGGAGGAGGAGGAGGAGGAGGCGGAGGAGGAGGAGGAGGAGGAGGAGGAGGGAATGAGGCAGCGGCAGAATCCTTGAAACAGCTGGGGCTCGGGAGTGCATCGCCCTCGAATCATGCACGGACGTCGGCATCGGAAGTGCAGAGCCTCTGAGGCGGCCGCCAGTTGGCAATGTGGGTGTCGAAGGCGCGTTTTTTTGTATGAGGTCGGTCTGGGGGGCCTAGTGAGGCCCTCCCAGGCGCAGAACAGCAAGACACCGCATTCTCATAAACATAACCTTTCAGGTGCGGCACACATCTAAGGAGAAAAACCGATGGACGTCCTGATGGGGGGAGCAATGGTGATCCAGTTTTTTTGATCACGGGAGTCCGATAGCAACATCACTGCGGGGAGGAAGCGGAGACCACCCGTTCCCCTCCCCGCCTCGCCCCTCCCGGGAGGACGGGGAGGATAACCGACGACGACAGCGCAAGTCAACCCACGGCCCATGATGCGCGCCCCACGTGCGCAGACCTGTGGCGCAACCTGTGGCGCAACCTATGGCGCAACCCATGGGGCGCAACCCATGGCCGTGGAGGATCCCCTCGAGGACGGGCACCTGCATCACCAGCGCGGTGTAGGAAGCGAGCGCGCTGGCGGCCTCTGCCGTGGGCCCGCCCGGGGCCCGGGGGAGGGGCAGAGGGGAGGTCGGACGCGGAGGGGAGATGAAGAGGATGGGCGGGAGGGAGAGGAGGGGAGGGGAGGGGAATGGAAGCAGGAGGGGCAAGAGAAAGAGAGGAGGGGCATGGGCAGGGAAGCAGAGGGTGGGCGGGAACGGCGAGCACGCTAGCGGCCTTTGCCTGGGCCCGCCCGGGGCCTGGGGGAGGGGCAGAGGGGAGGATGAGCAGGGGAGGGGCAGAGGAGGAGAGGATAGGATGACTGGGACCTCCCCGATCGGACGTCGGCGAGGCAGACCCGGGAATGTGCTGCAGGTGAAAATCGGAGAGGCGCAACTGCCAGGCGGAGTCGCAGAAGGTGCACGTGGCCCTGCTCTCACCCCTGTCACGAGCCGACCTTCTACAGCCGACCGGTACCAGAAGGGTGCGCGGTAAGGATGCACGGGCCTTGGAGGCCCGTGTGAACGTTTTTCGAACGGGGTTGGCCAGCGAAAGTGGCCAAGGCTGGGCCGAGGAGGCAAGAATGCAAGGATACCCGTGGGAAGGCTGCCCATCCTTACCTTGCGGGTTGACTCTGCTCCTCGACCTGCCTCTTCACCTGTGCTGCTCGGGAATCCTCCCCGCGTCGCCCCCGCTCACCGCTCCTCCTCGCCTCCGGGTCCCCCCCCCCGCTCTGCCAGGGAGCACGCAGGCCACCTGCTCAATATCCCCCCCCACCACCCCCGCCCCCTGCCGGTGCTGAGGTCCACAGCATCCCCTGTGCTGGCTCTGGGCGCCCTCCTGGGCACCACTCGCTCCACTCGTGCGCCGATGCTGCGTCGAGCGCCCGCCGACCCTCAATCGAAATCGAGTCGAACGGATCCGTTGGGTGGGCCTCAGGAAGGTCACCCCCCAACACCGAGCATCCGAAGTACATCCCAGATGCTGGCTCTGGGGAACCTTCTTGGAGCCACTCGCTCCACTCACGCATCGATGCTGCGTCGAACAGGTCCGTTGAGTGGGCCTGAGGAGGGTCCCCTTCCAACATGAGCATCCGAAGCGCATCCCAGGTGCTCGCGCTGGGGACCTTGCTGGAGCCACTCGCTCCACTCACATGTCGATTCTGCGTCAAACGCCTGTCGACTTTCTCGTCGAACCCGAGTCGACCAGGTCAGTTGGGTGGGCCTCAGGAAGTTTCTCGCCCCCCTCCCAACAGAGCATCCGAAGCAAAGCCAAGGTGCTCGCTCTGGGAGCCTTCCTGGAGCCACTCGCTCCACACATGTGTCGATGCTGCGTCGAACGCCCGCCGACCCTCAGTCGAAATAGAGTCGAACGGATCCGTTGGGTGGGCCTCAGGAAGGTCACCCCCCAACACCGAGCATCCGACGCAAATCCAAGGTGCTCGTTCTGGGGACCTTCCTGGACACTCGCTCCACTCATGCGCCGACGGTGCGTCGAACGCCCGCTGACCCTCAGTCGAAATCGAGTCGAACGGATCCGTTGGGTGGGCCTCAGGAAGGTCCCTGCCCCCAACACCGAGTATCCGACGCAAATCCAAGTCGCTCTTTCTGGGGACCTTCCTGGACACTCGCTCCACTCATGCGCCGAAGTTGCGTCGAACGCCCGCCGACCCTTAGTCGAACCCGAGTCGAACAGAACTATTGGGTGGGCCTCAGGAAGGTCCCTGCCCCCAAACGAGCATCTGAAGCACATCCTAGGTTCTGGCTCCGGGGACCTTCCTGGACTCACTCGCTCCACATGTGTCGATGCTGCGTCGAATAGATGCGTCGGGTGGGCCTCAAGAGACGCCCCTCCTCAAATTCGGATCACGGCCCAGGTGCTCGCTCTGGGGACCTTTCTGGAGCCACTCGCTCCACTCACGCGTCGATGCTGCGTCGAACGCTCGCCGTTTTCTCGTCGAACCTGGCTCGAACAGATCCGTTGGGTGGGCCTCAAGGAAGGTGCCCCGCAAACCGAGCATCCGCAGCAAAGCCAAGGTGCTCGCTCTGGGGACCTTCCTGGAATCACTCGCTCCACTCAGGCGCCGATGCTGCGTCGAACGCCCGCCGACCCTTAGTCGAAACCGAGTCGAACAGATCTGCTGGGTGGGCCTCAGGAAGGTCCCCCAAACGAGCATCTGAAACATCTGCTGCGACTGCGACTGCGACCTGCGTAGAACGCCGCGATGGCGCTGCAGGGTGGGGCAGAACCGCCCACAAAACGACTGTACAGCATGGGCTCGTTTCGGTAATGTTGGATTTGACAATATCGCCCTCTTTCTCGGCCAAAGCGTGAGTGCAGGCAAATAGACATCATACACCTCAGCATTGACTTGGACGCCTGAGATGGGTAGATAACGACGCCCAACAACAAATGCTGTCCAAAGCCGACAGCGGTCGCTGTTTGGCAGGCGCCCTCGTCTCACATGGACAACGTCCGCGGCGACACCGACAGCTCGGTCTCTTCAAAATGAGCAGGAAATTATGTTGGTCTTCGTACACGAAGCCAGGACGAGGATGTCTCGGGCGCCGCGGCCTTCTCAGAGCATTCCAGAACGCTGAGCGTGATGGAACGCCCTGGAACGGATGTAGTTATCCTCGTCCTAGACCCGTCCGAGACGTCGTGATTCTTATGCAACGTGGACCCTCTGAAACCTCGACCCCTTTACCAAGGCCCGCTCTTCCTCCCGCGCCACTCTTGACGGTCCTGGGGCCCAGCAAAGGCACCCGAGGCCGGCAAAGACACGACACGTTCTGCCGTGATTTTTGCTCCGCCGTTCCCCCGTCCGAACCCATTCTTTCCGCACCCACCTCGATCGTACCGAATCGATGAGGGGGAAGCCAATCGGTAACGCTCTGACCCGGGTCAATGCAAACTCAGGTCAGTCAGGCTTTGCAAAGACCTGCAATATCCTGCAGGATCCTGCACGCAAGCCCGGGTCAGTGCACCCCTGGCTCTGCAATATCCTGCAATATCCAGCGCTCTGACTAGCCCCCGTTTGCATTCTGGACGCCTGGAATGGTTAGTTACGGACAGAACGGGTACGATGCCCAATAACAACTATTGTTCAAAGCCGACAGCGGCCGCTGTTGGGCAGGCGGCCTTCTGTCCTCAATGGGCCAGGCCTGCGGCGGTACCGACAGCGAATCCTGCTTCAAACGAACAGGAATTACTGTCGGTCTTTGTGCCCATTCTTTCCGGACCCGCCTTCCAACGCCCCGAGCATGGACCCCCGTCCCTCACATCTCGAGGCCCAAGAGCCCAGAGTCGCCGGGTCGGGAGGGAGACGGCAGGCTAGCGATGGGGAAGCCTTCTTAGAAGGCGGCTGCTTCTTAGAAGGTGCGGGCCTTGTCTGCAGATGCAAGGCCCGCGCCTTCCAGGAAGCAGCCTCCTTCTAAGGTGCCTCCCCCCTCCCCCGACCGCCCTCTGCGCGTGGCCGACGGGGGCGCCAGGAGCCCACGAGTCGCCCCGTCGGGCGGGAGACGGCAGGCCAGAGTGGGGGGGGCTTCTCAGAAGCCTTCCCCCCCCTCCCCCCCCCCTACAGTGGAGGGCCCGACCACGAGGAACCTTCCCCCCAAAAAATCAATCCCGAGACCCCGGGACGGCCCTCGACTCCTGAAGGGAGGCGCCGCGCTCTCCACGGCAGAGCCATCGAGGCCCAGAGAAACCCCCGGGGCACCCCGGAGGCGAGCGGGGCGCCTCTCTCTCGGCAGAGGGCCCCCGCCCTGCCGCCCTCTGCGCCTGGCCGCGCGAGGGGGGGGCACCACAGCCGCCCGCGAGCCGCCCGGTCGGAGAGGGAGGCGGCGGGCCAGAGAGGCCGCCCGCGGGCGGCGAGCCACGGGCCGCCGCGCAGCGGGCGGCCCAGCGCCGAGCGGGATGGGGGGGGGGGTGCCCGAGAGGCCGAGGGGCGGAGGCGGGGGCGGTCCGAGGCGGTCGAGGGAGGCGGGGATGGGGAGGAGGCGGGGAGGGGGCGGGGAGGGGAGGGGGGGGACCTGGCCCTGCCACCACCCAGGCGGGGAGGAGGGGATGAGGCGGGGAGGAGGCGGGGGCGGGGGCGATGCAAGACGCCAAAGATGGCCTCCAGGCGGCCCGAGGCGCCTTCAGGACGCCCCTGAGAGGCCTCCGAGAGACCTCCCAGGAAACATCAGTGAGTTTCTGTAAATTCTTGAAGGGTTTGCCGTTCTCGCCTTTTCGGCTTCCAGGCGCTCCAAGATGGCCCAAGAGGCTTCCAGGATCGCCCCAACACGGCCCACCAAGAGCGCTCAAAACGGCCTCAGAGGGTCCCAAGACAGCCCCAGAGCTCTCCAGGATGGACGAAGAGGCTCCAAAGACTGCTCCAAGAGCGGGCCCAGACAGGGGACTCGAACGGACATTTTGAGCTCTAGGGACAGAGAGGTCCTCTGGAGGCTCCAAATTACCCCCAAGAGGCCCCCAAGAACCCCCCGTGACGCCCCCGAGAGGCCTCCTATCGTCTCACCAACCCTTCCTTCTTTCCTCTCCTCCTTCTCCCCCCTCTGCGTCAACGACCCTTAACCCTCGAACGGAAAGCGCTACACTAAATCATCAAGGGACCAATCGAGAGGCCTCCTCATCCTCATCCCCCCCTCTTCCTCCTCCTCCTCCTCCTCCTCCTCCTCCTCCTTTTCGCTCGCCACGAACACACAAACACATAGCACCAGTGATGCAAGATGGGTCGGCGGAATGAGCGAAGCGATTGATAATGATTCCCCGCTCGCGCGACCAACATGTACGACTAGTAAGGATTGACGGCAAGAACGCAAGAGCCTTGAACGCCGAAGATGTGGAATAGTATGATGACCATGATAGCTAACTCTATTACTGTGGCGCTGAATATCTGTCCTCCTCCTCCCTGTCCTCCTCCTCCTCCTCTCCTCCTCAGGGTGCCAGGATAATGCTTCGGGGTGCTAGATGTGTTATCGGTTCACCAGAAGGGGAGGGTCATATCTTGATCGCTTCATGAGGCTATGAGGTTCTAGATGCCGCATTTCTCTGCGGTCTTTCACTTTCTATATCTTTTCGGTCTGTCTTTATGTGCATATGTGTATAACGATATACGCCGTCAACTCGCTATGCTCCCGTGCCATACATCTATATATACACATACATCAACCTATACAGGCAGACAGGCAGGCATACATACATGCAAGTATACATACACATACATTTATTTATATGTATATATATATGTCAACTGATCAACTACTTTGTCTTTTGTCTTTTCTGCTATCTGATGTGTGGTGTGCACTCCATTCTTTCTACTAAATCATTCTGAGCGTGATCAGAAGGACCAAAGCACTTGGCCAAAACCAAAACTCCGAAAACCCGGAAACCTTACAACGCTGGGAACTCCGGACCCAAAACAAAAAACAAACGAACCTGGCTGCCCACCGTAATCGGCTCAGAAACCAGAACCGGGAACCTGGGACCTGGACCCCAGGAGCCCGGCCGCCTATGGACATCGGCGCTGTACATTCGCCTTCTCTTCCAATCGTTGCTAGTACCCCTTCAGCGTAAGCACTGACTGGGGAACCACGGCCAGTGCGAAGCGCCCGAGCTTGGCGGCGCGCACAGGGGGGTATGGGGGAGGAGGGCAGTCTCCTTGGAGGGCGGCTGCTTCTCAGAAGGCGCCAGCCCTGCCCCTGGAGACAAGGCCCGCGCCTTCGAAGAAGCAGGGGTGCTTCTAAGATCAAGGGGCCCGAGGACACACAAATAAACACACACACAAATAACAGGATTCCCAATCTTTTCCCATATTTTCTGGGTTTCTTTCTGTCTTCCCCCCCACTTCCCATTTTGTCCTATATTTTCCGGGGGAGTCGACGATGAATTGTGTCTGTGTGTTTCTTCCCTCCTGATAAGAAGCCTTCCCCCCTCCCCCCTGCCCCTCTCCGCCCGTGGCCGTCTCTCAGGGCCGCATCCATCAGGGAACTGCTCCGGCTGCAGAGGGGCGATAGCCTGCTGCCACCTCCTCTTCCTCCTCCTCTTTCTCCTCTTCCCCCTCCTCTTCCTCCTCCCCCTCCTCCTCCCCCCCTCCTCCTCCTCCTCCTCCTCCTCCTCCTCCTCCTCCTCCTCCTCCTCCTCCTCCTCCTCGCCTGGATCAGCTGCGGCTCGGGCGCGCTGGGGAGGGGCGCGCACCCAGGCCTCCCAGTGTGGAGAGCGGCGGTCCCAGACAAGGAGCATGACGAGGAGGGAGGCGAAGGAGCAGCGGGCACCGCTGGCTTCTCTTTTCGGTGCCACCTCGTGTCGTCTCCTCCTCGTCCCGCTCCTCCTCTTCCTCCGCCGCCTCCTCCTCGTCCTCCTCTGCCTTCTCCGCCTCCGCCTTCCTCCTCGGCTTTCTCCTCCTCCCCTCCCCCTCATCTTCGTCCTCGTCCTGCCTCATCACCGAGCCCCCGAGGGTGGGAGCAGGGAGGAGGCAGGGCGAGGGGAGGACCTCTCCAAAAAAGCTGCCTCCTGCGGGGCGAGCCTTCCGTGGAGGGACAAAACGGTATCGCTACTGCCGCTCCCTGGCTCCCGGGACCTCTCCCTGGGCGCGTTCCGACCAGAGTTTCGAGGCGAAGCCAGCGGTGGCGACGAGGGCCTCCCAGTAGGCCGAAAGAGACGGAACCGAGGCGCAAGGGTAGCGGTACGGGTACCCTTTCTCGGCGGCGAGCCCAGAGGGGGAAATGACAGGGGGGTGGGCGTTCTCAGAGGTCTCGAAGTCCCCTGGCCGCCTCACAAGTTTTCGAAACGTTCCCCGAAGACGCAGAACACTTCTCAAAGGGCCGCCTTCCGAGAAGGCCTCCTCCTCCTCGCTCCGCCCCCCTCATTCGCTGCCGAGGGTGGCGGTATGGGTGCCTCCTTCTCCTCCTCCTCTTCCTCGTCGTCGTCGTCGTCGTCCTCCTCCTCCTCTGCAGAGGGCCGCCTCTTTTAGGCACCCCCTTGTGTCGTCTCCTCCTCCGTCTCCTCCTCCACCTCCTCCTCCTCCTCCTCCGTCTCCTCCTCCACCTCCTCCTCCTCCTCCTCCTCCTCCCCCTCCCCTCCCTCCTCCTCCTCCTCCTCCTCCTCCTCCTCCTCCTCCTCCTCCTCCTCCTCCTCCTCCTCCTCCTCCTCCTCCTCCTGGAGAGGGCCGCCTCTTGCGGCACGCGCCTCCCCAGGAGCTTCCGCCGCGCACGCGCGCTGCGCGCGCGGCGCGCGGCTCAGCCGCGCGCCGAGCCCAGCGGGGGCAGCCCCCCCGCGCGGAGGGGCTGCGGCTCTGGGCACGGGGGCGGCCTGCCGGGCGCGGGGGGGGGGGGCGCTCCCGCGTGCGGGCGCCCCGCCCGCTCCCGTGGAGGCACGTCGGGCAAGTCGGGCAGGGGGAACGTTCAAAAGCAGTCAACAGATAGTCTGGCGACGATTCTTCGAGCGGGGCGCGGGGCGCGACCAGCGAAAGCGGCCACGGATGGACCGAGGAGGTTTCGAAGCTTCTCGAGCGGGGCGCGGCCAACGAAAGTGGCCACGGATGGACAGAGGAGGCAAGGATGCAAGGGTCCCTTTGGGAAAGTTGCCCATCCTGACCATGCGGGTTGACTGTAATGTGAACCAATGGTCGACTTGAGGATGAACACGGGCCCGACAATCGTTTGTCACACGAACTTCGGAAAGGGCGCCTAAATATATGATATTTTGGTTGTAAATGGTAACTTTCTGCATCTTTGACACGTCGCGTTTGTCCGGAAGACATGGGTAGATTAGCGGTGCGCAAAAGGGGGTAGGGGAAGGGGGGAAGACGCGCTCAGTGAAGACTGCTGCGAGGCTCTCTCTCTGCGCGAAGAGCGCCCTGACGGCCCCGAGGGCAGCGCGCGGGATGCACGCCTTCGTGCGCCCCCTGGGGGTGGGGGGGGGGCAGGGATGCGCGGCGGGGCTGTGCTTCGCTCCCGAGCAGGCGCGGGCGGGCCGGGGGGAGAGAGGATCAGGGGAAGAAAAGGTGCCCATA
>CAUYUJ010014208.1:257500-281198 GCA_963575745.1 Prorocentrum cordatum
GTCTGCGGTGGCGGGTGCGTCGGCGGCGGCGGCGCATCAGGGGGCGCCGTCGGCGGCGGCGGCGGGGGGCCCATGATGGCCGCGGCCTCTGGCGGGGCTCCAGCTGGCGGTGGTGGCGGGTCCTCGCTGCCGCGGGCCCCGCTTGCTGGTGGGGCGCTGGCGTTGCGAACGGGGGTGGCACGCGGGGCGCCCCCTGTGCCACCCCCGCCGCCCGAGAGGCTGCCCTCCTTCAGGTTGTGGCGGCGCTCGTAGCGCGCCAACTCCCTGTGCGCCATCTCCAGGCGCTCCCTCTTGGCTTTGTTCCGCGCCTTCTTGCTGTAGCCCGCCCATTCAGGGTCGTTCAGTCCCCAGGCGACCTGCGCGTAGAGGTCGGTCCACTTGAACGTGGGCAAGCTCTCCCAGGTGAGCCCCTCCATCAGCACATGGTGGCCCTCCCACTGTGCCTGGTGTGGAGCATTGCGCTTGAAGACGGTGCCAACCGCCGGCGGCTCAACCTTGGGCAGGCACCTCAAGAGGCCACCGCGTTGACCACTGAGATCCCCTCCTTCTTGAGCTTGTCGTAGCGCAGCAGTGCCTTCAGGTCGCGGATGTCCTCCTCGGGATGCTCCGCGTGCATGTAGTACGCGTGTGGCGGATCCGACTCCTCCTCTATGAACTCGATGCAGACTCCATAGGAGGTCGAGTAGCGCTCACCGCAGTGGCAGTACCAGCGCTGGCCCGTCTCTCCCGCTGCCCCCTGGGCGCATGAGAGCAGCTGTGACCAGCGATCCGAGCGGATCACCGAGCAGCATCCCCTGGGATTATCCCAGGTCTTGTTGGCCGCGCACTTGTAGTACATGTTGAACGTGAAGCCCTTGCCACGGTAGAACTGGTCCGTGTAGTCGCCCATGCGGCGGTAGGCCTCCTGCGCCGCGGTGTTGCCCTGGCACTCCTCCTTCCAGGCACGTTTGTGTCCCAGGTGGGCATCTGCGATCCCCGAGGCTTCCAGGAGACCCCTCTTCAGCCTTCCCACATCCACCTCCGCCTCCTCGTTCAGCGCGTCGAGCCACTTCTGGACTCCGTCCTGCGCCTCGGTGCCCCTCACCATGTCCTCCTTCTTTTCCAGGATGGGCCCCAGGCCGCCCAGCATGTGGGCGCGCATGGCCTCGAATTTGAGGACGCCATAGGCCCGCGCCATGCGCTTCAGCGACTTCTTGGATAGGCCGAGCCGCAGCAAGGGCTCGATGTCCGTTACCTCCTTCACGGTCTGGACCTCGGTCAGCTGGAGCCCCTGGTCCTCCGCGTCCACGTCGGGCTGAGGGTCGTTCTCCTCATCGCTGGGGGGTTCTTCCTCGAGGGGCGGGGGTGGCGCGCGGGGCGGCCCTGGCACCGCCCCCGCCTCCCTCGCCATCGGGCGGCCCACTTCCCTCGCCACTTCTTCCGTGGCTGGGGGGGCGCCTGTGCTCTCGGGGTCGATGCCCACCCCCGCGCCCTCCGTTGACCTCCGCAGGGCAAGCAAGCCTTCCCCTGAGAGCGCGAACCCCACCAGGACGTCCATGCCCTCCTTGATGTAGTCGAAGCTCGCACGGAACTTCGCCACCCGCTTGGCGGCGTGGTCAATTGAGCCTGGGCCCTTGTTCGCGTGCGCAGCGCGCGTCGCGGCCTCGTGCTCGGAGATGCCCTGCGTCGTTGCCACGCAGTTCGAGCACATGTACAGCTTGTGCTGCCCCTCTTTACCCCTCCTCAGATCGGGGTATTTCTTGTTGTGCTCTTTGGCTTCCGCGTAGCGGCGCATCTCCGCGCAACTGAGCTCGTCCACGTACTCCACCGCCATGATCTTCCAGTCGTCCAGCGCCGTGCACCTCCGACACCAGCCCAGGCGTTGCGGCGGGACCCAGTGCGCGCCCATGCAGTGGACGTAGCCCGCCTCAGCGTAGTCCTCCTCCGTCGTCATCTCTACGTCTTCGAGCGCGGCTGGTGCGCCGTCGCTCGGCTGGGGGGCCTGGCCGTAGACGGCTTTGTTGCTGCGTCGGCGGTGGCGCTTGCCTCCACGGCCGCTGAGGGCTCCCGTGGTCGCAGCGCTCGGGGCCTCGCTGGCGGCCCCGTCGTCCACGGCGCGTTCCACGTCTGCCTCGCTGCGCGTCCCACGGCCGCCACGGCCGCCCACAGCGTGCTCCCCCAGCTGAAGGTTGTGGAGCGCGAGTGTGAGCGCGTCCAGTCCGCGCCGCTGCTCTGTGGTGAAGTCGGCATACGTGGCTGCCGCCGCCAGGGCGGCTGATGTCACTGGCACCACCGCCGATGCAGGCATCGCCGAGGCGCCATCGGAGGCGGCGGCGCTGGGGGCGGCCCCCGTGCCGCCGCCTCCATCGGCGTCCTCGGCGGGGGTAGCTGATCCCGTGTGCACCGTAGGTGCCGTCCGAAAGGTCGCCGCCTCGGACACCATGTCGTACTCCTCGCCTTCGCTCTCCGACAAGCTTACCTGCTGGGCAGGGCGCTGCATCGGTCTTGCTTTGGAGGTTGGTGCCTCCCCCGCGGCGCGCGTCTTTGCGGGCCGCGGCATCGGCGCAAACTTCGAGAACTTAGGCGCCATCACTTGGTCGGGTGGATGACACGAGAGGTGTAGCTCGAGAGAATGTGCGAGGCAGTCACTCACGAGCCAAACAACTGACGGTGGGGGGGGGGGGGGGGAGCTGTACACCGAGCCAAAACGGGGCGGCCAACTGCCAGGGCGGGACAAAGGTGACACAGGAAGACGGTGGGCTGAAGCCAACGGTTCCAGATGCGTGGGGCCCGTGCATTATGGTGGCGGAAAACGGCCTGGCCCCCGTTCGGGGCCCTGGGCGGGCAGGAGAGGGGGGAGGGGGGCGAGGAAACCACGTCGCGGGCGGGCGATTAAGCGGGCGGCGGGCAGCCGACGGCCCCAGGACCCGCGGGGAGGCCCCGATCTTCAACGCCTCTTGACGCCTCTTTAGCCAGCGGCCTACTTGCTGCCTGCTTCTGCTGCTGCTTCACTCACGGCGTGGCGTCGGCGGTTCTGGCGCTAGTACTGCTACTACCCCTCCTCCTCCTACTACGACTACTACCTATTACCTGCTACCTATTACCTACTACCTACTACCTACTACCTACCTACCTACCTACCTACCTACCTACCTACCTACCTACCTACCTACCTACCTACCTACCTACTACTACTACTACTACTACTACTACTACTACTACTACTACTACCTACTACCTACTACCTACTACCTACTACCTACTACCTACTACCTGCCTACTACTACCTACTACTACCTACTACTACTACATACTACTACTTCTACTGCTACTTCTACTACTACTACTACTACTACTACTACTACTACTACTACGACTACGACTACGACGACGACTGCTACTACTACTACTACTACGACTACTACTACGGCGACTACTACTACTACTGCTACTACTACTTCTGCTACCGCTACTGCTACTACTACTACTACTACTACTACTACTGCTGCTGCTACTACTACTACTACTGCTACTGCTACTGCTACTGCTACTACTACTACTACCTACTACCTACTACTACTACTACTACTACTACTACTACTACTACTACTACTACTGCTACTGCTACTGCTACTGCTACTGCTACTGCTACTACTACTACTAATCTTACCGCTACGGCTACAACTACGACGGTGAGGAGAAGGAGGAGGACGGCGTTTACCGCTCCTACTAGAGGCTCCAAGTCCTAGGTAGGGTCGCACTGGGATAATTTGAGCTTTGATTAACCTTCGTTTGAGCTTTGTTTGAGCGTTGTTGGTGCTTTGCTAGAGATTTGTTTGAGCTTTGTTTCAGCTATGTTTGAGCTTTGTCTGAGCTTCGTGGGAGCTTTGTTTGTGCTCTTTGAATGTTGCTTGAGCTTTGTTTTAGCTTGCGACGACGATGGGAACAGCGATGGCGATGGCGACGGGTGGGACATTAAGTGCAATCTTCACACGGTGAGGGGACACAATTTGTGGACAATGGAACGCCGTTCGGGCGGGGGGGACATTACATGCACTGTTCACCCAGTGATAGGGCGTTCAGTCGGGCGGGCTGGCGGGACATTAAATGCAACCTTCACTCTGTGATGGGAGACGGTTGGGGGAAGATCTATCACAAACACCGACGACACTGATCGGGTGGGCGGGATATTAGATGAAACTTTCACTCAGAGATGAGGCATCACCATCATCATGACCATAGTCACCACCACCATCATCATCACCAATATCACGACCAACATTATCATCATTATCATCAACATCATGACCATTATTATCTTCTTCCTCTTCTCCATCATCATCATCATCACCATCATCATCATCACCACCACCACCGCCATCACCATCGCCATCACCATCACCATCATCATCACCGCCGTCATCATCATCACCATCATCATCATCAGCGTCATCATCAGCGTCATCATCATCAGCATCATAATCATGATCCTCATCATGATCATCGCCATCACCATCACCATCACAATCACCATCGCCATCGCCATCACTATCACTATCACCATCGCCACCATCAGCATCATCATCATAACCATCAGCGCCATCATCATCAACAACATCATCATCACCAACATCATCATCATCGTCATCATCATCATCAACATCATCTTCATCATCACCGGTAATTTTATCATCAGCACCATCATCACCATTACCATCAACCATCACCACCACCAGCACGATCATCATCCTCATCCTCATCCTCATCCTCGTCATCATCACCATCATCATCGTTATCGTCACCATCACCATCATCCCCATCATCCTTATACTCCTCATCACGGCTCTCTCAAACCTGGAAACACGTAATGACACCCGCGACGACCTCCCGTGCCTCCTTCGAGTAATCGCCGCCGGAAACGTTGGGCTGGCACCGTGGCGGGCATTGCCGCAAGCAACTGCACAGATCGGCGATTGGCCCCCGATATCAGAACCGCTCGGTCCCGGGCGGGGTGGGCTATCGGGCCCTTCTCGGCGACGAATGGGCGACTGAGGGTCGATGCATACTCCCTTGAACCTATCACCCCCCCAACGTTGACCTTGAATAACCGAGACCGCCAATCCCAGGTGCGACAGAAGTGGCCTCCCAGATGGGGTCCGAGCGGGTGGGGTCGGAGCGTCGGGCCGCATCGCCGCTGCATTGCCGATGCATCGGCGACGTCGGCGATGCATCGGCGACGTCGGCGTGGAGAAAACCGGGCTTCACATCGAGCCGCATCGCCGAAGCATCGGCGATGCGGCGCGACCCTCCGACCCCATCCACTCGGACCCCTGTGGGAGACTCAGGACTCCCGCACGCCGACCTCCAAGGATGGGAAAGCACACGAGCCCCAGCCAGGCTCGACAGTGTGGTGCTTGCCCTCAATGGAATCAGCGCCACTCGGGCGGGTATTACGGTCCCTTTAAATTTAGGTCCCCTGTCGTCACCTCCTTCTAGGTCACGCCCCCACTGAACACTCGCCCGAGCTACAGTAGGGGCTCGACCACAAGGAACCTTCCACAAGAAACCCAACCCTGAGACCTCAGGATGTCCATCACTTTTTGGTGCGGGAGCGTCGAGCCTTCCAGAGCAAAATCATCCAACCCCAAGAAACCCATGGCACCCTGGAGGCACGCAAGGTGTTTCTTGGCACGGGCCTCCACTGTACATCGTCCTTGCCCCCACCGGGGCAACCATGGCCCCACGGACCGGCCTACCCCCACCCCCCCCCGGGGGTGAGAACGGGTGCCGCCTCCCTCGGGAACTCGCCAAGGCACAGACCCCAAACCTGGAGGGGGCACAGTCAGCCTGCATCGCAAGGATGCGCGATGAAGGATGCAAGGGCCTTGGACGCCCATGTCGAATCTCTCCGAGCGGGGCGCGACCAACGAGGGTGTCGGATGGACCGAGGAAGCAAGGATGCAAATGTACCCTTGAGAAGGTTGCGCATCCTTGCTACGCGGGATGACTGCACCTGGGGAGAGCTGACCTGCCCCGTGAAGAGCCACACTACAAGCCTCCTCCTCCTCCTCCTCCTCCTCCTCCTCCCGCTCTTTCTCGGCGGCGAGCGAGGGGGGTAAGTGAGAAGGAGAAGGCCTTCTCAGAAGGCGGCGGGGCTCCTCAGAAACCCTCGTGGCTTCTGAGAGGTTTTCTGTCTTCGGGGACAGCTTAGAACACTTATCAGAAGGCCAGGACTTCCCAGCCTTCTGAGAGGGTCTACTCCTTCTCACTTCCCCCCTGGGCTCGCCGCCGACTTTCGCAACCCGGTTCTCTTTCCCCCTCCTCCCTCCTTCCGCCCGACGGCTGATTCGTATCGTGACGACCTCGGCATTTGTCTGACACCGCGTGGATCGATCAGCCTTGAACGATCGGCGGCTTTTTCGATCGCAAGATCGTTCCATACTGGCCGATTCTTGGCCACTGGCAGCATTCAATCTTGAAAGCTTGCGGCGGAGTAGCCGCCGCGTGGACACGACACGAACCTACCGTATCTTGGGGCGCCACTGTCGTCTGGGCACTGGCGATGTCGCCCCCCTGGGTGCCTCGGTGCGTCGGCGCTGCTCTTCAGCGCGTTCTGGCGGATGCTTTTGCAGAGCGGCGAATCAAAGGAGCAGGAGGAGGATGAAGATGAGGAGGAATAGAGGGGGGGAGGAGGAGGAGGAGGAGGAGGAGGAGGAGGAGGACGAGGAGGAGGAAGAAGAGGAGGACTAGGCGGAAAAAGAGAGGAGGAGGAAGAAGAGGCAAAACATGGGAGGGAACGCGACGACGCGGAAGTAGAGGGAGATGAATTGGAATGGTGGCGTGATGACTTGGATATGGTATACGTGCGTGTATACATATACATATATATATATGTGTATATATATATATATATGTGAACCATCGCGCGCGCTTATGTTCTAGCGCAGGCAGGGGGGTCGCTGGATGGACAACGCTGACATGCACAAATGCGTTCCATAGTCATGACCATCTTCACTCTCATCCGCATTCCCATTCTCACCCTCATACTCGTCCCCATCATCCTAACCATCGTCATCATACTAGTCACCATGATCCTAATCACACATCAACAACATCATGGGACAAATCCTTGGCCCAGTGCTGCTAGCCATGCCGTCAAGTCAAGCTCGCATGTCATCATCATGCTCATCTTCATCCCTGTCCGAATAAGAGTAATCATCATGCTCATCCGCATTCTCATCCGAAACATCGTTTTCGTTCTCACTCCCATCACAAACATCAGCGCCGCGACACTAATCGTGCACATCCTCACTGCGACCGTTTAGTCCATCATCATCAACACCACCGTAACCGCCACTACCACCAGCGCCATCAGTACCACCATCAGCAGGACTATCATCATCTTCACCATCACCACCGCCACCATCACCATCACCATCGACGTCGCCATCGCCATCACCACCACCAGTGCCATCACCGCCATCACGATCACCATCGCCATCATCATCATCATCATCATCCTCATCCCCATCATCATCAACATCAATATCATCATCACCCTCACCAGAATAAACATCAACATCGCCATCGTCGGCCCGATGTGCCTGGAGAAACTTCCTAGACTATCTGGCCGACTGTGCGCCTCGGGGAGCCACTTGGAGGCGTTTGGGGGGGTTGGGGAGGGGCGGAGTCCTGGGATTTGTTTGACAGCTCTCTCGGGGCAATCTTCTGTCGTTTCGGGGCCCCCTTCGGACAGGTGCGACAATTTCCTTGAATTCGGCGCGCGCTATTTTTCAGCGAGCCGCATCACTTGACGAGGCGGTCTCCCTGGCGGCGGTCGAGGTCCCGCGCTCTGGACGGCGGCTCGCGGCGCGGGCCGTCGACGTCACAAGCGCTATTGATCTTCGCCGCGCCGGCCTTCGGACGGGCGCGGTGCGCCTCCGGGGTCTCCTCCCGGCACCGCTTCGGGGGCGTTTTCGCGAGCCTGTCCCGCATCCGCGACGCCGCGGCCTCGTGGGGGGTGGCCTCGTGGAGCTGGCCAGGCCGCGCAGAAGCGTCCACAGGGCCGCGAATGCCCTCAGGTCGTGGCGCCTCAACGCCTCGCGGTATTCCTGCGTGATTGCCCCTGGGCCAGGGTTGCAGCAGCCGTTCCCGCGGTCCGTGAAGAGCCCGCGAGGCCGCCGGCCGCCCCTGGGGAAACGTGGATTCAGAGCAGCCCGCGCAAAGGCCGCCAAGATCTCGGCCCCCGGCGGGGTCTCCCCACAGGCAGCGGCCCAGTGTGGAGCTTCCCGCGCGCGAGGGCCGGGGCCCGCCGCGCCCGCGACGCGTCGGAGCTGTTCAACTTAAGACCCTTTCGCGCAAGCGCCATGTCTTGCGCCGTCCTCCGAGTTCGAGGGAGGGCGGAGTTGCAGAGGTCACGCCTAGCGAGACTGTCGTTGCGCCGCTGCGGCTTGCGCGACGGAGACATCGCGTGCTTCGCGAAATCCCGCCGCCTCCGTCTGGGCACTTCGTTGCGTCCAGCGCGTTCCGCGACGGGCGCGGCCTGTTGCCCCACGAGTCGTCTGCCCCTCCGTCGAAGCAAACCTCCTGGAATACAGCGTCACCTGCCCTCTCGTTCACGGGCTGCTCCGCGTCGGGGTTCGAGGTGGCCGTCGGGCGCGCGGCCGCGATGTCGTCGTGCGCGGGCTCATCGCCTTGCTTCTTCAGACGACTCGCCGCCGCCGCTATGGCGGTCTGCTTCGGGCCCCGCAGGGCGCGTTTCTGGCCGCGGACCCCCCCGTCGGCCAGTTTCCCAAGGTGCCGCTCGGGGTCGGCATCCACGCGCTCGAAAAACTCATTGATGGGCTGCGTTCTAGGATGGTCGCGGGAGGGTTTCCCTGTCGTCGTCTTCATCGCGCGGCTGGCCACGAAGGACATCTCGCCGTAAGCGCTCTCCCCTCCTCGTGACGCACCTCGCGGAGCGCCCGCGCCCGCGCTTGCTCGCGGCCGCAGAGGCCCCCTTCTTTGCCCGCGAACCGCGCCCTGCTCAGCGCTGCCTGTTCCGACGTGTCGCGAGGCCGGGGTGCGCCCGGCGCCGCGCGCGAAAGGAGCAGTGCCAGGGGGGGGCCAGGGGAGGCAAGGCCGAGGAAGCGGAATGACATGGGCAAAACTCATGGACGCGTGGCCACACGTACACAGACTGGCTCATGCAAGGACGCAATCGTTCCCATATCCACTCGCGCCCCGAACCGTTTCTACTCGACCGCTGACGGTTAGACTCACGACTGTATATGCTCACACCCACGCAGCTTCTTCACGTTCAGGCCACGCAAATGCACGGACGCACTCGTGCTCAGATGCGCCCGTGATCAGACGCGCGCTCATTCATATTCACTCCCCCCAGGCTCACTCACGCCCAGACCTATGCATAACCAGGCCCACTCGTATCCAGACTCGTTCGCGTTCAGACCCAGCCCGCTCGCCTCGCGCTGGGGCTCGCTCGCGCCGAATCACTCGGACCCCTCCCAGGGTGGGAAACGCAGAGGGCGCGCGCGAAACTCTATATGGACGCCCAACCTCTGGGGAGCCTGGCGCCTGCCCTTGCCGCCTAGGCCGTGTCGCTGGCGATCCCGAGTTGCTGAAGGCCCCGCCCCTTGGCGCGTCTACGGCGGTTCCTCGCTGGAGAAAGAAACGCAGTATCAAACGTCCAGCATGTGCTGCGCTGCTGCGCCGCATGGGTGCGCTCTTTTTGGGGCAAAAGGGGGGGGGTCCTCGGGAATTCATGAAATGTCGTCGTACTTGCGACGTCGGAAACATCGCGGAGCCATCGTGGAAACACGCAGGAGCCGAGCGAATTCATATGGTTTCGCCATACTTGCGACGTCGGAGCCATCGTGGAGCCCATCGTGGAAACGCGCAGGAGCCCGGTGAATTTAGATGGTTTCGTCATACTTGCGACGTCGGAAACATCGTGGAAGCACGCAGGAGCCTAGTGAATTCATAAAATTTCGTTACACTTGCGGCGTCGGAACCATCGTGGAACCACGCAGGAACCTTGCGAAAAACACGGTTTCGTCACACTTGCGGCGCCGCAGCCATGGTGGAACCATTTTGGAACCAAGCAAGAACCCTGTGAATTCATATGGTTTCGTCATACTTGCGACGTCGGAACCATCGTGGAAGCACGCAGGAGCCTAGTGAATTCATAAAATTTCGTTACACTTGCGGCGTCGGAACCATCGTGGAACCACGCAGGAACCTTGCGAAAAACACGGTTTCGTCACACTTGCGGCGCCGCAGCCATGGTGGAACCATTTTGGAACCAAGCAAGAACCCTGTGAATTCATATGGTTTCGTCATACTTGCGACGTCGGAACCATCGTGGAACCAAGCAGGAACCCTCTGCATTCATGAGGTTTCGTCGCACTGGCGACGTCGGAACCATCGTGGAACCACGCAAGAACCCGGTGAATTCATACTGATTGATGAACTGCCAACCTCTCGGAACCATCGTGGAACCAAGCAAGAACTCTTTGAATTCATAAAGTTTCGTCACACTTGCGACGTCGGAGCGATCGTGGAACCACGCAGGAACCGGGTGAATTCATGATGGTTCGTGAACGTTCAACCTCTCGGAGCCGTCGTGGAACCATGCTGGAACCACCGCGATCGGGCGCGGACCCTATCGAATGACGCGGATCGGCGAGCGCGGGCTCGCCGCCCCTGCTCCATTATAAAGATGATTATGTAATAGTTCTCATTTACTAATTAAGGGTGGTGCGTGGCGTGTCTGCGCTCCTGCGCACTGGAACAGAGGGGGGCCTTTAATTCGTATTATAAAATGGGCCGCTGGGCCCCGAATCCCCCCCCCCTGGCCCGCGCCTGGGCCCCCTCTCTGAGCTCGGGGCCCGCCCGCCGCCGCCCGCCGCGAGGGCGGGCGCCCCCCCCCCCCCCCCTTCGCGCCGTCGCATAGTTCGTCCGACGAAACTGCGCCGACGCAGCCAGTCCCTGGGCCGCTCCCGGAGCGCTTGGTCGGCATCCCGACACGAATCCAGGCGCGGCGGCGCGGGCCGCCCAGGGCGAGCGGCGGAATAATCATGTGACGTCGCGTCGTGGCCTGAGTTGCCCGCGAGCCCGGCGACCCCCCGCTTTGCCTGACCTGCCCCCCGGCCCTGACCCCCTCCCCCCAACGTGCTCGCCCCCTCTCCAGAAACCAAACTCACGGAAACAATTCGCGCCTGTCGGTTGGGCCGTCTGGAGGGCATCTGGAGGCCTGAGAGGTCAGCCCATCGAAAGCGAAACGGCGATTGGCACTTGAACGATTTGGGCGCCCAGATGGATTCTTGGAAGCCTCTTGAGGGCATCTTTTTTCTTGATCTCCACGCCGAGGTCTCCTCCAGAACGGCGCGGCAGGCGTCGCGCCAAACGCGCGCCAGTCACCGGGCGACGCGCCAAATGCGCGTCGACCAGGCAAACGCAAGCAAGGTAGAGACGTCAAACGCCCTAAATACCAGTCGGCGCGCCAAACGCGTGCCAACAAACCTCCCTTTTGTGGTTTGCATTGAATTTACAATGACGGGCCAATCCTCGCCGAGAGTTTCTGTGCTACCAAGAAAATCTACGTGGGCCGGCTGTTGGGGCCCGCGCTCTGCTACTATTAGGCAGTATCCTCACGCGACCAGATCGCTCAGCATGTGTAGTAATGCCTGGTTCCAAACGTCTGGAAGTCCTGGTAAACGCCCGTGCGAACAATCATTTTTGGTTGCCTTGCCGGGTGAATCATTTGAGGAATTACCAGGATGAGCATCTGCTCGCCCCCAGCTCATAGCGGTGACATCGAAAATGCGAACGCTGAACCTCCAGTCTGGATTGTTGGCAATGGAACGCAACATCGAATTTACTGCTTCGATGTCCGAGAAAGACGCAGACCCTAAATCGGCGTACTCACTAATGTTATTCACTGGCCCCGTCTGTCCGTTACAACTGCCCTGCGAATCCCAATCACCATGAAAGAAATGCCCGGGGCTATAGGTTTGCAAAATAACGTCTCCTGTGAATGCTATCTTCTGCAATTCGCGAAACGCATGTTCAATAGCAGTGGTGAATGCCTCAATATTGATGCGTCCGCCTGTGTCTTCGAGAGTCCTGTCTCTATGGTGATACGTGTTGCCACGATCCGCAAAATGGTGTCCACCACCGAGAATCAGGATAGAGCTGTTCTGTATGTGGTGCAGTAGCTTGCCAAACTTAGTAATTCTGGCAGAAATTTCGTTAAGCTCCACAGCGCAAGCGCCCCGTCCCAAACTATCGTGATCGCGCTCAGTGAGAAATTGATCTCTTGCTGTCGACTTCATAGGTGTACAGACGTGTCCAACATACTGGTCAAAGTCAAACTGTATGTTATCAACCACTGGCATTAACATGCGCAATGATTCGTATGTGTTGCGAACTAGCGAATCACCGACCAGGAATATGGGGCGCCGAGAAACGATGCGCTGCATTTTGCTTGCGTTAAAAAGTGGTGGCTCACAGTCGTCTGGAACCCATGTGTATTTAGTGATATCATCTGACTTGCTGCGGGGACATTTGAATTCTCCGTCGACATGCGATATGTCATACAATGGCGGCTTCGCTGACATCTGCCATCCCCCTTTCGTTAAATCGCATGGCTTTTTTCCCATTCGCCTCCAAGTTCAAGCTCAAAACTCATATATCGCACAAGCTTAAAACAAGTTTTGAGTACACCATCGGATTTGACCTCCTTGATAGCATTGCCGATGCTGGTACTGACCTATTCCTTACGTACGAAAGGCTGATGGTTGATACTGGCTTAACGGCGTGGGCAAACACGGCTTGAGCCAAAACATCTACGGAAGCCTCCTGAGGGCATTTTGGGGGCCTCTCGGGGGCTTCTTGATGCTGCCATGAGGCCTCGGGGAGGCTTCGCAGGCTGTCTCGAGGCACTCCTGGCCTGCCCCGCGCATTCGGAAGCTGTCTGGCTGGACTCTTCAAGATCGCTGTGGTCGTTTTGGGAGGCTCTTGACGGCTCCTGTAACCGTTTTGGTGGCCTCTGGAGCTCCGCTTGAGACACTCTCGGGCAAGTTGGGGGCCCTCAAACTTCCTCAGTGGTGGCCGCTGGATTGAGGAGATAGAGTCAGAAACATCATTTTTGTCATGATGACGATCGTCAACATCATCGCTACCGTCAACATCATCATCAGCATTCGTACCCTCAATGACGGGCCAATCCTCGCCGAGAGTTTCTGTGCTGCCAAGAAAATCTACGTGGACCGGCTGTTGGGGCCCGCGCTCTGCCACTATTAGGCAATATCCTCGCGCGACCAGATCGCTCAGCATGTGTAGTAATGCCTGGTTCCAAACGTCTGGAAGTCCTGGAAAACACCAGTGCGAGCAATCATTTTTGGTTGCCTTGCCGGGTGCCCCCAGCTCATAGCGGTGATATCGAAAATGCGAACGCCGAACCTCCAGTCTGGATTGTTGACAATGGAACGCAACATCGAATTTGCTGCTTCGATGTCCGAGAAAGACGCAGATCCTAAATCGGCGTACTCACTAATGTTTTTCACTGGCCCCGTCTGTCCGTTACAACTGCTCGGCGAATCCCAATCACCATGGAAGAAATGCCCCGGGCTATAGGTTTGCAAAATAACGTCTCTTGTGAATGCTATCTTCTGTAACTCGCGAAACGCATGTTCAATAACAATGGTGAATGCCTCAATATTGACGCGTCCGCCCGTGTCTTCGAGAGTCCTGTCTCTATGGTGATACGTGTTGCCACGATCCGCAAAATGGTATCCACCACCGAGAATCAGGATAGAGCCGTTCTGTATGTGGTGCGGTAACTTGCCAAACTTAGTAATTCTGGCAGAAATTTCGTTAAGCTTCACAGCGCAAGCACCCCGTCCCAAACTATCGTGATCGCGCTCAGTGAGAAATTGATCTCTTGCTGTCGACTTAATAGATGTACACATGTGTCCAAAATACTGGTCAACATCAAAATGTATGTTATCAACCACTGGCATTACATGCGCAATGATTCGTATGTGTTGCGAACTAGCGAATCACCGACGAGGAATATGGGGCGCCGAGAAACGATGCGCTGCATTTTGCTTGCGTTAAAAGTGGTAGCTCACAGTCGTCTGGAACCCATGCGTATTTAGTAATATCATCTGACTTGCTGCGGGGGCATTTGAATTCTCCGTCGACATGCGATCTGTCATACAATGGCGGCTTCGCTGACATCTGCCATCTCCCTTTCGTTAAATCGAATGGCTTTTTCCACGTTCGCCTCGGGGAGGCTTCGCAGGCTGTCTCGAGGCACTCCTGGCCCGCCCCGCACATTCGGAAGCTGTCAGGCTGGACTCTTCAAGATCGCTGTGGTCGTTTTGGGAGGCTCTTGACGTCTCCTGTAACCGTTTTGGTGGCCTCTAGAGCTCCGCTTGAGACGCTCTCGGGCGAGTTGGGGGCCCTCAAACTTCCTCAATGGCGGCCGCTGGATTGAGGAGATAGAGTCAGAAACATCATTTTTGTCATGATGACGATCGTCACCATCATCGCTACCGTCACCATCATCATCAGCATCGCCACCATCACCATCTTCATGGTCGACGTCGTCCGCAACATCAACATCATGGCGTCAATTTTGCCAACGGTCGCGCGCCAAAGTAATGCGTGTGTGCGTTGGCGCGAGCGTCAAATTTCACCCCGCCAACCACTCCGTGTTACCGCTTAGGACCAGGCCCATGACGGGCCGCGCCTCTGGGAACTTTTTTTGGCCCGGACAGAACGCCTGGGCGACGCGACCCGAAGGGGGGTGCCCAAGGTGCCTGCGTGAAGTCACATGCAGTTGGACCTCGCAACGCGAACGGCGGCGCGGACCCGCCCCAGGCGTTGCCCGCGCCGCCGTTGCGAGGCGCCTCGAGATGCCACCCCGAGACACGGCCGCCGGCGCCGCCCCCACTTGGCCGCCGGCCTCAAGCAGCGGGGGCCCCGCTGCCCAAGGACTGTAGTTCCCGCGCCCCCCACGTCGGAGGACTCCTTTCGAGTGGCCCCATCGGGCCTCTCAGGGATGGTGCGGCGGGCCCGCGCCTGCCATGGCTGGCCAACCACAAGGCGAAAGTCCCTCCCGCAGCCCCGTCGAGCTGCGGTGGCGATCGGGCTGCCAACCCGCCTGTTTTCCTGTGGCGCCACGAGGGCACCCAGCGGCGCAGGTGCCCGCGCCTCTGGGAACTAGCAAGCGCCGCCGAGATGGGCCCGTCAGCCATTGATCCGCGTCTACCACGTCGGGCCACGAAGTGGCCGCGCAACGCAGGGGTGCCCGCCGCGTCGGGCCACGAAGGGGCCGCGCAACGCAGGGGCCGCGATGGGCCCATGGAAAACAACCCAAAAGGGCCATGCAGCATGGCGGGCCACGGGGCGCTTTCCTGCCAGCTGCAAGGGTGGGTACATCGGCCTCTAACTCGGCCCAGGGCCAGCGCGGCCCCATAGGGCCAGGTCTCAGAGACCATCGCCTCCACGCTTCCTGCGGGGGAGACCTGGGAGATACTCGCAGCGGGACGGGTGGCGGTCGCGCCCGCGTCCAAGGCCGAGACGGCAGGAGATGGCTGGGGGCAGCTTGCGGGTCAGGCCTCTGGGCCAAGACAGCTGCGGAAGAAACCGTCGAGCTCCCTTAAACGTTTCCCGCCGCACTCCCGTGCAGCGTGGTAAACCATGGTGGGCCACGGAGCGCTTTCCTGCCATTGACAGGGGTGGGGGACTCGGCCTCCAGTCTGAGTCGGGGCCAGCGCGGCCCCATAGGGCCTGGTTGCAGATACTATCGCCTCCACGCTCCACCATGCCCTTTTCTGGCTAGCAGGCCGCGCGCGGTGCGCTGGAGGCAGCCGCCGCGCTGGGCTCCACTGGCCATGCTGCGCACGGGGTACCCTCGGGCAACGAGAAAATGCACCTCCGCCCTGGCTAACTTGCCGCTTTGACAACGACGCCCTCGAACGTATGGATTGCACCCCATTCTTTTGGCGTGAAGGTGGCTTCCTGAAGCTTCGCGAGGGCGTCGGTGATGTAGATGCGGGCCGTTTTGATTCTGACCCAGCGCCCTCTCAGAGCAGTGCCATTGATGTCCGCCTTCATACGATTATGGTGTGTGGCTCCACCTCGACGTAAGTTGCGCGGCTTAAAGCCGTGCGCTGACGGCCCGACGACAGCCGTGTAACACCTTTCGGGATTTAGGGGGCGTTTGGAAAACCGCAGGGCCCCCTTGGAGGAGCTGCTGGAGGACCCGGGGGGGCCGCCGCACCAAGGTAGCATCATCGACGCTGACCATCTCATGCTGACCTAACCTTTGATCAGACTTAGTGGGGCGAAGATTGATGAGGGCACTTTTTCCCGTCCGGGCGATCGTGCCGTCGCGCTCCCAAATCGCCAAGACCTTGCCCGTTTACTGCGCGCAATGAAAGGCGACTGCAACGGCGAGAGCGGAACGCGTGTGCCCCACGTCGTACGGTGCGCCTACGATCGCCAGCGTCACCGCTTGAATCAGCGGCGGTACCCGCTCTGGCAATTCAAATTGGTCCCGGGCCGCTTTCCAGCGCCACGCCGACGGCAAGTGTTGCCTGGCGCCTGGAACGAAGTGTTGCACCGCTGCGAGTGTAGGCTGCCCAGCCCTTCGGCTCACCCTCTCCCCAGAGGTGCTCCACATATTCTGCGCGCAGCTGAACCAGAATATCTAAATTCATGACGCTCGGCCGAGACGTTCGACCATGCGCCCCGCCCGTTCAAGGCATCTTGCGGCCATCGCACGCTTCGTGAAGACATTGTCGCTTAGCCTGCCCATTGCCGCTCGTGCCGCCTGCCTCGCCCTTTTCGCGCCCTCGGCGCCGCTAGACCTCAACCTCTTAGCGCCCATGGCGCTCTGCTCGGCGCGTCGGCGGGACTGTCCGCCGCGTGAACGTATGTGAAGAAGGGTGCGCAGAAGGTCGCAAGGCAAAGGGCATCGAAGTGACATGGGGCGGCATTCAGGCGACGTGATGACTGGCGGCCCTTCGCAGCGACCGGGCCGAGGGCTCGGAAGTGGCGCGTCCTCCACCTCGGCGTTCTCTGGACCATCTGCAGCTCCAGCTCGTTGACGTGGCGCGAGCGATGGAACCGCATCGCCACTGCGTGCTTGCAGCACCAGCAGCGTTGGTTGACGCTGATCCTCGGCCGGGCAGTGTACCGAAAGGGCAGCCCAACGTCCAACCTCGCATCGCTGTCGCGATGGTCTGCCCGACGATACATTTCGAAGATGAGGCTGTGCGTGGGCTCCTGCGAACTCTGCTCGTTCGGAGACTGCGCCTCGGCACTGAACCTCTGCGTAACGGGCAACTTCCGATCCAGCCGCTGCCGGTCCAGCGCGTGAGCCTTGCGCCTCGCCGCGTACTTGCAGAAGGTGGCCTGGGCCACCGACGGCGTCGGTGGGCACTCCAGGAGCCCGGCGTCGTACGAGCCCTGACCAGCCAGCCGCGCCGTCGCTCCCGCGTGGAACGCGTTCCCCAGCTGTGAGCCACGCTCATCCTCGAGCTGAAGACGCTCACAGGGCTTCATATTGTGCAAGTCCCTCTTGCCAGCGGGCGTGTGCCCTTGTCAGTGACCCATGGGGATCTCCCGCTCACGCTGCGGGGGCCGGCGGACCTCGCCCGCCGATGCGGAACTGCGCCTGGTACTGGTTGATAAAACTCCAGATCTTCTTTATTTGGGCTGGAAGCCTCCTCCACCCCCCTTCCCCTCCTCCCTCGCCCTCTCCCCCCTCCAAGCCGCGCCCTCGTCCAGTTGGATATATGTTTCCCCCCATCTCCTCGGTCCTCGCCCTCTGTCCTCTGTCCTCACCCCCTTCCTCTCCTCCTCGCTCCTCGCCCTACCTCCCCCCGTCGCCGCGACCACCCGTCGCCCGTTCCTCCCCCCTCCCCGACTCGACCCCCCTCCCTCCTCACTCCTCCCTCGCCGACGCTCCTCGCCCTTCCCCCCTCCGAGCCTTCCCTCCTTCTCCCCCCCCTCCTCCATCGCCGTCGCGGCCCGCCCCCGCCGCGGGGCCGCGAGGGGCCCGCGGCCCGCGCGCCCCGCCGCGGCGGCGCCGCGGGGCCGCCAGGCCGACCGCCGACCGCGTCGGGGCGGAGGGCGGAGGAGGACGGAGGAGAGGATATGGTAGAATAAGGTAGAGTAGAGCAGAGTAGTAGGGTAGATGGTGGAGTCGGCCAGAACAGGGTAGAGTAGAGTAGGGTAGAGTGGTAGAGTAGCGTAGGCGACCTACCCTACTCTAGGGCAGGGTAGAGCAGAGTAGAGTAGGGTAGGGTGGAGGAGTGGAGGCGGGGGAGGAGGAGGGGGAGGAGGGGGGGGGAGGAGGAGGCTCGGAGGAGGAGGAGAAGGAGATACAAGGAGAGGAGGTGGGTGAGGACGAGGAGGAGGGGGCGGAAGATGAGGAGGCTCGAGGAGTCCATGTCGACGCATCTGATGTCGATGATTATGATGGCGACGATGGCGATGGCGACGGTGGCGATGCCAATGACGACGAGGAGAGGGATGATGATGATGATGATGATGATGATGAGGAAAGAGGAGAGGAGGGAGAGGGAGGAGGAGGAGGAGCAGGAGGAAGGAGGGAGGAGAGGAGGAGGAGGAGGAGGGCCAGGAGGAAGGAAGAGGAGGAAAGGGGGGGCATCAGCGCGAGCACGACCGCCGCGGGCGGGAAGATAAAATCGCAACTTCGCCGTCGCGCGTCGCGGGGCTTGGGTCATGGCCAAAAAAAAAAAAAGAAGAAGGCAAGGGCGGGCAGCCCCCTATAATATAAAAAATAAAAAATAAAAAAATATAATAATAAAAAAAAAAAAATTAAATAAAAAAAAAATGAAAATAAAATAATAAAAATAAAAAAAAAAATAAAATAAAAAATATAAAATAAAACTAAATCAATCAAATATAAAAATAAAAAAAATAAAGGGGACTGCCCTTCTCCAAGGGGCTGCGCCGCAAGGGGCTGCGCCGTCGCCGTGAGTCGTGGTCAGTAGCCGTTCTGGCTCGGAGGATCTTGAGGCGCAGAGGCTGCGGCTGCCTGAGCCTCAGCCCCAGGCCCCAGGGGGGCCGCACCAGCCGCGCCTCGCCATGGTGCCCATGCCGAGGCCGCCGACGCCGCTGCCCCCGAGCCCGCAGCTCCAGGCGATGCCGAGGACGCCGCCGCTCCAGGCTGAGCGGCGGCTCACCATCGACCTCCCCGCCGTCGGCACCGTGATCCTCACGTTGTGGGCGGTGGCGGCGGGGGGCGGCGGCGGCCAGGCGGCTGCGGCGGGCGGGGTGGGCGGCGGCCAGGCGGCGGCGGCGGGCGGGGCTGGGGTCCGAGGGTCCGACTGGGGTCCGAGGCCGCCTAGGCCGCTCTCGCTCGCCCCTTCTCCTAAACGCTCCCTCCTCCTCCTCCTTCGCTCGCTCTCCCCCTTCTCCTCCTCCTCCCCTCCATCCCTCCCTCGCTCCGCGCTCCTCCTCTCCCGCTCCGGTCGCGGCGCGCTGTGCAATCACGTCATGTCCTCAATAGCATGCCCAGCCCCAGCCCCAACATTCCATCCCTCGTCGACGCCAGGGCGGGGCGGACAGCACCGTGTGGGGAGGAGCGCAGACAGCAGCAGCACCAAGGGTGGCGGTGGGCGGTGGCAGCAGGTTCAGGCCACCCGACGTTGGGGCCCGCGCCCCCCCCGCCGCCTCCCCCCCCTCCTCCACCCCCCCCCTCCCTTTGCCCCTCCTCCCTCCTCCTCCTCCTCCTCCCCTCCTCCTCCTCCTCCCCTCCCTCCCCATCCTCCCTCTTGCCTCCTCCTCCTCCTCCTCCTCGTCTCATCCTCCTCCTCCTCCTCCTCCTACTCCTCTCCTACTCCGTTTTTAAAACTCCTACTCCTCCTACTCATGCTGCCTACCCCTCCCTTCCTGCTTGCTCCTACTCCTACTCCTCCCCCTCCTCCTCTCCTTCCTCACCCTCCCCCTCAGGGATGGGCCGCGCGGCCCCCTCCAGGCCCGGCCAGGCCCAGGAGCCCCAGCCCTAGGGGGCTGGGGACAGTAGTGCCAGTGATTAAACATCACCCCCCAGGACAGCGTCCGTGCCTACTCATCCCCCCATGCCCTCCTTCCTTTTCGTCTCCCCCCCCCCCGCCTGCTCCTCCTGGAGGCGCGCGCGGAGGCGGTCGTGGAGTCGCTCCGCTCGAGTAGGGGATAGACGACATAACAGATTTACCCCCAACTTGATTTCTCGTCGAACCCATGGGAAAAATGCGTAGTGTTGCCAGTAGATCTACTGAGCAATGCACGTATGTTTCGTGAACCCCCAAGGCGGATTCCACGGGGAATCAATTTTGGGGTAGATCGATTATGTCGTCGATCCTCTACTCGATCTTAACCACGATCGCGGAGCAGAACAACGCGCTGGCCTTGCAGCGCAGGGCGCTCGACATCTACGACAACATGGACATGGCCCGCATTCCCGCGCGTGACGACGAAGAAGAGCCAGTTCATGCTGATCCACCGCGCCGCGTGCGGCGCTGGGCCATCCCGCTCCACGACCGCGGAGCCCAGTGGAACGCCGACCAGGACGAGGACGAGGGCGAAGACGAGCAGGAGCAGGAGGCCGCGGCCGAGGAGCAGGAGGCCGAGGAGCACGAGGCCGCGGAGGCCGAGGAGCGGGAGGCCGCGGCCGAGGAGGACGCCACGCACGACAGCGACAGCGACTAGGCCTCGAGCTTCGAGGAGGCGCGCGAGCCCCCGCCCGAGGCCCTCCAGGCCCCAGAGGCTCCAGGCCAGGCCAGAGGAGCCAGCGCAGCGCGCAAAACCAAAAAAGCATTTTGCTCGACGTGGCTGGCCTGGCCTGGGCGAGAGCTAGACGCACATGTGGCACGTGGCCGCGTGCCTTTCCAGCGCTCGGCCGCCCGCTCGTGTATCCAGAGCGTCCTCCTACCCACCTCCTCGCATCCTCTTTTCCTCGCCCTATCGCCATCCCTCTACCCTCGCGTTGCTGGCCGCGGGCCCATGCAGCCCGCGCTCGTCCTCCTCGCGCTCGCCCCCCACAGCATGATCGTCCTCCTCGTACCCATCCTCATGCTAGTGCTCCGCACCACCATCCTCCTCCTCGTCCCCACCGCCTTCCTCGTGCTCATCCTTGTTCTCATCCTCCTCGTGATCATCCTTTTCCCCAGTCTTGCCCCGCCCTTCTCCTCGTGCTCGCCCTCCTCGCCATCGACTCATGTGCCCCCATTTTTGGTCATCATCCTTGCATCCACCTCCTCGTCCTCAGTTTCCTATCGTCATCGTCATTATCCGATCCTCGTGTTGGGGGCCGTGCCGTGAGCCCCTGCCGCTTGTGCTCATTCCCCACGGCGCCCATCCGCCTCATCATGATCGCCCTCGCCATGCCTATCCTCATCGCCATCGTCCTCCTCGGCATCCTCCTCATGCCCATCATCGTCCACGTCCTCCTCATGCTCATCTTCTTCCTCAGTCATCCCCCGCACTCCTCCTCGTGCTCATCTCCCTCAGCATCGCCCCCTGCGCTCTCATCATCGATGCCCTCTAATCCCCCCTCCTGTCGCGTGGTTCACTTTTTTTCACCAGCCTGATCCATCATTCTCCTCCTCATGTTCGTCCTCATCGCCCTCGTCCTCATCTCATGCTCGTCCTCCCCTCATCGTCATCATCGCCCGTGTGCTCGTCATTTCCCAGTCGCCGTCGCCCTCGTCGCCCTCGGACTCGCCGCCCCCGCCTCGTGCTCACCCCCGTGCTCGTCTTCGTCGCCCATGGTCCCCTGGTCCTCCTCGTGCGCGTCCTCATCTCCGCCCTCGTGATCGCCCGCCCCCCCTTTTCATCCTTCCCCGCCGCGGCCCGCGTCGAGGCTGGCGATGACCGTGGAGGGCATTATCTGGGCGCGCCCCTTCGGCCTCGCCGCGTCGAACCCCGAGGACTGGGGAAATGCGCAGCGGGCTGCAGCGGGGAGGGGCGTGGATGACGGGTGGAGCAGGGCGGGGGAGGGGGCGCGACGGAGGGGTGCGAGCGCAGGGGCGGGAGTCGGGGGAGGGAGGCCAAGGGCGCAAGCAACGCCCCTACTCTGGTTTAGGCGGCGCTGTGCCCCCAGAAGACGGCAAACCCTGCGTATCGCGCGGCGTTCTGGCGGATTTCTGGCCTCTGGGAACTCACAGGATGTGTGCGTGCCAAGCACTCGTAGCCCAGGGTAGGCGCGCGTTGTTCACTCCTCCAGTGGGGGGGGGGGGCTTCTGACTGACTGGCTGACTGACTGACAGGGCTTTCCGACTTACTGGCTGACAAGGATGGGCGAGGGTGGGGGAAGGGCGGGAGGTAGAGGCGGAGGAGGGGGGTGAGGCCGCCGAGTGAGGGTGGAAGATCACCGAGTGAGGGTACGCTGTTGAAGTTTGAGGGTCTGTCGATGCCACCAACGGCCAGGATGCCAGCAGTGCTAGCACTGGTCAACCGAGTCGTGCGCTATAAGAACCTGCTGCGTGATTCTATTTTACAGAACGGCGCCGACGTGTCCTGGCTCGTGGAAAACAGTTCCCAGGGGTGGGTTGGACATCAGCCCAAACGCGTAACGTGCCCCTCCCCACCCCCCTCCCATTTAGGCCAACGGCCAACCACGCCCCCGCTCGTTTCGATCTGCCCCTCGGTTTCGAGGCCCCTCGCGCCGACGAGGGCCATCGCGATCGAGTCGTGGCCCTTCTACTGGTGGACACTCCTGGAGTACCCCTGTCTCTCATCGGGCTGGCGTCCCCAGAAGCTCGGTGTTGGCTTAGGTCTTATGGCCAGTGCGGGCGGCTGTACGCGTGCAAGGTTCTGGGAGTGGTTGAGCTCGGGCCTGGCAATTCTCCCGACGTGGATGGAAAATGGGATATTCTGGGCCACTCGCAATTCAAGATGCGCAATGCTTTTAAATTGATCCGTGGGGACGTCCTTGACGACCTGGTCAGTATTCCAGAGGTTCGGGGGGGGGCCTAGAAGGAAGCTGCGGGGCGGCCAGACTTTGTCGCTTGCCGATTTCTGCCAGGGCTCTGGGGTGAAGATGGCGAGGGCAGGAGGGGGTGGAAGGGTGAGGGGCATGAGAGATTGAAGGAAGATAGGAGAGGGGGAGGAGGGATTCAGAGCCCGCCCAACGCCCTTGGCACAGCCATGGCCTTGGCGAGGCGGACGCGGCAAATGCATTGGCCCGACCGCCCCTGCAAGTTTCCATCGGGGGCCCAGGTGCGACGAGCATTGGGCCAGTGGGGCGGGATTGGATTGTTGAGGTACGCTTTCAGCCCGCGTGTGCCGATTGCAGATTTGCTTCGGAAGGCTGCGTTTCATCATGTTTACGTGTGGCCTGCTGCCAGTCGCCGATCGGGGTCACGTAGTCAGCACGATGAAGAGTTCAATTCCGCATTCGGCATTGGCAGTGGCATAGGCAGCACTGGCGATGGGAACCCTGTCTTATCTACTAGGTCTGCCCGCTTGGACGGTCGGTCGGTTGACGAAGTTTCGAAGAGTTTGGCAGAGTGTTTCAATGGGTTGCCTTCTGATTTGCAGCGCCGCCACCATCAGGGCGTAGCTCAATCGATCGGGTATTTATCAGAGTTGGCCGACACGCTACGGGGCAATACAGCTGTCTCTACATTGCGCCCTCGTGCCATGATGTCTGCCATTCAGGTTGTCCACACCATCATGCTTACCTCGAGCCTTC